>OY986435.1:84762702-85362702 GCA_963920525.1 Dichetophora obliterata
GGTCAAAGTTCCGATTAGTGCTTAACCGGACATTGAGAAAACGGCCTTTAATGTAGTAATTTCGCATGATCCTTACTTACGCATGATTACTTGTAGTAATTTCGCCGATCGGATCGAATTAAAAACGTAGCTGCAATCTTAAGGACAATTAATTTAATTTATTTTTTCAAAGTACCAGCAAGTTATTAATTACTTTTTAAACATTAAAATTACACAGAGCACAATTACTTGCAACACAATACACATAATTATTTTAAGATTGTTTCTTGAATTTAGCACATCCGTTTCCATTCCGGTGGACTTAAACGTAAATAGCATGTACTCCCAAGCAGTTTTTCTTAAGTATTTCAATTGCAGTAACTGCAAATGTTTAACGACAACTCAGGTTTGACAACGGTTTTACTGGACTGCCTATAACTTCCTCCCGTCGCGATAATTTCAAAACAATTCATCAATTGTTGGCAAATAAACAAACAATCGTCGATTTCATTAAATAAATTTAATTTTTTCAAACAGCAATTTCACTTGTCAAAATATATTTTGACAGTTTAAAGAAGCTTTTCAAATAAATTGGTTACTGAACAATCAAAATAAGTAGTCGAATGAAAATTATATTGAAAGTAAACTTTCATTTGCTTCATTTAAGGCCAAACTACAATTAGTTATATATTACAATATATCTTAAAACACGGCTCATTTTATAAAATTTTTAAGATTTTTGTTTACTTCTTTACATGTTCATACATAAAATCTGGGTACTCAATTGATTTATACGGTTACAAGTAAATTAAACCTCCCTATGGCTGAACGAATAAACATAAATTGTAAATAGTGACATTATAGTTAAGCCAATGTTTTGCTTTCTCGTTTTTTGCTCTCCGAATTACATCTACCTGGTTATTCTGCCATGGTATGTAATGATTCTGTACTCAATATCAAATATCAAAAAAATCTCACATTCACTTAAACACAAAAATATCTATACTTTCTATGCCGAACAAAACATTTTATTATTAATATTAAGAAAATCACTTAGAAATATAAAAGGTACAATTGATGTTTCATAAGCCTCTTTTACTTATAAAAAATATGTAGTAGCATTAAACAGATTAAAATATGAAATTGTTATTGTAACTTGACAGTTTATGACAATTTTCCACCTCCAACAGTTACAAAACTTTCAAACTTTTGCTACAGTGTTGTCACCCTTTTGTGTATATATACTTTATTTAAACATTTATTCTGGGCTTAAGTGAAATCCATTTAACAAGCCATTTTTTATGCTGTTTGGACTTTTGCAGTGCTTTCAAATAAATTATTAAAAGATTTCCTTCTCAAAAGCTTTACTCCACTCATCCTGCTGCACATCCTCGTAAATAGAATTCAATAAAATTCCAATTTGTTATCGATCCCTTTTAAAGCCTACACATAAGTTTCAGGGTTCATGTTGTGTGATTCAGATGTCAAGCTCATATATGCTTAAGTATATATACATATATATATGTAAGTATGTGAGAACAACAAAATAAAAGGATGACAAGAAAAGGAATGGAAATTAAAATTTTATTTTGGTCTAAGAATCTAAAGAATTTATTGTTCGCATTAAAAAATTGCAGAAATAATATTTACCGATGTGTCAGATAGAAAAACAAAATAAATAAATTTAGTTTTCATTTTAAAAAAACTTCAAATAAATTTGGTGTGTTTGAAGATCTCAGTAAGAATTATATCGCTAGCTTTCTTCACTAAGGTTATATTTAAAAAAAACTTTAAAATGGAGTTTAGTTCGCAGTGATAATGTTTGAAGAGTTAACATTTTAATAAGACAAGTATTAGAAAAACTATGATTCCCACGAATTATTTAAAAATTAGTCCAAGGTTTTTACTTGTGTAGCTTTTATTGACGAGTGCTGCCATCTTGACGTTGTCAAACAGGTCGGAAACTATTCAGAACACCCTCATATTTGCAATAAAACGATTTCAAGCTAGTTTTAAGCTAGTTTCAAGCACAAAAACAGCTGATTACCTATCAAATGTAAAAAGTAAGGCTATTCACAGCTTAACTCGAATCACCCTGAGTAAATTTTTTTTAAATTATCAGAATGACCTGTTAACGCAGATATAAAATGGTTTTAACTAAAATAAGCACATTTTAAGTGTTTGTGTTTGCGTTGCCGTTATGGCAAATACAGGGTGTTTCGGGTTAAGCGTACATTCAACAAATCGTATTTATAGCATTTGTTATTGTTGAAACTGTGAGCGTTCCGCTTGTGACAAAAATTATGCAACCCTGTGATGTACAGACTGTAAAGTAATTGATTGCAAACTAAAATATACAAAGCAATAATCACTTCAAAATTATATTATGACAAGAAACGCATATATTTTTTTGATATTTTTTTTTAGTTTATTCCTTTTATTAATTCATAATTAGAAAACAACACATAAATTATTTCATAAAAACAAAAAGAAAGTTTTATAAAACCAAAATAAAAACAATAGCCATTTCATGGTGTCTAGTAATTCTTTGCAAAATGCAAGGAACATATAAAGGAACTTATACACCAATGAAAATAATTCAGTATTTGGTGTGTCTACACCCTGAGCATCAATCACGGCATTATAAATGTGAGCATTGTTGTTACTCAGCACAATGATAGATTTTTTTTGTATTTTTTAGACGGTTCTATTGTATAAAAAAATGTTATTTGGTAAATATTTGTTTACTTTTCAACACGCAATTATATTATTATAATGAAAAAATAAGTAAGTTTGACAATAGAGTTATACTTGTAACATAAATCCTGTTTAAACTTACTTTATTTTGTCATTATAAGAATATAATTGCGTGTTAAAATGTAACCAAATATTTATCAAATAAAATTTTATTATACAATAGAACAGTCTAAAAATTACAAAAAAAATTTAACAATGTGTTGTGTATCAAATTAAAGCTTTAAAACATCTTTATAGCGTTTTTGGTTTAGGATCTATGACTATTTTTGTGTTTAAAAAAACGAATTCTTAATTTTTTTTGTCCAATTTTTTTGTTAAAAAAATGATATTTCATGAACCCATAGCCGTGAAATTTAAAAATTGGTTGATTGAATATAGAATCATGAACCCAAACCACATACACAAAAAATGGAGTATTGCTTTTATTCAAAAAATAAAAATTCGGTAACACTTAAAAAAAATTTCACATTGTGTTGTTTATCAAATTAAAGTTGTGAACTTTTAAAATGTGGTATTAAACATCTGCATAGCTTCTTTGTTTTAAGATCTATAACTATTTTTGTGCTTAAAAAATGAAATCTTACACTTTATTCTAATTTTTTTATTAAAAAGAACTATTTTCTCATGAACCTATTGCCGTCCCACTTTTAATTGCCAAAATATAAACAAACACTATATACTAAAAAAAATCTATTAAAAAAGGAATATTTTTTTAGCTAAAAAAAAGTTTCAGTAACGGTTAAAAAAATTAAAAATTATATAGTGTTGCATCACATTTAAGCTGTTTGTTTCAGCTTCAAAATAGCTATTAAGCATCCACATAGTTGCTTTATTTTAAATCTAGAACTATTTTCGGTTTCGAAAAAACAAAATTTTACTTATAATTCTTTTTTTAATTCATAAAAAAATTAAACTTTCGCAAAAAAAAATATACAGTTTGTTGCAGAATCACTTCATACAAAAAAAAAATGCAAATCTAAGAGATGATATTTAAAAGTTGGTTGATTGAATATGGAATGAACCCAATGTAAACGAATTTTACTTGTTTTTAATTTTTGAAAGAACCAAAACAGGGGAAGAAGCACCGATACAAAGGAGGAAGCGGGCTGGACGTCGAATAAAAGCAGAAAAGCAATAGCATTACTTCACAGAATAACTAATTTAACAATAGATGCAAAGCAGAGACAATTTTTTAAGAATAAAATTCTATTAGAAAAGCTTAAAAAACGCAAATTTAAGCAGAATATATATGAAAAAAAAAAAGATTAATGCAGTTTAAATAAGATGGGTTTAATACTATGTTTACATTTGAAATGAGTCGTTCAAAAGTGTTTACTGTTGTAGTATCGTACAAACGCCCTAATCATAGCATCCCTGGTTTGATACCTCACCTTTCGAATTTAGAGGGATGCTATGATTAGGGCGTTAATACGATACTACAACAATAAACAATTTTGAATGACTCATTTCAAATGAGTCCTTTGGTCCAATGTAAACGTAGTATAAAAGTTAAATATTTATAAGTAAAAGATATTTAAAACATTCTAAATAATATCAACAGTAATATGATATAACAATTTTTACAATGGACTCTTATTATAAAAAATATGATCAAAAAGAAATAAGTAAAAATGTCTCTACAAATGTATAATTAAAAAATATTTTATTTTATATATTGTTATTTCTTTGGAAAAATTCGTTAGAACAATTAATTGTTCTAACTTTGACCTTAAGCTCAATAAACGATTTTAAACTATCAAACAACTAGAATTTGTATTTAAAATCAAGTATGATTTAAACTATCAAACATTTAGAATTTGTATTTAAATCATATAAAGTCAACATAATTAAAAAATATATATATATTTGTAAAAAAAAACACTTTTATGAATATGAATAAACTGTAGAATATAAAAACCAAGTTTATTAAAAACCCACTACCATTGCAAAAACCAGAAGAGGTGCTGGAAGCGGAAAATCATGATGATTTGTTAAAAGAACTTGGATATTCAAATACATTTTGGGAGTCCATAGGGATGATTAGGAAGCCTACTGTCAAAGGCATTACAAATTTAGTTAGCATTGAAGAAGAAACTTTGCTAGAAGAAGGTTAAAATAAATGGAGGATATTGTAGAAAACCTCACAACTATGCTAACTAATTTAGAGAAAAGCATAAGAAGAGGATACTCCTATGTAACCACACTGCAAAAATTACAATTAATGGAAGATAATAAATTGAAATTCGAAGCTCTTGCTGTTGTCAATAGCAATTACAAAAACAAATACATTAAAATTTGAATTTAATAGAACTTATAAAAAAATGAAAAAGCTGTTACTAGAAGAGTTACAAAATAAAGTTGAAAATATTGAACAGACAAAACAAAAAACAAACATTACTTCTTTTTATTTAGAACTAGCCATTAAGGCAATACCAATGTTCAGTGGTCAATACAAAGAATTAACCTCATTTCCAAAAACCACAGAATAAATAAGAACATATACAAGAATGATAGAATAAGAGCCCAATGTGCACAAAAACGGATGCGGATCCGTTACGAACCCGTTACGAGTCCGTCAGTACGCACTACGCTTTCTTTCTGAAGTCCGTTCTGAGTTCGAGGCGGATCCGAAAAAATGGAAAAAGCAATTCGTATTTTTGAGAGGAATCGCTCTTATGTTTTGACGGACCCGTTACGAACCCGTTACGAATCCGTCAAAAAATACCACAACTTTAACATAAAAGACAGTCTTAAATTTGTTTTACAATTTCTTAGTTTATTTTCAGTGGATTAGGGATACGAAATACAATTGTGTACTTATTTTTATTTTAAACAACTTTTTTATTTCATTAGGCTCGTGCTCCTCAAGCTCTCTTTCAAATCGAAGAAAAGTACTTGTCAGAATTTTTAAATAATTATCATTAGTCATCAAGTTAAATGTGACTATAGGATAGCCGTACACAAGATATTTTTCGGAAACATTTTTTTTATTGCGTGAATTTTGTACGCTTTGTCATTATAGCAGTAAAAGTTATCGGGATGCTTCAATGAAAAATAATGTTTAGCTGTTTGAAGAAACAAGTATGAGCCATCCTGGAACTCACCAACATTGTACTCATTTGTTTGATATTTTGAATTTTTTTTTTTTACCATTTAAACTAGCCTCCACTACTCTCTTATAAATTTGATTACAAAATAATTTTTTTTGTTTTAATTTACGTTTAATTTCCTGCAAAAAGTTTTCGAATTTGAATGCGTCAAACTTGCTTAGAAAACCTATATTTTTAACATCTGTAGCTCAAACGAGTCCGTTGCGAGTTCACATTATTTAAAAAAAAAGAGTTTGAAACGTCTGTTTCGTATATGAAGTCCGAAACGGATTCGTATCTGAAGTCCGAAACGGAGAGAGGAATTTCATACGAAAAAGGATCCGTTCCGGATGCGAAACGCAATCCGTTTCGGACAAAATGTACGAAGAAGTGAGTTCGTTACGTTTGGCACACTGGGAGATTACGCTTTGCACAGGTCCGTTACTTCTGCTAATCGAGTTTGACAACCAGCTGTTCAGTTGACTATGTCACAATATTTTATTTCTTTGAGAAACGTATTGCGATCGGTTGTGTTTTGTTTAATTTTGTATATGTCGAAGTATATTTGCGAGTTTTTATCTTGAAATTTAAAAAATGAAGTGTGCAGCTGCTAATTGTGGTAACAGTAGCAAACAAATATTTTTCAGACACCTGATGTTTGCAATGAATACAAAAATTAAACCAAGATATTGTAGAAAACGCACACCAACGAAAACAAAAAAAAAATATATTAACTTAACAAAATTTATTTCATTATTTAAAAACTTAGAACTATCATTTAATTGTCCTTTCAATTCACAGATAAATTAATGGGAATAAAATATCTGGGAATGTTTAAACTACATCAAATAAACTCGTAATAAACATTTTTATAAAATACAAGTCGAAACATAATGCTCACTGAAGTTGGTTATTCAGACAATTTTTTTTTGACTAAGCTGCTTACTGGCAGTAATAAAATAATAGTAAAAATAATGTTTGCAAAGGAGTACTTAATAAAGTTACCTTCTTCTCGTTCCAACAAATTGTTTCTTACTTCTTTTATTTTAATTATACAAACTAAAATGTATGCAATTTTCATTTCTGTGTAGAAATTGTATGCAAAGTGAACGCTCGCCAAAACAGCACTGATATTATGACGTACATGCGCAGAACGACAATTTTGTTGTACTCTTTTTCTTGTCTTCGGCGCAATCTTTGCATTCTATCATTCTTGGAACATATACTATACATATTTGTCCCTGTTACTCCTACAACGAGTACACGGCCGTTCGTAAATGCGCATTTAGCTCTCAGTGTGAACATAGCATTAAACTCGAAGGTAAACAAAAATTAATTGAGTTCGTTTGTACTGCCAAGTTGTCTAATAATGTAAAAAATTCCAATTGTGCGCTATTTGAACCAAAAACTTTTGTCAAATTAAAAGAAAAATTAGAAGCAAAATATAAAGGTACTAAAAGTATTCCAACCATTCACACAACGTTATCAGGTCTCAAACATAAAGGTACGATTTCAAATTTTATTTAGAATATTCTTAAACTCATAAGTGAGTAAATGCGAATCAAAGAGGTCAATTCAAATTTAATGACAAAAATGCACTTACAGTATTTAAGATCGGGCTGACTAAACAACATAAATCAACTGTACATGCGACTCAGCCACAAACGCTTGCCGATGCATTCATGCTAGCAGCTAAATTAGAAAACGACTCTGTTCAAAAAAATTCGTTACAACTGCTACATATGAATAGGTTATGGCCAAGAGATACTAGATTTAGAGGAAATAACAATAGACAATTTTTTAATAATAAAAATAGTTTCAGAAATAATAACACTGAAATACTTCACTCCATGAGTGAAACACTAAGAATTACCTGGAGAATAATTTCTTAAAACAGTTTAACTCTCGAAACTCAACTCTTATGGTCCAAATTGAAATCATAAATCAAAAACCTTTTTTCATATAAAAGCATTGTTCAAACAAAAACAAGTAAGCTTTTAGACGGAAAAATATTCCCCTGATATAGTAGCGCTGAATGAAATTATAAATTAACCTAATTAGCTGACCTTCTGTGTTCATAAAACAACCTGGATGGTTTTTAAACTAAGTTTTTCATACATATTTTTCTTTATTTTCTCAAATAGATTCATCCGTTTCTTCTGCTTCTTCATGCAAATTCTAACAAATGTCTCCTAAGAGAGCATCTACTTTTTTACCTCTGTACAAGTGCTTGAGTCTCGCCGTCACCTGATGAAAACATTCACCATGCTCATCAGATTATATCAGGTAATAGAATCATTGGGACAGATTTTTTAAAACGACACATGTGTATTATTGATTTCGTAACATACATAATTAAAATAATAAATGGCAACAGAATAAGATAGGAGCAATATGTATACTACCACGATCTAAATTTATATGTGCCGTAGATTTAAAATTTGATCAAGATAGTGTGATTTGTAGCAGAGAATTAAAAGAAGGAGTTTTTATAGGAAATTCAACAGCACCTGCTAGAGGTTATTGTCTTATAAATATTCTGAACACAACTGATAACGAAGCAATATTTACAAATCTTGATATTCAAGTAGAATCCCTAAACTTATATGTTAACTGCTCCATTAAATCGCATGAGTACCTTTGTTAACAACTGTGGCGTGTTTAATGTTAACTTGTCGAAAGGTCAACTCGAAAGTAGATTGAAAACTAATGTATGATTAGATCTACGTAAGCGCATGGTTAGTTGTAATGTCTTGCGTTGTCCCTGAGCCCAACCCATATTATGGTGGTTAAATTTTTCTCCCATTTTATTTTTTTGGACGACTTTTATCGATATCTTTGAGATATTCCGATTTGAGATATCGATTATACTTGGGTTGGTTCTTAAAATGATTTATTGCGGTGAAAGTGTGAAAAAGCTGTAGTAGCTGAACTCTATTGTTATTGCATGTAATAAAAAACTACAACATAAAAAAACAAAATCATTTAGTTAACACATTAAACGACGACAAACAATTTAAGAAACTCTATAAAATATTGACAGCATGGATGAGGAAGCAAGAATATCACTTTTTAAAATATTTAAAACTTATCAACATATTTTTCATTTGGGCGGTGAACCAACAGGGATTTTATGTCATAAGCATAGTACTATGTTTGCTGGCGTGAAATTTCGCTAACAACATTTATTTATTTGTTGCGTGAAATTTCTGACTTAAAGTTTGTTACTCGGAGTTCCTATGGCAACGTTTCTCAGAGAGTGAGTTGGGAAATTTCATGGTAGAAAAATAGATGTAGTCGCACGGCTGAGAGCGAACTACCATCACTGTCAAAAGGCAACTGACAGCTCATACAAAATCTGCAACCGATGAGAATGCGATAAGAAAGGAAAAATTAAAAAGAATCTGTCATAGCTGAAACTATTTTGCTTTTTTAGTTTTTTATTAATCAATCAATTTAAATAGGATTTTGTGCATCTGTTGAAGTTAATTATATGAGGTTCCATAAAATTATTTTCGTGGAAGTGTCTATAGCAAACACGAGCATCTTTTTTAAAATTTTTGGCACATGCCATGTTTCATCGTTGTCTTCTAGGCTCGTCAGCTGGAACACGAAAACTCGACCCATTTTCTTTGCCCATATGTTTTTGGCACAACACGCACTCCATTTTAATAAAAAAAAAATAAGTAATTCACTTTAATTCAAGATTTTCAACACAACACAAAATTATCCAATTGGAGGAATTTAATTTTTCTCTATTATCTTTGTTTTCTTTAAAAAAACCGATTTTGACAATTCTGGTAGCATTGTCATAGAGATCACGATTAGCCACGAGACTACCTGTATTATTCTACCATGGGAAATTTCATATGATCTCTCTCTTTTCACTTCAAAATAAATAGGCAGTACAATTAAATTGTTGCTCAGAAACATGTTGCGATAATTTCACACTGCGGCACAGAGTAGTGCTCCGAAGAAAATGTTGTGAAAATTTCCACGATTGTTTCGCAGCTGTCATGTTTTGTACAGTGATTTAAGTGGAATTTCGCATGAAACTGAACAGAATACCATGCTATAGTTTTCATGTGATATTGCCAACTCTTGAGTTTTTGAAGCATTCCCAGCTGGACAGCTCTAACGTCTTCACAAACACAACGAAACAAAATTTGGTTTTCAGCAATACATTCATACGTTCTGATGTTATGTCAAACTATGAAAGTTATGTATGTTTGTATATCTTGCTCTTTCACTGCCAAAAATATAATTAGCTAGCAACAAAAATAATAAACCAAACGAAATGAGGAGCATAATCGAAGGGAAGTATACAAATAATATAAATCAAATAAAACAATTCAACATTATTTTCTTTTCAGAAGACTAAATAGGA
The DNA here is from genome assembly GCA_963920525.1 of Dichetophora obliterata. Lineage (NCBI taxonomy): Eukaryota > Metazoa > Arthropoda > Insecta > Diptera > Sciomyzidae > Dichetophora > Dichetophora obliterata. The sequence goes on from OY986435.1 coordinate 84,772,915, forward strand.
TTCCTGAAAAACATTTCGATTGTCTGGATTGACTACAATTGCAACTCAAATAACTGCTGCTGTCGCTATTGCTGTTGTAAAGAAATGAATGCAAGACCCATGGATTTTATAAGAGTTGTGTTTGTCTTTGTTTTAATTTTTAAAGCTGTAATGCTTTAACCCGCAACCTCAAGGTAATTTATGCATTGCAAAAAATAAATAGAAATTTATTCAAAACTTGTCTTTGTAATTTAAAATAGACATGTCAGAGTTCTAATCTCTGGGCTAGGGGGTGGTCATGATATTATTGCATGGGGTAGAAGAGTGCACAGCAAAATTTCTTATTGGTGTAAGCAGTTCAGCTAATCTTTTTTCTTATGGCTAAATATGTGTGGCAGACAGAGATGCCAGATCACACAGATGAGCGTCTGTGCATACATCTACCATGATGGTCGTTACGTATATTAACGTTCTTAAAAAAACCAAACGCAGTCTTCAACGTCTTGGAAAGAACTCCGCACATTTATTTAATTTTAATTCCACTTAACTTGACATATCTTCAGCTTACTTCTAATTTCTCTTACTAATACTCTTATTCTAATTTTTCTTATTTCTAGTTTATATCAATGTATGTATAGTTATTAGTTTATAATTTATAATATATATATAAAGTAGTTTGTTAATATGTATGTTAATATGTGCATAGGTTACTTATATTACTCCTCCACCGCCAGAATAAGCAGTCTCTGAAAATTCACAGTATGATGTTTAATTAATATGTTTATATTGTTAATACTAATAATGCTAATAATGTCCAATTTATTTACTTATATTATTTATATGTATGTTTTCCGTTTTATTTGTGTTTTATATATTTTTTTAAATTTGTTATCATTAGATACTATGTAATTTCCATCTTTCTTATAATTTGTAATCTTCTTATATTTAGGTTTTGATTTACTAACTCTATTATTATTTACAATGTTGTTGGCAAAACTATCCATTTCAACTCTATTTGTTTTCTGATTTATCATATTTATTCGTATTGTTTTTTTTCATGTATCATTTTTGGAAGTTTAGAAATGTCTTCTTGTGAAATTATATTATTTAATTTATTATTAGTAGTAGTATGAATTGTGTTGTTGTATGAGACTATTGCTTTGTACACATTTTCATGGATATCGTCTTTATTATTTGGGTCTGCATTAAATAGTCGGATATGCTCGTTAAGAGTACCATGTAACCTTTCTACATCCGCATTACCAGTTTTCAAATATGCTGTTGCTGTGTGAAAATTTATCTCTAGTCCCTTTAAGAATTCTCTAACAACAGCAGTGTCTAATTCATTATCGAATATTAGTAGGTTTGGCTTGCGTAAATATTGGATTCTCTGTTTGAGCGCTTTTAATATTGATACCCAAGTCCTGTCCTCCAAGCAGTATGCGGTTGCGTATTTTGTAAGTTTATCTATGCTTGTCAGATATATCGTGTCCCGCTGAGGATACCATATATCTAAATGAACAATATCATTGTGTTTTTCTGGAGTAGGAGTTATGTTTAAACTGTGTTTTATTGGGGACCTATCAAATTTCGCGAGTTTATATATTTCGCAGCCGTTAACATATTTTTGAATTTCCTTTTGTAATTTTGGGTAAAAGTAAACATTTTTTAATTCTTCATAAACTTCGTTAATACCTCTATGATTATTTGCGCTATGTGTTTTTTCTATTAACTGTAAGAGCTTTTCTCTATGGGTTATATCTTCTATAAACAAATTTGCTTTTAATATTCTTAGACTTTTGTTCTTGCAAAATATTTTATATATAATGATTAAAACTCTTTGTATAGTTCATTAGTTTGGCAAAAAACTACTACGAGTCCTTTTTCAGGTATTTTTTCTCTCATGAAATTCAAAAGACTATCTTCATTTGTTACCTTTATGTTGTATCGAATTTTATTTTTGAACATAATTTTAGTGTTACATGAATTGGCAATTGAAGTTTGGATAAATATCGGATTTTTAAACATATTAATGAATGAACTGCGCTATGAACTGTGTTAGCATCTTCATCAAATAACTCGTGTAGATTAATTTCTATTTCACTATTTAATGGCTCATAACTTAACCTACTCAAACCATAGGCAATAACGTTTTCTTTTCCCTTTATATAATTAATATTAAAATCGAACTCGTTCAGCTTAATTTTTCATCGTTGAATTTTAGCATTCGGTTCTTTTATATTATTAAGCCAAACTAGAGGACGGTGGTCTGTTTTGATAACAAACTTACTGCCGAAAATATATGAACGAAAATATTTCGTCGACCACACAATGGCCAGCAGTTCCTTCCCTATTGTACTATAAAGTTTTTCGTGGCCATTTAGCGTGCGGCTGGTAAAAGAAACAACTTTATTTCCTTGCATAAGAGCTGCTCCCAATGCAAAATTGCTCGCATCGGTCACAAGTGTAAATATTTTATTAAAATCGGGATGAATAAGTATAGGATCATTTTTAAGCAAAGTTTTTAATTTTTCAAAGGCCGCCTTATAATCTTTATCATTAAAATTAACCTTTGCTCCCTGTTTTAAGTATTTAATAAGATGATGAGCTATTTTTGAGTAGTCTTTAATAAAACGTTTATAAAAGCCAGTTATGCCCAGAAACGATTTTATTTCTTTTTGTGTTTTAGGTAATATTATCTTGTCTATAGCTTTAAGTTTACCAGTGTTTGGTTTGATTCCTTCGGATGTTACAATATGGCCTAAAAATTAAGTTTCCTTTGCGAGAAGTGTGCATTTGTCGACTTGCAGTTTTAGGTTGGCTTGGTGCAAACGATTTTGTACTTTGTCTATTGCTTCCAAATGTTCTACAATGCTGGTAGAAAAAATCAGAACGTCGTCTAAGTTAACTAAATAGATTGAAACAATGTATTCTTTCAATACATTGTTAATCAGTCGTTAAAAAAAACCTGGCGCATTACGAAGGCCAAATGGCATACGTAAAAATTCATAATGACCAGTGGCTGTCGAAAAAGCGGTTTTTGCAATATTATCGGGATGCACTTCTATCTGGTGGAACCCCTTAGCCAAATCCAGAGTCGAAAAATATTGACATTTTCCTAGCTTATCGAAAATGTCATCAATGTTTGGCATGGGAAACCTATCTTCGATAGTTATATCGTTTAATTTTCGATAATCAATTACTATGCGCCAATCTTGTTTGTTGGAAGAATCTAGTTTTTTTGGGAACAATCCATATTGGACTAATATAAGGACTATTGGAATGTCTAATTATGTTTTGCTCTAACATATTTTTAATCTGGCTATTTACTTCTGCTTTATGCACCTCAGGATATATATATAATTTTGAGTAAACTGGCATATCATGCTTCGTTACAATTCTATGATTTATTTCGTTAGTGAAACTTAGATGATCATTTTTGTCGTAAAAGACATGTTTATATTTTTTAATAATTTTGAGTAGTTTTTCCCTTTCTTAATCTTGAAGATGATCTGTGCGAATGTGAGATAAAATATTAGATTTTTCAACTTCGCAATTGAAGACATAACTTTCTTTATAAGCTAATTCGTTATAAGTTTCTTCTTCTTTAGATAAAAATATGGTTATTACAGTATTACCGGTAATTAATTGCCTATTAGGTAAATCAATTATGCAATTTAAATCTTGCAAGATGTTATTGCCTATTAGTCATTCAAAGTTCTCATTGAACGCGTATTCTAAAAATTCACAATGATAATTATCTTAACTAAATTTACAAAGTTTTGTTATTGATATTTTTGTGCCTAAAGCTTTTGCTATTACGTTCACATTTCGTTTCCATTTTGGGTGGCATATATTTGGGTTGATTATACTGAATTCAGCTCCAGTATCGATTATAAATTTCAATTTTTTATAGGATTATTAATTATCACGTATGGTAGTTTTGCTCGTCTGCTATAGGAAAATTTACATTAGATTTTCCTATTTCCCATGGCTCGTCTTGTTGGCAAGCATTACTAAATTATGTGGATTTTTATTTCTCCAAATTGGCTGTCTAACTTGGTAAGAATTAGTTCCCTCATTTAATTGTTGATTATTTCCGTTCATGGCTTGCGAGTAATTTGATCTTCTAGTCTGACCTGTAAAGCTTGAGCTACCCATATTATTATTAAATTGATTAAAATTTGTATTGGAAATTATTTGGCTTTGGTTAGGTTGGGCATCAAAATTATAATTCGGTCTATTATTACTGTCGTTAAAACTAAATGGTTTTCCTTGAATAAAGTTATTTGGTTTACTGTTATTATTACTAAAATTAGTTCTTATATTTTTCTTCAAATATTCTCTTTTTGCCAGTCCATACTGCGTGTGGTGTTGATGTCTGGCATCTAATATTATTTTAAATGCATCTTCTAATGTTTTAGGGTCTATTGCAAATATCATAGTGCGTGTTGGTTCGGGGAGATGGTCTCTGAACGTTTTAAGTGAAATTCTATTAACTTCTTCAGTCGTGTAAGTATTGTCTACATGGGTTAAATTTCTATTATGAATTCTATTCGCAAGTTTGTTTATGTTAAAATAGTAATTTTCTATAGTTCCCTGTAATCTACAAGTTTTTAAATCATCCATCAAGCCATAACTACTATATTTTTCGCCTAAGTTTTTTGTCAATATATCTTTTAAAATATCCCATGTTGTTTCGTTAAAGTATCTGTGAATTGCTTCCCTTGTTTTGTCAACACATTTATTCTTTACATAACCAAAAAGTATATTTTTATTATTTTTATCGAACTCCAAAATAGATGGAAGGATGTTTTCAACTTGATTTATATAATCTGGTAGCTGGTTAGGATCATTGCCATCTAAACATTCAATGTTTTTAATGAAGGCTAGGACTAGGTTAAATCTACTTATTTCTAATGCATCCATAGTGGAATAATATATATAAAAGTTTTATAAAAATGTGTGTGAAAGAGAAAGAAAAAAGTTGTTCTAAAAAAAGTAAATAGGATTTTGTGATAGCTATAGTAAGCTTTTAATATTAATAAATATTGATAAATAAAAAAAAGAAAAAAAGAAATACATATATAGTGGTATGTATGTTATTGATTTATTGTTGTTGCCGCTCCCACTGGTACGTATTTGCTATAGCAATACTCGTTACTGGACTCCCTGGAATATTGTTGTAGTTTCAAAGAGTATACTTCAAGCTGTGTAGTTTTTGCTTAGTTCCAATTAATTGTTGTTGCTTTCGTTGTTAGTTTAAATTTTGTTTTGTAATGTTATTTTAGTTTCTCTTCAGAGAAGATCAAGATAAATGAGTGGAATAAGTTTGACGATAATTCGCAATCATAGAGTCATAGGCTTATTTTAATTATTGTTGTATATGTTTTTTTTCTTGTAAAGATTTTGTTTTTCGGCAATGAGAATTTTTTCAGTTCTTTTTGTTATATTCTTTTTGGTTTATATTTCACCTTCATAGAGGTCATAGGCACAATTCATGACATAGTTGTTCGATGTTTGCTATTGTACATACGATGACCTTGGTAAAGGTCGTTTACATGTATTTAGTTTAATTCAATTAAATTTCACAATTTTACATTTATTTATTTATTTATTGGTTTTTTTTTGTTTATTATTTAATCTCTTTGTGTGCTTTTTTTCATTAATATTTGATTTTATTTTTACACTGACCTTGCTAGAGGTCGAAGTCACTTCTTCTCAGCTACATATATAAGTATTAGAAGACACTAATTTCACAGTTTTTAATTTCTTTTTCAGCAAATATTAAATTGTTTTACTCAATGTTTTACTGTCACTATACTTAAATTTAAACTTTTCAATAACAAATATTTAATTCTGCTTAAATACTTTTCTTGTTAATCCTCGTCGCTATTAATGTTCTTAAAAAAACCAAACGTAGTCTGCAACGTCTTGGAAAGAACTCCGCACATTTATTTAATTTTAATTCCACTTAAATTAACATATCTTCAACTTACTCCTGATTTCTCTTACTAATACTCTTATTCTAATTTCTCTTATTTCTAGTTTATATCAATGTATTCATAGTTAATAGTTTATAATTTATAATATATATATAAAATAGTTTGTAAATGTGTATGTTAATATGTACATAGGTTACTTATATTACTATATGCCATATATACGCAATATTTAACAGTTAGGTGTCTAGCTGGGTTCAAATTTAGATTTTTTTCCTTATCCCACAAACTAATTCTACAGAGCTCTTAATTTATTCTGGCCCCTGGACGTCATCAGCGTTAAGATTTATTGAAAAATTTTCACAGACTTATTCAATGCCGTTTATGAAAACACTAAATAATATAGGTCCATGGATAGGTACATAGATCCCTGTGAAACACCAGACAAGATATTTTCTAGGTTTGAAAAGTTTAGTTTCGACAACGAACCCGCTGAAACTTTCTGTCTGATAGCTCTTTAACAACTGTATCGCGAAATTGGTAAAACCAGAATACTACTTAAGCTTCTTCATTAAAAACTCATGTCTTAGCGTGTCAAATACTTTTTAAAAATCAAGGAGACCCAAAATTGTTATATCACCTGCATTGTATTTAGTGCGCGTGTTATTCATTACTTTCAACATTGCTGTTGCACAACTGTGGCCAGCTCGAAAGCCTGAATGATTTTCTCATAAAAGTTTGTGCTTATTTAGATCAATACCAATATGAGTCGAAAGAACATTCTGCAGTGTAACATTTGCAAATTTCCAATTATCTGAAAAAACTCTTCTTGTTAGCGAGAATTTACATAATTATATGCGTCAACGGTTTTATTATAAACACGGAGAGAATTGAGCGCAGAAATAATGCATTTTGTACACAATTCATGCAAAAATTAGCCATAATTTTATCCTTAAGACCGCAATTCATGATATATGACTTATTATTGCATGATTTGTGGTTGAGATATAAGTACTTTTACTCGGAATGAGTGCACATAAATGATGAAATATAACGCAAAATTTATGTGGTGCAAAGCATGAATTGGACGATGACTTTACTCAGGATCTGTGTTTATTATTTACACATAAAATCTAAAATTACGTGCAACTAACCAGAGGACCTGAGCTCTGTACACACGCGCCATGGTTCTGTTACTCATGATAAATGGAAAAATTGTCATGAAATCTAAGGTTGTGACACATATACTCACGGTTCGTGGGTTTTTTGCGCATAGAATACGACTTATTGAATCCAAAACTCACGCGGTATGGTAAGCTTGCACATTAATAATTTAAGGCTTTCTTCGATTATGAATTTAATATTCATATGCCAAGAGTTATTTGGGCATAAATTACGTGTTTCAACTCTCACGTGTTCTGGTGTACTTTACGCATGATATAGCAAAGCATAAATAAAAACCATGGAAATGTTTTCTTTAAATAATTATTTTTATTTAAAACATTTATATTTATATAACTTAATAATAATAACTTCTACCACCTGAGGTCGAAATTCGACCAACAGTCTGTAATGAAGTGAGCAAAAATTAACACAAACGTACACGCAGAGAAAAAGCATAGTTGCAACAACCATGTTTTAAGATGATCATAGTATGATTCGGATTATGACTGTTGCTAACATATTCTTAGACATATAATATTTTCTATGATCATGATAAAATGATTTTAACAACTATATTTAGAAAAGGAACTTTTTTGTAGCAACAAAATATTATTGAAACAATCATTATTCTCTTATTGGGTCGAAAATAGAATGATTGTAACAACTATATTATGAATTTATTTTAAGGATCCAGAATATTATTGAAACAATAATTTTATTTTTTTTATTTTCTACACTATTAATTAAGATTAATTCAATTGAAAAATCTTTTCGATAAAATTTTCTGTCCGAGCTGGGGTTTTAACCGCGGCTTTTTCGCTTACGAGCCACGCACACTACCAGTAGGCCACAGCCGCTACTACCGCTCGCCTGACTAATGCCATTCATAAATATGGTACATTAAGTGCATTGTCACAAAAATAGCCACATGTGTGATAAACATAATATGGTCAGAATTGCAAAATATATTTACGGTAAATAGAAATAGTATGTTTGCTACAATGAAAGTCAAAAATGTCACTTTTCTGCGTGCTGTTTTTAAGATAAGGTGATTTAAAACAAAACACAATAATTGAACAGTTGACAAACGAAACGGCACATAGCCAGGAATCGATAAAACTTATTGTGTCTGATTGAAGTGAAAGTTTTTCCTGCAAACTGTTCAGACACAATAAATTCTTTCGATTTTTGGTTATGTTCTGCTTCGTTTGCCAACAATCAAAGAATAGTTCAGACAAACATTTAAGATTCTAATATGCTTGTCCCTATAATAATATTCACATTTATCATGATTGACAGAACTACAACATTTTTTTGCAACTAATAGTTGAGGCAATCATAGAATGTTGACGATTTCAATGATGTTATGATTTCAAGTTATTTTTGGTACCACCAAAATAATGACTTTATAAAGGCAAAAATTTTTGTTTGCAGAAATAAAACAATAATTTTAGTAAAAAAATTATTATTGCAGTAATCATTTCTCAACCATATCTTATCTCTGCAAGTAGCGTGTGTTAAAGGTGCACAAAGGTAACAGCACTCATTTGTCGTTTTTGTGTCTTTGTATGTTATTTTTATATTACTGAAAAGGTAATTTTGACATCTTTACATTTTACCTTTAATTTATTTTGAATTGTTAAATTATGTTCTTTGAACCCCTCCTTTGAAATTAATTACATTACAAGAGAATTCTCTTCAATTAACTTTTCAACGGTAGCTCAAAATTAAAATTCAGTTAAGAAACTTCTTTGTTAATCAAAAAAATATTTGTGTTTACTTACAACAAGTAAGTTGTATTTATAATAGTCGTGTAAGACTTCTTGACCTGGTCTTAACTACAGACTGTAACAACGTGATTGTTAAGAGGGCCCTTCATGCTCTAACTTCTGTTGATGACTACCATCCACCACTGAGCATATGGTACAAGTCCGACAGGGAAAATATAGTGAATTCCAATTCAATAGATAAAGTTTATGAATTCAATTTCAGAAAAGCTGACTTTCTGAGGTTGAATCATTTACTTCATAGTAAACTTAATGTAATTTTAGAATACTTTAATGGTAATAATCTTAAAGATTCAATTAATTTTTTTTTATATGGAAATCTTTACTATGTTCTCTGAGTCCGTGCCGTATAGCCTCAAATTTGCGAAAAATTGTGCTTACCCTTGGTACACAAGGGATTTAAAGACTCTTCGCAACAACAGGAATAGGGCATGGATAGTAGCTTAGACTTAAATGACCTAGAAACCTACATAAGTTTGTTTTTGGATTTTGAAAGTTGCTCAGCTACCTTATATAAAAATTATTTAGACAATATTAAGCTGAGAATATTGTCTGATCCAAAGAAATTCTGGGGTTTCATAAACACCAAAAAAAAAATCTGATGGATTCCCTTTATCATTTAAGATTTCTGACGGATTTACTGACGATCCCGTTATAATTTGTGGCCTATTTGCCACTCTCTTTAAAGAGTCATTCTGTTCAGACTCTTTTAATCCTGATGAAGATTATTTTGAATATATGAACTCTACACCCAAGGTTTCGTTGGATTCTATATCCTTTACTTCAGAGGATATTTTAAAGTATATTGGATCGATCGAAGAAGATTTTAATGCTGGACCTGACGGAATTCCTGCCGCAGTGTTAACGCAATGTGGTTCCGTTCTAAGACAACCACTCTCCATATTATTCAATAAATCAATTAGGGAATGTAATTTTCCACTTTTTTTGAAAAAATCTTTTATAAGTCCTATTCATAAAAAAGGTTGTAGGAATGATGTAAACAACTATAGGCCTATCGCTAAACTCTCATCGATTCCAAAACTTTTCGAGCGGCTCGTGTATGATCGTGTGAAGATTCATTGTGGGAGGGTCATAACAACTCGTCAGCATGGATTTGTTACTGGCAGATCCACTGTGTCTAATCTTCTCGATTTTACAACATTCTGCTTAAATTCAGTTTATTCTGGTAACCAGGTCGATTGTATTTACACTGATTTTAGTAAAGCATTTGATAAACTACCACACAAATTAATTATATTTAAACTAAAGTTAATGGGTTTTCCACAATTTTTTGTAAGCTGGATTCAATCGTATCTGACAGAGCGATCTTATCAAATACGATTTCGAGGTGTATTGTCTGCTGAATTTATTGCTGCAACAGGTGTTCCTCAAGGTAGCCACTTTGGTTCACTTCTGTTTATTTTAGCCATTAATGATGTAACCCACATCATCAAATACTCTCATCTGCTCATTTATGCAGATGATATGAAAATATACAGAACAGTAGATTCTAAAGACAATTCAGTTCTACTCCAGTCTGATTTAAAATCCTTTGAAGTTTGGTGTTCTAAAAATAATATGTTTCTTAATCCAGATAAATGCCAAAAGATGACCTTTTCGCGAAAAAGGAATAATTTAATTTTTGATTATAAGATAAAAGATACGGCTTTGAATCGTGTAGATTCTGTCAAAGATCTTGGTATATGCATGGATTCTAAGCTATCGTTTAGCGTTATATTGATAGCATTTGTAAAAAAGCGTCTTCTATGCTCGGTTTTATAAAACGCTGGGCCAAAGAATTTAATAGTATGATTGCAACTACAACGCTGTATTATTCAATTGTCCGTCCTCACTTGGAGTATGCAAATCAAGTTTGGTCTCCAAGTTACAATGTACATGTTGAACGAGTAGAAAGAATTCAAAAACGTTTTGTTTGGCTTGCTCTAAGGGGCTTAAGTGGAACTGACACTTTAAATCTTCCTCCTTATGAGGATAGTTTAAAACTATTAAAAATGCAATCCTTAAATGAGAGAAGGAAGTCTGCTGATATCGTCTACTTGCACCAGCTTATAACTGGTGTTTTCGATTCACCGGAACTCCTAACTCTTATAAATTTTAACACTAACCGTAGAAGCAGTAGAAACGCTAACAATTTAATTTACTTACCTTTTAGTAGCACAAATTATATGGCTACTGCTCCTTTACATCGCATGAGTACCTTTGTTAACAACTGTAGCTTTTTTGATGTTAACTTATCGAAAGGTCAATTCAAAAGTAGATTGAAAACTAATGTATGATTAGATCTATGTTAACGCATGGTTAGTTGTTATGTCTTGTGTTGTCCCTGAGCCCAACCCATATCATGGTGGGTAAATTTTTCTCACTTTGGATTGTTTTGGACCACTTTTATCTATGTATATCGTTGAGATATTTCAATGATATTAAGTTGGTTCTTAAGATAGTCTAATGTGGAGAAAGTGCGAAAAAGCTGTAGTAGCTGAACTCTATTGTTATTGCATGTTAAATTATTACATCTCATTAGCCCATTAAGTCCCCGCCTTAATTTTTATATTGCTGAAAAGGCAATTTTACCAGCTTTAGGTAAAAATTATTTAACATTTTTAAATGATATTCTTAGAACCCCTACTTTGAAATCAGTTACCTTAGAATTAAAGTATGTTTAATTGACATTCTGTTTAGTATGTTTATTATATGTATTTGACAATTATGTTTAGAAATGTTTGAGATATGAATTTTCGACGATTTTGTCGATTTTTGACAATTTTGCGCACCCTGTAATTCCGCCAAAAATCACAAACTTTTTTCATCCAAATAAAGTCTCAAATTTCAGTCAGTGCAAAATCTATGCAAAATTTCACTCAAATCGGAGATAGTAGTCATTCCGTTATTTTTATTTGTACGGTACGTGTAAATTTGGACTAAAAATTTTCAGGCCGCTCGCAATTGGTTTAGAAGTTATAAGCTTCCAAAAACTGAAAAAATGGCGACTATTTTTGCAACTTTAAAGGCCTATAACTTCAAAAACAATTGCGAGCGGTCTGGAATTTTTTCAGATTTGGATTTAGGAGGTTTAAATCCGTATAATACAACAAAAAATTTAAAAAGGAGAGTTGTCACTATTCTTGAATTATACCTAAATGAGTATTGTAGAGTAACCTTAAGAGATGGCAAAAATGCCTGCATAGCGTTTTTGCACATCTTATCATATGTCTAAAATTAAATGTCTAAAATTTTTCCATCTCTTATAGTATAGCTTACATTTAAGAAACTTTTTTTTACGATTATGTTTCAGGTCAAAGGTCATCAATATGAAATCATATTATACTGTGCAAACCTCCTCATCAAGACCGGAATCCCTTACTTAAATGAAAATATACTTTCAACGCTCATATTTCGGGTTATGTTTCTGCACATCTGTAGTGCAGTACCTTTCGAATGATGTACGTTTGTTTTTGTGTGATTTAAAATAATGTTAATCAAGTTGAGAGCGTGCAGAAATGTTTCTCTCTGAGCGAAAACTTCATATGAAAAAAACTTTCAAAACATGCTGAAGGTCAAGGCTCATTTATAAGGTTGTAGCACTTGAGAGCGAGCTCGGTCGAACTGTCAGAATGGATGAAACGAAGAAAACGAATGCGTAGAACAAAGAAAAGCACAGTGACAGTTCGAGCAAAGGCGGAAAAAGAGTGCATTTCTCTCAAGTGCCACAAACTTATAAATGAACCTTGCTGAAGGTGATCAGTGAATCCAGCTTTACTTTCAGGGAGATTCTTGCTTTCATACAGTGTTAATTAATTTTCTTTGTTAATGTTTTGAGGGGAGTTGCCAGAATTTAGTTATCTGCATTAATTATGTTTTGCAGCCTTGCCAGCCAGCTTTTCCCCACTTGAGATTGTGTTAGTCTATCTATACGAATATATAAAAGCGTTGTGACACTGCACGGATGTTTGACAATCACGCAAGAACCAATGAACCGATTAACACGATATAGGTATCAAACGATTTGTTATTCCAACTTTATCGTAATATGCTATATTAGATTTGCCACGTCTACTTTTCATTCCCACTTTTTACCAAAAATTCTATATTTCAGACGATTTTGGTCGTATGAGACTACGATTTGGTAATCTACTTTGTATGGTTACTTTCGCTAACTTTACTAAAAATGGGCATGACCCACTTTTCGGGGGAAAAGCTTGGAGTAAAGCAAGGCACACTAGGTTTAAGCTCAATTGAGCTGAAATGCTGGCATTCTATTGTTTTGAGTATGAGATGGTTTAAGTGAAAAAATTTTGGCACACCCCCATTACCGCCCAGAATTAATCAAAAATGTTATACTTCGAACGCTATTGGTTGTTTTAGACTAAAATTTGATAATTTAGTTCATACGGCTACTTTCGGCAACTGTACAAAAAATGGCGAATATATAAATTTTTTTCCGAACAGCATGAAAATTCCTATATAGTAGTAAGGTGGTCTGTGGCAGGACAACGTCTGCAGGGCAGTACTATACATCAATAAGAATGCTGTATATATCAGAAAATTCTGATCGTCATGCATTGATGTTTCAAAGGGAAACGTCTAGCATGTGTTTTGTTCGAAGGTCAATTTACACTTTTACAAATTCACAAAACGATCACAAAAAATTCATTGAATTGGGTCAGGACAAATTCTACTAAAACTATAACGTTAACTATGAATATATAGATAAGGAAAAAGATTAAAACATAGATTTATGTATATAATTTTGGAATAGTTTGAAATATTTGAAATACTTTTCACAGAATTATTTTTTAAGCAATATTTGGAAATGTTTTTCACATAAAATAGTTTTTAAGTTGTAGCACATTGCAAAAAATATAACAACATTTTAAGAAAATTAGTTTTCATCAAAAATCATAGGGGGGGTGGTGGCCAATGATTTTTGATGATAGAAACTGTTTGTGTCAAAATAGAACAATTTTTGTAGGTAGATAAGGAAAATTAAAATTAAAAAAAAAATAAAATTAAAAAAAAAATATGCACAACAAAAACAACTCTTGGCCTATTGTTTAGTACAATGGCCTATTGTTTGTTTGGCCGAAGCCCAATAACAACAATTAATTACTGAAGAAGGCCGATTAACTACAACAATTTAAGAAGAATATATTTATTTTCAGAATATATCTAAAAAATTACATTTTTTATTACAAATTTTAAAAATCTGTTATCCAAATTTTTTTATAACGCTGTTATGCAGGAGTTTTTCAAAGTAAAAAAAAAGAAAGCCAGGTGAATTTATGTCATCATAGCAATTTCCGTTAAAATAAGTTATTCAAATAAAATAATGTAATTTCTTAATATACATACAATTTTTTCATAGTAAAACAAAACAAACACAATAATTTTTATATTTTGAATTTGTTTTAATAAAACAAAATACTTTCATTTTAAGATTTAAAACTTTTACATGGAATTTAATATTTTTATCGCATGCGAAGCAGCGGGTATTTGCTAGTATAAGATTAAAGCTTTTGTCTTTTCACATCTTATGGTAAAACAATAAAGCATTTTAACTGCCAAAATTCAAATAACCATATTTAACTATTTCTGAAAAACCGTACAAATATTGAAGAACCTATATAATAAAATGAAATGGTGTTCGTTGGTATCTTCATCACTCATAAACGACTCATCGGATTAAAATCAAATAACAGACTTGAATAAAAACTATTTACCGAATAAAAACATTGTGGCCGTCTAAAAAGGTCATATACCCCAATGTGCAGCTAAACAAATTTTTTCAAATGTTCAATATGTCACAATGGTCGTACAGGGTTAAAATTAAATAACAGACTTCAATAGAAACTGTTTTCCGAATAAAATAATTTTGATTTCGTAAATCGGCAAAATACCAAAATGTGCATTCTCAAAAATGAGACCTAGTAAGATCGATTTATCACCCTCGTAAACCTCTTTACTGAAAATTTCATTGAAATCAGTTGTGCCGTTTTCGAGAAATCACTTACAAACAAACAAATATGGCTGGTTTAATAGTACAAGATATGTCGCAATGATGTTAAAATCAAATAATAGACTTGAATAGAACCGTATAGCATAATTTTGGCTGCGTAAATCGGTCAAACACCCCAATGTGCGCTGCTAAACGAATTTTTTTTGCAATTTTGAATAGTGTTTAGTGACACTTATTATAAAGTTTTAGGAAATTCATTAGTAAAATCTTTAAAACAGAATATTGGAAAATGTATAACCCAAAACTACTTATTTTAAAAAATGATTTTAGAAAATTATAAATCTTCGAAAAACTTTGTATTCATGTTAAATAAAAAAAAATTCATGAAACGAAAATAGATTAATATTCGGAAAATATTACTGGGGTATATCTATAATATTACATAAAAAGAGACTTACGAAATTTTAAGCCAGACAAGCTCGGTAACCGCTGAACCGATTATTTTTTGATAATTCTTTATATTAATTCTTGATTACAATTCGATAATTTTTACAATTCTTTGTTTATTCCATTCCGATGATAATTTCCAGTGTCAAGGCTTACTTAGTTCTTCGAACAGTCTATTCTTTAATTATTACAAAATGCACGTATTTTATTTGATGCTTACATTTAACAAGCAGCACTACACAACAGCAAACAAAGGTTTTCTATCTTTGTAGGGAGAGCTTCTCTCAATATAACACGGCAGCCAAGGTTCATTTATAAGGATGTGGCACTTGAGAGAAATGCACTCTTTTTCCGCCTTTGCTTGAACTGTCACTGTGCTTTTCTTTGTTATACCTTCGTAAAGTATTTATATGTGCACAAATATTTTTTTACAATTTTTATACAATTACAATACAAAATACAATTTTTTGAGTTTGCCAACATTTTTTTTAAAGGATGGAGTTTATAAGTCGAACAGAGAATTCTTCTCTTCCTCGTATTCGTCGTACCGTTAATCGAAAATATTGTGAAATCTCGCTTGTGCAATAGAAAAGATTTATATGTGCACAATTGCTTTTTTTGTGTTTTAACTGCAATAACGTAAAAATTACGAAATTTTGTTGAAAACATTGGTAAGAAAAACCATAAACATAACGGTAATACATTTTTTGAACAAAAAATTGAGCACATTTTAGAGCTATTTTATTCTTCAAATAAAAATACCATGTGACAACACTTTATCTGAAGAAGATCGTTGAAATGTAAAAGACTTAACTGAAGTCGGTATAAAAGTAGGTGCTATAGCTGCTAGGACAAATCGTCACTGAAACACCATAACAAATTGTTTAAAAGACCCTGGTAACTATGCTATAACAAGCGTACTGAAAGAAAATCCGTGATTTACCAACTCCACAAAAGACGAATTCGACGTCTAGCTGTGGAGAAAGGGATGAGTTGTGGTGAAATTGCTGCGCATTTGGATCTAAGGGTCAGGGATCAGAAGCAGAATCCAACAAATTTTAGATGAAAGTGCCAACGTCAGTTACGAATCGCCCTTCTCTCAACCCAGGCTTCTACAATGACACATTGCAGTCAGTCTAGCATATGCTGAAAAATCCAAATTTTATGAGAAAGAATTTAGGAATATCATATAAACTGATGAGAAAAAGTTCAACCTTGACGGGCCCGACGGGTTGCCAGAAATATCTGCACAATTTCCCGACAATCGGGATCATTGATGATTTCAGCCGATTTCAGATACTTTGAAAGTCTCCCCTGTATTTTATTTCATAAAAATCGAATGCACAAATACATATTGAGTTATTAGAGGATGTGTTTATTGAGCTCACATGCTATAGATACCAGTATAACTGGACTTTTCAGCAGGACAGCGCATCAACAAATTCTTAGATTTAGATTTAGATTTAGATTTATTGAGCAAATATGTTGGCATATAAGAACAAGTCTTTTGAGTGCCGCAAAAAAAGTTAGATTACAATTGGTTTTACTTAAGTTAAACCTGATTTAGAACTAGAAATTAAATTAATTAAGCAATATTAAAAATGCAAACAAAATAATTATATAATGTGAGAATGGCTATTGATATAAAAGATATGATAAGATTATATATTTAACAATTCAAAATGAAGTAGTTAAGAAGATAAATAAGAGAGGATAGGAAGCAAGAAGATAGATAAGAGTTATGAGAAGTATTCAAAAATTAAACGCTTGAAGGCTCTGTGGTTGGAAACTACTTTAATATTATTCGGTAAAGAATTCCACAGTCTAATTGCACTGACGAAAAAAAGCCTGCTAGAGTTTTTATAATGATGACTTGGTATCAAGAGGTTCATACTTCGAACTGACCTACAGAACTGCAGTTTTTCGAAAAGGTAATGTGGGCAGCGCGAATAAATAATCTTATGTAGTAATAAGCAATTTTTCGCTTCAAGATAACGAAAAAAGCAGCAACCAAGTAATTTTGTGCGGAAAAGTGACACATGGTCAAACTTCTTCAATCCATAAACATAACGGGTAGCATTATTCAGAGCAACTAGGAGCTTGTGAGATGACCGTGAATCAAGATTGCTATAAACGACTTCCGAGTAAGTGATTATAGGCATCAGCAGCTGCAAGAATAGTTTTCGTCTCGTTTCTACGGGAACAAATGCTGCAGTCATTCTCAGGTTTCTTAATACAAAATAGACCTTACTCACGCAAGAGTTTATGTGATCTACACAAGACAGAGATGTATTTATTTGGAAGCCAAGATTTTTAACCTTACTAACAACTTTTAATTCAACATTGCTAAGAAAAATTGGGGCAAGATCGAGATTTGATAAGAGGATATTAGAGATAGGTAAGACATACGATTTTTGTGGGTTGAGCGTAAGTTGGTTAGCTTTAGCCCATTCTGCTACAGTGTCCAAATCTTCATTCATTCTGACACATAGATCTTCGATTAACCCTACAGGTCTGGAAAAATACAGCTGAAGGTCGTCAGCATATGCATGCATTGTTACGTTATTGCACTGATTGAATATATCATTGATGAACATAGAAAATAGAAGTGGACCAAGCACCGAGCCTTGAGGAACTCTATTAGAAGTATGCCTATATGATGAAAAACTAGTGCCCACTTTCACTCTCTGTGTTCTACCGCATAAATAACTATTTAAAAGTCGGAGTTTTTTGCATAGTATGTTGTGGTTCACGGTATCAAAAGCTTTTGAAAAGTCTAGTAGGCAGAGCAGAGTCACATGTCCCTTATCAAATGATATTCTAACATCATCCATTATTTTAACCATAGCAGTAGAACAGCTATGGCCAGGACGAAAACCAGACTGATGATCTGACATAAGACCGAGTGCGCATATGTGGTTGGAAATCTGCTCCGCCATTATAGATTCACAAACCTTAGATATTGAGGACAACAAACTAATGGGTCTAAAGTCACCCGGCTCACGAGCATTGGCTTTTTTAGCAATTGGAATAATAGTTGCTACCTTCCAGATTGCAGGGTAGCACGAGGTAGTGAAGCTGTGATTAATTATGTGAACAAGAGGGCTGAGCACATAGGGTAATATGAGTTTAAGAAACTTAATTGAGAATTCATCTTCACCGGAAGCATTTGATTTGATTTTTGCTATAGCATGCACGATATCTAGTTCACTAACCGCGATAAAATTGAAATGTGACGTAAAGTCTAAAGCAGATCTGCTGAAATATGCCGAGTTCAAAGATTCATCAGATTCCGAGCTTGAAAAAAAGAAATCGTTCAGAATATTGGGATCAATTTTATTAGATTCAATCACTTTATTTGAAATACCGATACTTTTTAAATTTTTCCATAGCTGTTTCGAAGGTAGTGAGGGGCTAAGCTTGGACTGATAAAACGTTTTTTTTGACAACCTAACGGCTGAGGTAGCTTCATTTCTAGCTATTTTATGCGCCTCCCAGTTCAATATAGTTGGATTACGCTTCCATCTGCAGTAAGTTTTGTTTCGCTTTTTTAAAGCCATTTTCACAGAGGTAGAAAACCAGGGGCAAGATGTGTTTGTGACTCGACGAGTACATAGGGGAACATGGTTATTAAAAAGATCAACTATTTTGTTTGTAAAGAAGCTTAGTTTGCTATCGACCGAGCTGAGAAACCAACAATCATCCCAATTAATTAGAGACAAATCATTATAAAGGGATCCATAGTCAATTGACTTGAAATTTCGATAAGAAAAAGTGGTAGCAGCCGCCGCTACTGAGAGATTAATGTCTAAAATGCAAAAAATAAGGTCATGGTCGGACACAAACGATAATTGATCGAAAAGCAATACTAATGATATATCTGAGACAACAAAAATATCCAGTAAGCTTGGACAGACATTGTTTGCAAACCTCGTAGGTGTAGTTTTATTAACAATATTAAGACCCACTTGTGTCAAATTATCTAAGAAATTAACGCAGAGGTTGTCATTTACAAGAATGTTTAAGTTAAAATCACCACATAAAATGAAATGATGGAAATCAATGACGCGTTTAGAGATATCAGTGAGAAGCGGCTCTAAACTGCAGTTACGGTTAGGATTGTAGACACACGAGAGAAAAACTTTAGTATTGTTATTAAAAATTTCAACATTCAAAAATTCAACGTCAGAACCACCTGAATTACCAATCACTTTTACATTCAGATGTTTTTTGCAATAGATTGCAACGCCACCGCCTCTTTTATTGATTCTGTCATGTCTTAAAAGTTTGAAATTTTTAATATTCAAAAAAGAATCACTAATATCTTTATGAAACCAGGTTTCTGACACGCAAATTATGTCGACATGAGAATTTTCAAACACAAATTGAGCACAATCCATTTTAAAATCATTAAGACTTCTTGCGTTAAAGTGTACAATCTTTAGGCCGGAGCGTTGCTTGCAGAGAACTTCAATCATTGCTTTGTGATTTTCCTCAGCGCTAAGAACAGTGTTATTCAATACAGACATAAATAACTAAACAATTTAGGGCACTACAAGCATTTAAATTAGAAGAAGAAAAACAAAAGAAGAAGAAAATTGAAAAAAATAAGAAAGAATTATTAAAAGCAGTATTGAAGAAATAGATTATATGATCAGAACATTGAAACGAAAAATAAAAGGAATCCTTAAAATAATACTTCGCCACCGTCGACTTCACTTGCGTGGCTGTGCAGTTCATCGATAGAATTAATTTTGATTCGATCTCCATCCTTCTGCAATCTGATAAACACTGATCCACGATAAGAAAAAGCGTTATAGATAGTTTTTTCCCGCTTGCAGGCGATCGCGGCTTGTAAAATTTTACGAGTTTCAGCAGGAAGGCTTTCATGTATGAAAACATTGCAGTCCGATTCCATTCCAGCATTACGAAGGTTTACCGCTTGTTTTGAACGCCTGCGATAATCCCCAAAAGCCTTCAGAGTACGGTTACGATCATAGGTGGTGTAAAACTTCACTATTACCAGTGGGTTTAATGTGTTTGCCTTCACCTTCACTCGAAAAATATCTTTTATTTGCGGCGAGTGGAAATCGATGGAACAGCAGATAAGATTGAAGCTGCTCTTTAAATTTCTCCCTGCAAGATTCTTCCCGAGCTACAAATGACTTTCAATAAATCTGAAATATACCCATACTGTAGTGACCTTCTGTGTTAGTCATGACTTGAATCCTATCGAAAACATGTAAGATGAATGGCAGAAAATCGATGGCTCCATCCTCAAATCGTTGATGTACTTCATGACTTTCAAGCTTAACCAAGTCATATATAAGAAAGCAAGACATATTCTTTTATAAAATCTATATATATTTCTATTTTATTTCATAAAATCAATAAAAATAGGTTTTGCACATATAAATATTTTCCATGAATTTTTTAAATGCATTATAATTTTTTAATAACAAGTTTTTTAAGTAAGCTGTATCTTGTTTTACGTATAAGTCCTTAATACTATTTCAATAAAAAAATAATATAAAAACAAATGCAGCTATGTTTGCATAGAATTGCATTTGAAGTGTTGCACATATAATTATTTTACTAAGGTATGCATTCATTTTCCTGATTTCTTTTCATCCATTCTTGACGGCAGCCATGTTGTGTAGTTGCTTTCAGGAAGATTCTGTTGATTAATTTTCTTTGTAAATGTTTTGAGGGGAGTTGCCAATATTCAGTTATAAGCATGGTATAAGAAAACCAGGTGTTAGTGAGTTTTTGACAACACCATGAATTTTTTCGCTTCTGTCAAAAAATTGTGAGCGAAAGAGCAGAACTGTTGATAGATGTCACATTGTGTTATTTGTTTGAGTTGCTAGATGATGTGCTATAGTTTTTATTGGGCGAATTAAGTGTAAATAAATATTTATTGCAACTAATTGTGCCGTGTTGTGTTGACAAAAAGTTATTGCAGTTGTCTTCGCCGATTTTCCAAGTTTGTCATTGAATGTTTTGGCAATTTTATCAGAAACGTGCGCTGGAGGGTGCCGCCGACATGAAGCTTTAGCCAGCATGTAAATTGTCTTGCATTCACATCGTTTTTTTTTGCATAACGCACAGCGTCTCATATATTTTTTATTGTTTTCCATTTCACTTCATTCTCACTTTAATCTCAGTAAAAAATCTTATAAACTTGCAGAAAGACTCGAATTTAACAAAATTTGTTTTCATTGCAATTCACCATCAGCTGTTTTTGACTAGAGCGGGGAAACATAATTTTATCATTTTGAGAGAGAAGTGTCAAACTCACTAACACCTCTATTTCTTACACCATGGTTATAAGTATAAATTATATTTTACAGCTTTGCCAGCTAACTTTTCCCGACTTATGTAAGTCAATCTTTCTATATTATTAGAAGCGTTGTGACACTGCACGAATGTTTGACCATCACGCGAGAACCACTGAACCGATTTAGACGATGTAGGTTCCAAACATTTTGTTATTTCAACCAAATCGTGATAGGCTATTGATATTTTGCTACTACTACTTTTCATGTCTAAAATGTAATATGCTAAAAATTCTATATTTCGGACGGTTTTGGTCTTATTAGAGTAAAATTTGGTAATTCAGCTCATATGGTTACTTTCGTCAATTATACTACAAATGTGAAAGTATGTATAAAATTTATTTTCCGAATAGCATATACATTCATATATAGCAGTAAGGGGTTTGTGGCTTCTGCGTCTGCCGGAGAATACTTTAAATCAATAAAAATACCAAATAAATAGTAGACTGAAAACATTGATTTATGTTTATAGCACATAACTTTGAAATGGTTCGAAATATGTGAAATTTTTATTCATAGAAATTATTTTTTAAGCTGAGAACAATGTAAAAAAAATAGTTAAATTTTTAAAATATAAAATTGTATCCAAAAAATTATATGAGGTGTTAGCCCATGATTTTTAATGATAGAAACTGTTTAATAAATTTTGTGCCAAAATTAATCAGTTTTTGCAGATAAATGATATGTCATATGAAAGAGTGGAGAAGATGGAAATTGAAAAAAAAAACTTACAACAAAAACTTATGGCCTATTTTTTTGAGCACAATTTGAATATTTTTGAGGTAAAAACAATATAAAACATTGAATTGGTGAAGTACAGTGTGTTCGGAAAATAACGTTTTTCTCTGAGAATGCTAGTTCGCAAGAAAACGTAGTTTTAATTTATAATTTTAGTAAATATCAATTTTAGTTAGTTTTCTTTGTTCTTTCGAAAGTGTTGGAAGTGAGCAAAATGAATTTAAAATCAATTTAAAAAACGCTTTGAAGCAATCTTCTTAACAAATCATCCAAAAGGTCCGAAATGGACAGTTCAAAAGACTGAAAAATACCTCAATTCTATTTGTGCTTTTGTTAAGAGGTGGTCTGATCGTTTTGCAAAAACTGGAAACGTTGACGATAAGCCAGGGAGACGTCGTAAGACCATCGCCTCCAAAAAGTAAGATAAAGTCATAAAAAGTAGAGATAAAGGGGCTATTTGAAAAAATCCAGAAATGAGCAAGAGAGAAGCTAAAAAATTTTTATCGGAAAAAATAACCAAAACATAGGACCAAACTCTGCACTAATTGGAAAGAAGAAAAAAAATATTACAACAGTGGATTGGCCATCACAGTCACCTGATGCCAATCCAATAAAAAATGTATGGGGCATTATGAAAGCTAAAATATCAAAAATATATAACATCCTCAAAATAATTCGTTCGATTGCTTAAAAATACCTGGAAGACTATAACTCCTGAATATGCTGGAAAATTGGCACCAAAGATGTCAAGCTTTTATTGACAATGAAGGTGACTGGACGGTTTATTAAATATGTGTTGACTATGGCAATGAAATGTACTTTTAATATATAATTTTTTTTTTAGTATATGCTTCATTAACATCAACAGCCAAACACGTTTTTTTCTGAACACACTGTAACGTTAAATCTTTTCTCATTTCTGCAAATTCACTTAACTGACCTTTCAGACGGTGGAAATTTGATTTGAAAATGGCGGAGATGTTTGCTTGCAAATTCAAAAATTGAAATTTCAATCGGTTTTTTCTCATTCTAAAACTAACAGAAAATGTGTTTTATTAAGAAAATCTGTAGTTTTCAATATATCGAAATAATGTTGATGACATAATTACGGGAATTTTTTCAATATACTAAATATACGTACAAAATATTTTCGAAAAATCATAAATGACTTCTTATAAGAACTTTTCAAAACAAGTTAAAAAAAAATATTTTTGAATTAAAAATTTAAAAAAATTTTTACCCAAATTTTTATAATTTTATTATACAGGACTTATTAAAAAATTAAAATACAGAAAAACCTGAACAACTTTATGTCACCATATAAATAACTGTTTAAAGAAGGTTATTCAAATTAAATAAAGTAATTTTTAATATATATAACATATTTTCATTATTAAGCCCTTAGTGACGAACGCCAGAAGTTCAACACTAAATACTTTAATTTTAAGATTTCAAATTCTTACATGGTATTTCATATTTTTATCGCAGGCGAAGCAGTGAGTATTTGCTAGTACCTTATAAAATAATGTTGGCGCCTATATGAGTCATATACAGCAATGTGTGCTGCTAAACGAATTTTCTCAGAAATTAATCGGTTGGGCCGGGCCGTTTGCGAGAAATCATTTACAAACAAACAAATAAACAAACAAATATTGTTCGTTTAATAGCATAATAAGATTAATAGTGTAACGGTATTTGATTTTAATTTATTTTTGTTTTAGTCGAACGGAGGATGTACAAAGCAAATTCAAAATTTGATAAATTTTATCTCCTAAACGATAAGAGAGCGACATTTTTGTAGTATTTGGCTTAGAAGGTCCGTATTCGTTTCAAAGGAAAAACAAAATAAAGTAGCATGCGCCGTAAGCTGCATTTATTACAATAAAATAACATAAAATTAACCTACCTGTTGTGTAACTCCTTTAAAGGATGAACAAACGACGATGGTGAAGTCGAAGACAACGCTGGACAATGAAAGGGGGCGACGGCGGTACTGCGCTAACACTCTGGCAATGTGGCGAATATGCATTACTGATGCTTTTGTTGATCTCCTATTAAAAAAATAAACAAAATTTTACTCCGCAGATTTCTTTAAATTCTTTTAGCTTTTTTTTTTGCTTCACAAATAATGATTTCTTTGTTTTTTTTTTTGTCTCTGTTAAATGATCTTTTTTTATTTACTGCTGTAAATTTGATTTTTTATACAAATTTTCAAAACTCAAAAACAGTGACAAGATAATGAGCTACTTTTAGCAGGTTTAGTAGTGCGAATAATAAAAGCAATATACATATTTTTATATAATTGTTTTACAAGTAAGCTTATAACAATATTTTTTGTTTGCTCTTTATTGTTTTAACATATCAAAAAAGACAACTGGGTTATGAAATATTTTTCAAAATTCATGAGCAAGAAGACCTTAACTTATGAATTGTAGAATGTGGCAAACAGAAACCTTATGTCATTTATAACTTTATGTGTATATAACTCAACAAGGATATTGAAGAATGAAGCATAAGTATGTCACTACACTTGATTTAAGACCACAATTTATGTGTTTAGTTGTATGAAGTTGGAGCAACTAGATTTTTATAAGTCAACTATGCATGAAAATAACTCGCAAGTAATTTCTGCGTGAAGGCCCAACCAAAAAAGACGAGTTGCTACGTAACGAGTAAAAACGGAAGTGTTCTGTAAAATGCATTTTAATGTTGTTACTCAAAATAAGCAAGCTTAACTTAACGAAACTAAGCGTAACAGCTTGAAAAGACGTATTGTTCCGTAAGAACCAAACTGTTAGCGTAGCAACTCGTCAACAACAGTAGTGCAGATTGTGTTTTTATTTTCATCAACTTGTTTCAACTTCACCGCCATTTCACTCATCATTTACAAATCTTAATATATAAAAGGCAAGCATGCTGCTCCGTGCCCAATAACTCTAGAACTGTTTTAAGAAATGTTCAGCCTGAAAGTATGCACATCTTAAAACATAAAAGGCAAGCATGCTGCTCTGCACACTATATTTCTCAAACTGTTATGTTTTTACAGTAAAGTACTCTTACAAGGCATGCTTTTCTCAAAAAT
Source organism: Dichetophora obliterata (assembly GCA_963920525.1). Classification (NCBI taxonomy): domain Eukaryota; kingdom Metazoa; phylum Arthropoda; class Insecta; order Diptera; family Sciomyzidae; genus Dichetophora; species Dichetophora obliterata. The sequence goes on from OY986435.1 coordinate 84,798,366, forward strand.
GTTTATCCTAAAAGTATGCACAGAAAATATATTTTATACTTATATGTGACAATATTGGGTTTTTAGTAATTGTTTTTTACAATAGTACGTATTTAATCTAACTACTTATTTTATAAATAAAATATGACGAATTTAATGAAATTCTTTGTGGAGGGTTGCTACGTATATGATAGTTGCTAATTTTTCAACACAGCTTCAATACTTAAAGTGTTGTATTATTTGTATTATTAGTGTATTATTTGAAGTAGTATACAGTGGAATTCACTTATAGCGACCTCGGTTATAACTCTATTTCTGCTATAACGTCGTATTCTTGAAGTCCGCATTTTCTAATTTCTCATTCATTGACAACAAAACTGCATAGCTTCATTTGCGCATGTGATTTTGCTCCGTATACATTTGTTCCTTCAAATGCATGATTGATTTTTTACTGTGTTCAAAATGCCTCCACAAACTAAACGTATCGCGTTCATCATTGAAGAAAAATCTGCAATAATCTGGCGGCTTGAAAACGGCGAGGAGTTTCTTGCGTTATATTCTTCAATATCTATCATATGGAAACATAGGAAAAATACAAGGATTACAACTCCTCAAAATGTAGAAAATCCAAAAATCGAGATATATACCTCTTACCGATCATGAACCGATAAGAAAAAGCCAATGATTTAGATATATACACAGGGTCGTTATAACCGAATTCCACTGTATTTGTATTTTGCAAAAATCAAGTGAAAAAGAAATTAAGCTTTAAGAAGAGAAAAAAGAACTTTCGAAGATAAAAAGCTGCTATCTTCTCGTCTATTTTGGTTGGGCCTTAAATGGCAATATTATCATTACAAATTTTAATCTTTTTTTATCAGCACCAATCGCGTCCGAGTGAAAAGCAAAAACATACTTTACTACATCTTCTTCACATGCCGTATTGAAACTGAACTTGTCACGAAATGGAAAAAGATTTATTTAAATTTCCATTAATTATGAATAAAGAGCAACCAGTCGTACAATTAGACTGCAAGAAAAATTCATGAATTATGTTTGCTACAACATTACACTCATTTTTGCTATTCTTTCCAAAGCCAATTGATTTTAGGCTGTTCCAGAGTTGTTTAATTGACAAATCTGTTTACAATTTTTATCGAAAATAGGACTTTTTTTGCATTACGGATCAACACCGCCAGATGATTTCTCCCTCACTTTGATTTCGTTTCCATTGATTGTAGGATCTACTTAGAGTTTTTATAGCTTTAAAGATTTCTACAGTAATTCAATGGCTCCAATTATTTACCTTAAATGTTTTTAATGCAAAAGTGGAGGCAAAACTTCCTTCGACAGGTTATTTAGAAAAGCGTGTGAACTTCATTTGAGTGGATTTAACTGCTTTGATGTTTTGACTTTTGGCCATTTAATTCGCGATATGTTCCCCTATTCAACGCCACGGTTATCACATAAGAGAATAGGAAAATAATTGCAGTAAAACCATCGAATTTGTTTATCAATGTATATTTACTATGATTGGTTTGACAACTGATTATATTAAATCAAGACCCATCACAAATAAATATCAATAAAATAATAACATCAACAACATCATTACAAGATGTAAATTTATGCAAATTTGTTTATCCGGCTTCAATGGCATTGAATTTCCAGTTCACGTGATATGATTTTTAATGTAAATGGTGTTGTTTTGTTTGAATCGTATGGCCATCGACTGTCACTTCCAAAAAATGAAACTCAAGTAGAATGAAATAATATAAAAAATTCAATCAAATTAATAATGTTTAGTCGCCACCAGTAGCAATAAACAATACAGCCATCAAATTAATCATAAATAAATATATAACAAGGCATTCAGGAAAATTGAAAGCAAGCTCTCAACAACAGCCTCAGCAGTATAACTTAAGTGAATGTTCTTAAAAAAAGAAAAACAAAACAAAATCAAAATTCCCATAAATTTTCATAGTTAACTGAATACAAAACCAGTGCAATGAACAACACTTCCTAGAGAATGTAATTTTCTAAGGATTTGAAGAGTCCAGCATGGCGTTAAAAATTGTTGCCTTGACGAGGCATTATTATTTGGTAGCTAGTTGTTCCTTTTCTTCTTAATAGCTTACTTCGCTTGTGTCAACAAAAGCCAGGAATTGTGTGTGAAATTGTAAATGAAAAAATATAAAAAAAATCGAGAAAACATCTCGCCAAAAAGAAAGTTAATACCAACGCCAAACATTCCAAATATCAGAATGAAAAAGCGCGTTATCCTGCTGCAAAGGATGGCCTCTTCTAAGCTAAGTGTAACAAAGAAATGTAACTTTTGGTGCGTGTGACTCGAAATACGAAATTGGTGGGTGGTTCAATGCTTACAAGCTTCAATAAAAACAGTTATTTCTTTTTTATATTTATTTCTAAGCGGCACACCACCACAAAACATAGACTAGCAAAATTGGTTCTCTTGTAACGACATTAAAGCTATGTACGGTCTAGATAATTTGGAGCATGCCGTTACGTCAATTACTTCCTTGCGTTTCTTTTATTTCTTGGCCACAAATGAGCATGAAAATAAAATGTGTCTGCTTGTTGTAGGCCTTTGTTTTGAGGTCAATGTCGCTTAAACTCATTACTTTATCTGACTTTGCGCTCAATATTCTTCTTCGTTTATTTCCTTTTCTCATTGTAGTTAATGGTGACATTTGCAATTAGAGCACCAATAACATTGTTTTTGTTTTGCTCCAGAAAAACATTACGAAATTTTATGTACTCGGATGAAAAGATACATTCCAAGCAATCGTTTTTGTGAATATGCATAGAAAACGAAAAATCTGAGGGATAAACAACTAAGTGCAAAAAAATACTTTTTTTGGATCGTAATATGAATGAAAAAAAGAAGTGTGTCAATATGGGCACTCGACAGAAGAGAAGCTTCTTCGCAGTTTTAAAGATTTAATCAGTTTATTTTACAACATAAAGTAAATTTAAGGAGGGGGGAGAAGCGAGGTAACGTAAATTTGGCATAAAAAAGCCCTATCTTTAAGAATGTTTTTGAGACGCTACTGGTAATAAACTTTTAATTAAATGATTGTGACCAGGATTCGGAAAATTGCACTGCTCATCAATATTATTCAATTGACGAACGATTAATTTTGCTTTCCTCATTCGTACAAAACTTTTTCTTCGCTCTTTTATAGTATACGTTCGTAGATAGTGCTTCTTAAAAAAATCTGAGTTGAATAACGCCTTCTCTTCGTTATTCATTTTAGTGTTTTTTTTTTCATTTCATTTAAATTTTTTCGTTCGCTCATTTGTTGACTCAACGAGTGATCTTGTTAATTAAAAATAAATACGTGTCTTACGATGAACTATATTTTTTGCGTTTTTTAATGAAATATTTAAGTACTTAATAAATTTTTAAACTGTCTTATTTTTGTTTATTTTTCTCAGTTTCTTATAATTTCATAAAATGTAATGATATTGTAGGTTTTTTAATTTAAATATATTATTAAGAAAAATACTTAATATTATAATAGTTTATCATTTAAAAATTAACGCGCGATGAAAACTCAACATCTCTCATCAACACAACTTGGCTCTTTTAAAATTTCTCAGCATACAAACTCACGAACGAGGAAAACAGTTGAGGACATGATACAAAAATTTATCAGGTAGCTGCGCACACAACCTATTTTCTCATGAACTGCGGATGAAGAACGTCAAACAAAAGAAAACATAAAACGAACGTTACTTTTTTAATTTTTTTTTTTCAAAATTGTGTTCATAATACAAAACGAGCGTTAAGCAAAATTTTTCTTTTTCAATATTGTGTTGCTTAAAATTAATTTATTTATTTTCTTTGTTTGACAAATAAACATTTTTGATATATCCATTGTGCATCAGCTGCCATAGCAACCATAGCACGCTCTCGTTTTGATTTTCTTTTGTTTGACTTTCGTTATCCGCAGCTAAAGTTGCGCGGCTAGTTAGTTATATTATGGTTGAGGAGTTTAAGAAGAGTGAATATTTTATCCGCATACACTCGGAATATTTTTAACTGATAAACTCATAGCAAAGACAACTCAGAAGAGCAAAAGCGCATTTTGATTGCTTTACGCACCCTGATTGTGGTAGATGCACCAGATGAGAGCATACTGCCGGAAATGTCAAAACGAAGCAAAACGTTAATTTTTCCATTCGCCTCACAGCTGAATTTGACAAAAATGGCCGTACGGAAAGAGAGCACAGTCAGCGCTGCAGCTACCTCTATCCTTATACCATGATCGTGACATTATATATGAACAACATTTCCGTAATTTTTGAAAGGGGCAATTTACATGTCAGGGAAATTCAATGAAGCATCACGCGTTTTTTGCTCTCTTTTAGTCTCCATGAGATAGTTGACTGAATTACCGCTTACACGTAACTTTTCTGACTGATGGCCATTGCAAGCATTTATTACTACTTTCCTACTGCCTACTATTTTGTGATGTTGAGCCGATCTGCTAACATCTATGTGCTATCAAATATTTTAGTTATTTTTTAATTTAATTTTAATGGAGCGTGATAATGAAAGTATTGTTGATCTTTTGAGATTGAAACTGATCGCTCTGGCAAATTGATACACCGGAAATTTAAGATACAATAAAAGTATTTTTATGCTGAATTTACTACCTTATGAATTATTAGTAGACAATTAGAAGTTTTCAACCGTCTGATTGATGCAGGTCTTAGGCTCACTGAAAATTTGACTGATACGATGAATTGTATAAAGTTAATTTTCGCTCTCGCAGATATTTTAACTTGGGAAAACCAGGGTTCAGAATATTCACACACCTTCATTCACAATCATTTGCTTGAAGCACACAAAACACAATATTATTTTCATTTCTTTTTTGTGTGTAACGAAGTTGGCATGCCGATGATCATTCAACATGAATTTTTCGTTTTAATATTTGCTTGTGCGTCACAAACTCAAACAAAGATCGATCTCAGCAATTCTCTGTGTTTCAGTTTTACACTTATGTTTGCTTCAAAATGTTCATGCTGGAGAATTCAGGCCTTGGTGAAAACCAAGACTCCTCAGCAAAATAGTTGAAAATAATTTAATTTTAAGCATTTTTCACTGCTTAAAAAGTGACAATATCAAAGAAAAAAAAAAACCACAAAAATAAATGCAACATGGGTTGTGCGATTAAAAATTGTAAAAGTTTCCAAAAACTTAAAAACAATTAGCTTTAGTTCCACAGGTAAATATGTCCATATGGTTTGAATTCTTTTAACAAAAGTGCTTTATTTAGTTTCTAACGATATTTTTTTATCTTATTTGTTTTAGAAAGATATATATTTCTAATTAAAAACTGTTTAAAAATGCAAATTAGACCCCGTTGATTTTGCGCCAGTTTGCTCAAACCACATCTGTCAAAACACAAACACTGCTTCAGGGGCGCAGTCATTTTTCACAGTTGAATATATTTTTGGGACGCTCTTATTTTTAGCATAGTGAATCAGATTTAGTACTTTTTTGTTAAATTTTTCTGATTTCTGCACGACAACTAGGCAGAAAAAAATAAGGATTTTAAAAAAGTAATATAATTTCATTTGCAATTAAAGTTCAAGTTTAGAATTTATAGCAGGGTTCAGAATATTCACACACCTTCACTCACAAACATTTGCTTGAAGCACACAACTCTCAATTTTTTTTCATTTCATTTTTGTGTGTAACGTAGTTATCGTGTTGTTGAGCATCCAACATGAATTCTTCGTTTTAATATTTGCTTGTGCGTCACAAACTCAAACAATGATCGATCTCAACAATTCTCTGTGTTTCAGTTTTACACTTATGTTTGCGTCAAAATGTTCATGTTGGAGAATTCAGGCCTTTGTCAAAACCAAAACAAAGACAATTTTTCCAACATGAACAAGTGGTGTTTGCAAAATTGTCTTTGTTTGTGTCGGTCATTAAGATCGATCACTACCGTCGTGTGGCGTAAAAAACAAATGCTGTTCTGGTTGCTGTGCAGCGTATTGAACTGGGGCCGAATTACAGCATCCGTGATCGAGCAAAATTGTACAAGATTGATAGACACTTGTCTCGTCGTGCCCTTCGTAATTTTGCTCGATAACGGATGCTGTAATTCGGCCCCTGGTTTTTGGACAAGTGTAGCAAATTTCGGCGTCAATTAGAAAATATTTTAAAATATTAAAATTATAACCTAATAATATGTCTTTTAAAGAGTTTTAAACGTCATTTATCAGTGTTAAGGGGTCGCTGATTTCGAATTTCGAAAATTTTATAATTTGGAAAATCTGACAACGGATTCAGCGACCCATTTTTGGTGTACCATTTTTTTGCCAGCCCCGAATTCATAAAACTACAAAAAATTAAGGTGGCAACCCTATTTCGGTCGCTGATTTCGAATGTAAAGTCAGAATTTTAAAATTCAAGATGGTGGATAGGATTGCCACCTTAATTTTTTGTAATTTTATGAATTCGGGGCTGGCAAAAAAATGGTACACCAAAAATGGGTCGCTGAATCCGAATCCCTTGTCAGAATTTCCAAATTATAAAATTTTGTAATAATAGGGTTGCCACCTAATATTATATCTTTTTAAGAGTTTTAAACGGCATTTATCAGTGTTAAGGGGTCGCTGATTTCGAATTTCGAAAATTTTATAATTTGGAAAATCTGACAACGGATTCAGCGACCCATTTTTGGTGTACCATTTTTTTTGCCAGCCCCGAATTCATAAAACTACAAAAAATTAAGGTGGCAACCCTATTTCGGTCGCTGATTTCGAATCTTAAGTCAGAATTTTAAAATTCAAGATGGTGGATAGGGTTGCCACCTTAATTTTTTGTAGTTTTATGAATTCGGGGCTGGCAAAAAAAATGGTACACCAAAAATGGGTCGCTGAATCCGTTGTCAGAATTTCCAAATTATAAAATTTTCGAAGTTCGAAATCAGCGACCCCTTAACACTGATAAATGACGTTTAAAACTCTTGAAAAGACATATTATTAGGTTATAATTTTAATATTTTAAAATATTTTCTAATTGACGCCGAAATTTGCTACACTTGGCCAAAAACCAGTTCAATACGCTGCACAGCAACCAGAAAAGCATTTTTTTTACGCCACACGACGGTAGTGATCGATCTTAATGACCGACACAAACAAAGACAATTTTGCAAACACCACTTGTTCATGTTGGAAAAATTGTCTTTGTTTTGGTTTTGACAAAGGCCTGAATTCTCCAACATGAACATTTTGACGCAAACATAAGTGTAAAACTGAAACACAGAGAATTGTTGAGATCGATCATTGTTTGAGTTTGTGACGCACAAGCAAATATTAAAACGAAGAATTCATGTTGGATGATCAACAACACGATAACTACGTTACACACAAAAATGAAATGAAAATAAAATTGTGTGTTGTGTGCTTCAAATAGTGTTAATTTACATTTATGTTGGAGATTTCTGTTACAAGAGTGAAAATTTTTGAACTCTGATTTATAGGCCTTCAAATTTAGAAAAATTACCTAAAAATCTTGCTGTTTTTCTCGTTTTTCAACAAAAGTAAGCTTTATGGTTATTAAAACAAAAATAATGCGCATATTTATTCAACGAGGTGTCAAACATAAAATTCCATGCATAACTTTTTAAGATATAATTTTTTTTTATAATTAGAATTTGTCTGAAAAACTAGTGGTTTACCTTTTACGAAAGCAATCCATTAAAAAGATAATTATTAAAAAGATAACTACATCCAAAAGTACTGTAGAGAGCGAAGCCTGTGTTGGACTTACTGAGGTTTGTAATCCCTAAGCTGCGGCCGAAGGCCTCCTATTAAAAAGAGACAACTAAATACATTTTAGCGATTTTAAGTAAAAAAAAATTATTGTATGTTAAATGCATGTATTTTTATGTTTAATATCTTGTTGAATAGATGCTTGTATTATATCTCTTTTGATACCCATAAAATTCAGTTTTGTTGGAAAAATTAAAAAATCAGCTAGATTTTTACTCCACTTTTTCCAACGTTGGATGCCTATAACTTCTAAGCCAATTGCGAGCGATCTGAAATTTTTTAAATAGTTAGAGTTGTTGCTATTCTTGAAATATTCGTAAAATTTTAATGCAATAAAAATAAACTTTAAGAGTTTGCGCCTTCTTTTACGATACAACCGAAGACTACCTTTTGTGATTGTTTCTGTATTTGTGTGAACCAACACCAATATAAAAAATACCACACTTTTCTGCTATTACACCACTTCCTTATATTTTACTTCTTTGGTGAAAACCAAAACAAAGACAATTTTTCCAACTGGTTTTTTTGCTATCATAAATCGATCACTACGCGATTTAACAAAAGCTATAGAAGTCTACTTTTTTTAGATTAGAAGTCTACTCTTACCACAGGAAAAACAGCCGAAATGGTGTTTTTGCAAAACTTAAGTATAACATGTTCGACAAGTGAGCCCCATATTTTTGAGAAAAAAGTTTTACTATCATTTGACTCTTGTTTCACGTGTATATGGTTTCCTTCGTGTGTGAAAATGTTTTCCCATAATTGTTGTATGGTGTAATGGCAAGGGGCTTATGTTTGTGTTTTCGTTACAGTACACAATCTTCAACGATACAAAAATGACATAAGAGTGCGGTCATCTTCGCTATGCATCTTGAATTTTCTGTTTTCTCAAATATCTATATGATAAAGAAACCTTAAAAAAGCGGCTGCAATTTCTTGAAACTTAAAAACAGCTTTATTTTTAAATTTCGATTGCAACACATACTTAGAAAATTTCTTATACGTTGGAAAGTGCGCTGTTCTTAAAATTCTTGTTACAAATATTTTCAGTTTAATTAAGAATTCCAAAGTAAAAAAAGGTATTTTTGTTCTTTTATTGTCATTTCTTTTTATTATGATAATATCGGTATGCTTCAATTTCGTATGGAACAAAATATCGGCCAAATGGCCGCCGCGACCTCGGCGGCACACCTCCATCCAATGGTCCAAATTTTCGATGACGCTGAGGCATAATTGAGGTTCTATGCCGTTAATGTGCCGAATTATCTCATCCTTTCTTTCAAACAACCCCAAAGAAAGAAGTCCAACGGTATCAAATCACATGATCTTGGCGGCCAAATGACATCGCCACCACGTGAGATAACACGGCCATTGAATTTGTCGCGCAAAAGCGCCATTGTTTCGTTAGCTGTGTGGCAAGTGGCACTGCTCTGTTGAAACCACATATCGTCCACATCCATATCTTGCAATTCGGGTCATAAAAAGTTCGTTATCATCTCACGATAGCGAACACCATTCACAGTAACTGCCTGCCTGGCCTTATTTTGGAAAAAATACGGCCTGATGATGCCGCCAGCCCATAAACCGCACCAAACAGTCACTCTTTGTGGGTGCATTGGTTTTTCGACAGTCACTCTTGGATTATCATTCGCCCAAATACGGCAATTCTGCTTATTGGCGAATCCACTGAGGTGAAAATATGCCTCATCACTGAAGATGATTTTTTTTCGAAAACTGATGGCAAACCACTGTTGCTTTTTCTTGCCACCATTCTTCAATGGTCAAGGGGCTTTAGTTCTTAAGTCAATTGCAGCTTTTAAGCGTGTAAATGCAAGTCTTTATGCATAATGTTCATCGACGACGAGCGTGAGAGGTGCAATTGTTGGGCACGACCACGAGTTGAGGTGGACGGCTCTTCAGCCACACTATCGCGAACAGCAGCAATATTTTCTGCAGTCCGAGCTGTACGAGCATGCACTGGTGTTTTCAGATCTCCTACAGACCCGGTTTGCTCAAATTTTTCCACGATTTTTCGGATTGTACGCACATTTGGACGATTAAATTGACCGAAAAAATCACGAAGTGCACAATATGCATTTTGATTTGAACGTCCATTTTCATAATAAGCCTGAATAACTTTTACGCGTTGCTCGATTATGTATCTTTCCATGGTGCAAATTGAATTAGTCTGAAATTGAGAAATGTCAAATGAAATGCAGAAAAAACCTTGACGTTTAGGTGTGGTTCATATTCAACATCGGCCCTTAAAATGTAACCACCCTTTACAATGCATCAGTGAGTTATTTTTAATTTGTCCGAAACTTTTTAACCAAAACTGTGCAAGTATACTATTTTTTAGAATATCAACAGAGTTGCGCAGTTTTCGTATTTAAACTTAGCACCAATTAAAAATAAAAGCACTGAAGCATTGAATAAATTCATTTAGTAACTCAGCCATTGTGTGGATTTGTTTAAAAAGGAAGGAATACTCTTACTTGTGTAGATTGTTTCCTCAGTTTATAGGTCTACCTTTAAAAAAGGTGTTTGTTACCAAAGAAACTATGTTTAAAATAGGCTTATAATAATAAAATGACCGATTTAATTGAATAAATATTATGCGCCTAATGCGATTTGAACCCATAAGGTGTATTTTCTATAAGGTGATTATTTCCGACATAAAATATATCAAATTTTTTGAGATAAAAAATGTACACTAATAAAATTTTTAATTGTGTCTTTAGTATAAAAAACAGCAATTGCATTCAAATTGCATGCAAGCGTTTAAAAGTTTTCACAAACATCTTTTTTTCAAGGCATTTGAAAATAATGAAGGTAGTTAAAATGGGCTTTAGGGTGGCTAAGGCCGCGTTCATAGTAAGCGCTTTTTTTTTAGCCGAGAGGTTAAGCTGAAAAACGCTTTGTGTATAACCATACTAGATATGTACCATGTAAAAATTTAAAATATTAATCTTATTATATTATATTCCACTGTTACCAAATAATTATTGAAAAAGGAATCTATTTTCGTTTCATATAAAAACAAAATTTTAATTTTTGTTTTATTTAACACGAATAATAAGTTTTTGAAAGATTTATAATTTTTTTTTTTGAGAGCTATTATAAGCAGAGCTGTAAAAGAATGAATTCATTTGCGATTTAAAATCATTTAATTCCTAATCAATGATTTTAAAAAGTGATTGCATTCAAATGATTTAAATTAATGAATGCAATCACTTTTTCAAATCATTGATTGGAAATTATTGACTCTATTCACGTGATTGCATTCATTAGTTTAAATAATTTTTTTTTTCAATATTATTTAAACTACTTTGTTAGAAATGACAAAATCCAAATTTATATATTAGTTTCATTCGTAATATTTCTGATATTTTGGCATATATTTAACCTTTGTATAATGAATACTAAAGAACCAATAGAATTTGCTACAGAAATATTCATATTTTTTTTCAAAGAACCAATATTGTCCACTAAAGTCTCAACAACGCAATTAGGAGCTGAACGAAGCCCAGTTGAACCTGTCTGTCACAACCACCTGTAGTGAGTCGGACAAATCTCACTGAACCATTGGCTAAAAAAATTGTTCGTTATTGTCAAAGCAACCTATTTGAGTATAATTCATAAATGGTGTACACAAATTATTTACTTTTCAATTAGTTTGTATATTACAAAGTAAAACAAAAAACGCGTATTACGATATTATAAGTAATTATACAAAGAAAATATAAAACAGCTTTAGCACAATTATGTGGTTAAATGTGCCAAATTTTCGCAGAATAAAGTATTTTTTATTATTATTTGGAGTAACAACGATTCAAATTCATTGCTTTTCAATAGCAGCAGTTTCTGAAAGTTACTATCTGAAAGTGAAGCACGGCGTAGAGTATTAAAGATGCATATGAAAAAAGCCTTTCCACTTTCCACACTGTTCAATAAAAATAGATTACTCAATTCATTATAAACGTGGCGGCCTTAGCCTAGTGGGTAGAGTGCGTTGCCCCTAAGCTAAGGAACCATGGTAGCGCGGCTTTAATGTCCAGCTTCAATTTATTTCAATTGAATTGATTTTTCTGTTCGATTGTCACCTCTCTACAGACAATGGCAAACCTCATAGGGCAAAAACTGCCATATAAAGCTTCTTGAGAACATAAGCCGTTCGGAGTCAACATAAAACTCGTAGGTTCAGTTCTCGATCATTTGCGGTCAAACATTTAATAACACGCACAACACAATTGATCAATAGACGCTCGGTCTAAGTCTTTTCTTGGGCTGAAATGGCCTATTTTCTACGGTACTCAATTCACACTGATATTTTAAAACATCATATTATTGGGATTAAAATTACTGTTTTCAGTGATTTAAATGAATGAATGAAATCACGTGAATGAAGTCAATAATTTCCAATAAATGACTTAAAAAAATTAATGCATTGATTGTACTTGAAATTTCAAATCACAATTAATGATTTGAAAAAATTAATGCAATTTTATTGCATATATGACAAAAATTTACGGTGTATAAAATTTTATAAATGGGCATTTCCACAGAAAAGTCTACCGTGATCAAAAAATTTTAACTTATTAAAAACTTAGTATTTTATGGTATTATCTAAGAGAAACATTTTAATTTTCTTAATTAAAGCAATTTATAAATAAATTCATTAATCATGATGATAAAATCATCTGCACTGTTTCACAAATGTGTTTTTTCTTGTTCTTAACTGTTTAGTAAATGTTTCATTTACTATTTTGTTTTATTAAAAATGGAAGGCATTGGTTAAAGATAATGAAAAAATAGTTAATTACTTACTGAACCCTAATTACTTAATTACCTAATTGAACTAAAATAGATATTTCAGTAACGTAACGCCAGATCAAAAAACCTAACAAAAAAAAAGCAATGAAGAAATTGATCATTTGGAAAATATGCTTTTATTATTTTTAAGCCTTTTAAGCCCTTAAAAAGTTGTATACAAAAAATCTTGCCCAACTCAGAGAGTTTATCAAATTTTGTAATCCAAGTCAAAAATCTCTTCCGTTTTTGTAACGTAGCGCCAGCACATATTTTTGCTTAAATCTTTAAATTCTAAGGGTCGATTGTTGTCATTGTTTTTACTTAATATGGTGCTACTTTATTGCTACACAAATATATACTTAAAAAAAACTTTTTAAAAATTAGACATTTTCATTCTTAATTTTTAATATTCGTACAAATAGTCCCTAACGCCAACGGACTTTGAAACGAATGAAAATGCCCATATGAAAAATATTAACAACAATAAAATCTATTTTGAACCAAAGCTACATCCTCGCGGTGAAGTCTGGGTGATTAAACCATTTTGATTTAAAAAGAGCTGTTACTTGTTATGTCCTTATATGAAGAACTTGACAGTCGATACTGAAAATGTTCGTTTCTTCCTAAAGATGTTTTTATAATAAGTTTTACAATCATTCTCAACTTTACCGTGGCCAGGCAAAATTAAACTTCCAAAAATCAAATAATATGCGCTCCACCTTACTGTAAATTCACGCCAGGTTTTGTTATAGCATAAAATATACTTGTTTTTTTTAACTATTCGTCTGCCTTTTTACATGTCCGGCTGTTAACTTGTATTTTACGTTATCCGTCTGTGGGTCTGTTTGCCTTTGGCAGTCCGTCCACTACAAATTTATTTAAGTTTGCAATTTAAATCAGAGCACAAAAAAAAATCACCAAAAGTTCATAAGACTTCTTCAAAAAGCTGTTTAAAGCGCTCATGAATACACACTCAAGATGAGAGAGCATAAATGTGCAGAGCTGCTCGACACAGCAATAGAAACAATCGGCCCTATCATGAATAATTTTTCACGCTCACATTCAAGAATATTTTGGAAATTTTTAATGCTAATTTGTTGATAAGCCGTTGATGAACAAATTTGCATTAAAAAATTTCCAAAATGTTCTTGAGCTTTATCTTAAAAATGAAAACTCCTTTTTCTGATTCCACGTGAAAAATTATTCATCATAGGGCTGAATGGGAAAAACTACAGCAGAGGAAAAGAGTAAAAAAGCTTTATTTTGTTGTTGCTTGTGTGTCTCTAACATTTTAATGAATCAATGATGTTTGTGTTATGTTTTTTTGGCTACATTATAAAATTAAATTTTAATACCTTTCAAGTGTTTTTAAAAAACTAATTATGCAAGATCTTAAGCTAAGCTTGCAGCTTTATATTAGTGAAAAAATTACTAAAAGGGGTTGAGTAGTTCTTAAGTTTAGCGTCGTCGCAGATACGTGAGAAACCTTTTATATAATAGTATATAACCATATGGAAAAAGCTTAAAATGTTCATAGTGCCAGCATAAAGCTACTTTTCATATACTTTTCAACGCTTATTTATCCATCTCGTTTGCTCATACAGTAAAAAATTTTGTTTTTTATGCTTTGTTGTAGAGCAATTTTAAAATAATTTTCAGCGATTTTTTCTTGTTTGATCATATTTAAGATATACACTTCACTTCGTAATTTTCCGAAATCGCAAATTTACGACGAGTTGAAGTGAGCGACTGCTTATAAATTTTTTTCCAAAATATTTGTCAAACTGACAACGCACAAACTGTTAATGTATTGAAGAATTTGTTGTTGTCGTTTAATTGTGAAAAATGAAGAAAATAAGTGAAAAACTAAATTATATGAAATATTTTTGAAGAAGACCTTTCAGGATGTTGTTTTTTTCTCATGAAACACAGTTGCTTGTGCGCACTGAACACATATTTTCTTTGCAAATTTCCGACGATTATTTTTCATCAACTCAATAGATGATTAAATTTAAGCAATCTTCAAAAATTGTTTAAATTTTTTTTTTGTTTAGTTTTAATAGTTATTGCGTCGTACTGCATTTTTTAATGGATTTCGGCACTTGTTTTTCTATTTTGCTTGCTAACTATATTTTCGTTGATTTTGTTTTATTTGTTGAATATCTTTTTGTGCTGAAGTCTTAACCGTTGTTGCGTTGTTGTTGTTTCATTGCTGTTTCGTTTTGTGGTTCTTTTCAGTTTTATGCACTTGTGTATTCTATCTCGTTTGCTTACATAGTTTTCGATGTTCTTGCGTGCTTATTGAGTACTTTTTGTGCTGAACTTTCCACCATTGTTATGCTTTGTGTTCTTGTGATAACAACAATCTTCACTAGCATAAAATCTACCAACAAAGCTACAAACAAAATCTCATGAAAGTTCTTTGTTTCATTCTCTTGTTTCCTCTCTTTTCCTATCCTGTTCCAAAATTGTTATTTACTTCGCTGCAAATCAGAAATACAAAACTTCGAACCTCTTCGTGGCATGCAAAATAGAATTAAAAAATTTATCAACAATGTCTCTTTTTTTCATTAAAAATCAACGCAGTTCTTTTTTCTCTTTCTTTTTACTCTTCTCTATACTTATTAAACAAAAACCTTTAATTTACTTTGCAAAATGCAATTGAGGGCATTATTTTCCAAAGAAACAAATGAAAACAAAGCATCAGTCAGCCACAAGCATAATGCACGCACCATGAACACCAATACGCTCAATACTACTTTGTGCAGCGTTGAATAAGCGTTCACTATAATAAAAAAGAACTCTACAAAGCAGCTTTATGCGTCAGCTTCAGCCAAAGCGTCCACTATGAACGCGGCCTAGGAGCATTTCTTCAAATTAAACAAAAGAAAATAAAAGTGTCTCTAAAAATCTTGTTCATCTTTACAACTTTGCAAATTTATGCCACAAAAAGGTCAGCTGCGGGGTTTCTTTATGTAACAACAAAGTAGAAAATAATTTGTTTTCAAAAAATTTAAACAAATTTATTGCCCTCTACATTCGACTGCAACATTGGTGGCTTCAACATTCTGCTAGCTACACAAAACTCTTGGCGCTACACTATATTTGTTGAGGTTGTAAGAATTGCAAATTATTTCTGTGGCTTCAACTGGCTTAGAAACTTCATCCGTTATTAAGTTTAAGCAAAAACTTTGCATTGTTTATGAGTTGAGTTTTTGCCCTGGGCAGCGCACATTTATTTATGAACTCACAGTGACTTCAAAGGACACCCCAAGGCGGACAACTTCTGCTGCTCTAGTTGTTGAGCGATACGAATATCCAGATACACATAGTACATAGGTAAAAACGAAGTATCGAAATGAAAAGCTGAAACGTGGCTAAATTAATAGCAACAACAACAACAAAACAAAAAATTGCTTTTTTACAAAGAAGCAGAAGTAGTAGAAAAAAAAACAAAATTTCAACGAATGCGGTGTTTTCTTAGGCCAAACATCACCAGCAGTAGAAAAAAAAATCATATCACGAGGAATTATAAGATGAAGAAAAAGTAGATGATAGCACATAGGATGCTGCTACAGATAACATAGCCAAATATGAGAGAAAAGTTTAGCAGAAGAAATTGGCAAGGAAAAATTAAGGATATTCACACAAACTTGTCGTCAATCTCGTTGTGTGCTGCTGTGAAATAGCGGTGCTTAATATGTTGTTTCTTTTTTCTATAATGTTCAAACCAAAATTGGTGTTTTTTTTGTCCATCAAAATATAAGCGTAACCCATTTTTATCCAAAGGAAAAGAAATGGAGAATACTGGTTTGAAGAGTAGCTTACAATAGAGCTTCACAGCGATTGCAAAGATATCTGAAAATTTCGAATATGTTTCGTAACGTAAATTAATAGCGAAAAAAGTATAGTACTTATTTTCTTCGTGGACAGACACAATATGATGCACATGTTATCTATGAGTTTTTGCTAGCATGCAAACTGTGTTTTCATCTTTTTTGCGATTTAATTTTATACATAATATTTCAATTTTGGTCTTGGTCTTGTTGTGCTAGGAGTGTTTAAGAAGCAGTTAATTATTCAAAGAGTACACAGAAAAAAATGTACATAATATTTCTGAATTTCGTTCATAGAATTTATATTCAAAAAACCTAAGAACGGATTCATAATATTTATGTATGAATGTAATTCAGACTTATCGAGAACTCATTCAGAATCATGATATTCTTTAAGAATGCTTATATAATTATTATAAAATGTGTTCTTAAAATTTTATTCATAATTTTTAAGAAGGAATCTTAACAATAATCTGCTCAATGCAAGAAATCATTTATAATTCTCAAGATAAATATGTATGTATATTAGACTGTTCCAAAAAAAAAAATTATTAATTTTTGTATGAGTCAGGGGCTTAAATCATTTATAAAAGTTGTAAAAACAAACCATGATTTAATGATTTACTTAGGTCATGCTCGAACCGTTAAAAGTAATTTTTTGCGTCAATAAAAGACATGCATTTTTTTAGAGTGTACACTTTTTTGAAATAACTTAATTGTTTTTTAGATGCAAGAATATCATGAAATCACGATGAGATTCTTTTTACAGTCAATTGCATACATATGAGCAATGCTAATATATGCAATAAAAACTTTTTTCGAAAATGCTCAACTTCTCAGGATTATGGTATCTAGTAACAGACGCGAACGCAGGGATTTTGGGGGTAAAACTACCCTGCCCCCCAAAATATACGAATTTTAACGAGCACTGAAAATAACTCTCAGAACCACTTGACAGCCGTTGTGTGTTTATGGTCACAACAAAGATCTTTCGATAACATTGCGCATTGAAAAAAAAATAAAGGGACTCTTTTAAATTGATTGAAATTTATTTTGAAAAGACTATATAATACAATATGGGAAACTGGGGGCGATGTAACAATGTAACATGTCTGACTGTCTCAACCTGGCGAGGCCAGCGTAATCTTTGTGAAATCGCCTCAAGTCTACTCAAACCTCCACGTGGTGTTTCCTGGGAAACGTCAAAACTGACAACCGTTAGTTTCATTCGGCATGCACCCTGTGATATCTACTACAGCGGCCATGCGGAGAAGCACGAGTTTGGATGCAGATTTGTAGTTGGCAAGAGACTACGGCCCCACGTCCTGCAATTCACACCTGTGAACGAACGACTTGCCATAATCCGCATCGAGGTTAAATGTTTCAATATAAGCCTAATATGTGCGCACGCTCCGACAGAAGACAAGGACGATGAGATCAAGGAAATTCTCTACGAGCGCCTTGAAAATGCTTACGAGCGCTGCCTCCGTCACGGCGTAAGAATCGTGCTTGGTGACTTCAACGCTAGGGTGGGCAAGGAAAATATTTTTGGTCCAACAGTCGGAATGTTCAGCCTCCACGACAACACCTCCGATAACGGAATGAGGCTGATTGACTTCGCCGCAGCACGAAACATGGTCGTTAGTAGCTTCAAGCATTTCAATATTCATAAAGCCACCTGGATGTCCCCTGATCAAAAAACCAAGAATCAAATTGATCACTTTTTGATCGACGGAAGGCACTCTTCCAGTGTATTGGATGTACGCACGATCCGTGGTGCAAACATTGACTTGGATCACTATCTTGTTGCAGCCAAGATCCGTACACGTCTATGCGCAGCTAAGAATACACGCAACCTTACACAGAGAAAGTTAGACGTCGACAAGCTGCAATCGAAACAGACAGCCGATGCTTTCGCCACTCGACTCTCACTCCTGCTTCAAAGCACTCCTCCAATCGATGATATATGCGCGCAGTGGACACACATTTCCAACTCCATGCGTGTGGCTGCTGAAGATTTGATTGGCTACCAACGCCCTCGACGAAACCAGTGGTATGACCAGGAGTTTCGCGATGCCGCCTATAAAGCCACCCTGCAGTCGGTTGTAACGCGCGCTGCTAAGAAGCGATACAAAGAAAAGAGGAGGGAAGAGAGACATATTTTCAGGAGGAAAAAAAGAAAGGCAGAAAAGCGCGAGCAAGAGAAGATTGAGATGTATGGTGACAGGAATGAGGCCCGAAAATTTTTCCAAAAAATAAGACGCCTTGCCGATGGTTTTAAAACCGGGGCCTCTTCCTGCAAGGATGAAAACGGGAATCTAGTGACAGATGTCCAGAGTACACTGACGTTATGGAGGGAACACCTCTCCCGCCAATAGAGATGATATTCCGGAAACCCCAATTTCTGATGACAGCGTTGAGGTTCCGCTGCCCGAATATGATGAAGTTCTGACAGCTATAGCTCGACTTAAAAATAACAAAGCCGCGGGTGCTGATGGCTTACCTGCTGAGCTGTTTAAGAACGGAGGCGAAGCTCTACTTATTGTAAATGCATTCACGAGCTTCTATGCAGAATATGGTCGGAAGAATGCATTCCGAACGAATGAAATCTCAGTGTGCTCTGCCCAATCCACAAGAAAGGCGATCCCACTATCTGTGCCAATTACCGTGGGATAAGCCTTTTTAATATCGCATATAAGGTCCTGTCGAGCGTTTAATGTGAAAGATTGAAGCCCATTGTAAACGAACTTATCGGACCTTATCAGTGTGTTTTCAGACCTGGAAAGTCCACCATCGACCAGATTTTCACGCTATGACAAATCTTGGAGAAGACTCAAGAAAAACAAGTCGACACCCACCATCTTTTTGTCGACTACAAAGCCGCCTTCGACAGCCCATTAAGGAAGCACCTGTATTCCACCATGTCTGAATTTGGTATTCCTGCAAAACTAATACGACTTTGCAGGATGACACTGAGCAACAGCAGCAGCGCAGTTAAAATCGGGAAGGACCTCTCCCAACCATTTATTACCAAACGAGGTTTCAGACAATGTGATTCCTTATCGTGCGACTTTTTCAACCTAATGATGGAAAAGATCATCCGAGCTGCTGATCTGAGACGTAGTGGCACAATATTCTACAAGAATGTTATGCTGCTTGCGTATGCTGATGACATCGATATCATTGGCCATAATACGCGCGAAGTCAGTGCAGCATTTTCCAGATTAGAAAGAGAGTCAAGTCGAATAGGTCTGGCAGTGAATGCACATAAGACGAAATACTTGGTGTCAATAAAGAAACGGTCCCAGCGTCTTGGAACCAACGTTACAGTCGACAATACCTCCTTCGAGGTTGTGAAGGACTTCGTTTATCTGGGATCCATCATAAACTCAAACAAAGACATCAGCATTGAGATCAAACGAAGAATATTTCTTGCCAACAGGTGCTACTTTGGGCTCAGTAGGCAATTGAGAAGCAGAGCCCTCTCTTGACGATCGAAAATCACGTTCTATAAATCGCTCATCATGCCCGTCCTTCTTTATGCATCACAAACCTGGACACTGAGCAGTTCAGATGAAAAGACTAGGAGCATTCGAGAGAAAGATTCTTCGTAAGATCTACGGACCAATCTGCGTCAATGGTGAGTACCGAATACGGTGGAATGATGTATGAGCTGTACGCTGACATCGACATAGTCAAGCGCATTAATATCGAGCGGCTTCGCTGGCTTGGTCATGTTCAGCGCATGAAAGACGATGTTTCAGTGAAGAAAACATTCGATTCGGTACCCAGCGGCGGTCAACGCAGAAGAGGACGACCGCATCTTCTTTGGAAAGACCAAGTAGAGGACAACCTGACGAAGCTTGGAATTTCCAACTGGCGCCAGCAAGCGAAAGACAGAAATGGCTGGTGAAAATTCTTAGATGAGGCCAAGACCGACATACGGTTGTAGCGCCAACTAAGTAAGTAAGTAATTTAATAATACATAGAGACTTAAAATTTTTTTAAGTAAATGATTTAAAATACAATATTCCAAAATATTTGGCCCAATATAAAAAATTTAGCGCGATTTTTTAAAAACGCTGTCATTTTCAAACCTTTTGATCCCGGTAGCGGCGGAAAATTGTAACCAAACTTAATAATAGTAGTTATGGTAGTAGCGACAAGTAACCTTATTAATGTGCACCTTGATTTTTGGTTTCCAATAAATTGGGACCAAATAATCTTGGCACTGACTGAAAAGCACTACTTTTTTTATGAGACCTAGCGAGAAAAAGATGCATTTAAAAACAAACAAAAAATGTAATTTGGAATATTTTTAATATTATTTAAGTAAAAAAATTTGTGAATCTCTTACAAACACTCAAAAAAATCTGCTTCCCTTTAATAATAAACTGTGGCTTCAATTCATAGGCATGTGTTTTTCTATACTCTATAGAGGTTTCTCCTTAATGTAAAGAATTTTTACATGATTTATCGACCTCACGTCTTGATTTCGTTCCAATGTTATCAAAACAGCTTCTTAGTTTTGAAGACAAGTTTTTACTTAAATATCAGAAATGACGGTTTGATAGAAGTTAAATTTCCAACAATTTTATACAAGCAGAAATAATTTGAAGAAAAACTGTATTGATATCAAGTCTGCTTGCAACATTCTACAGCATGATTTCTTAAATTTGGAGAAACATAAGTTACAAAACTTTGATATTTT
Source organism: Dichetophora obliterata (assembly GCA_963920525.1). Classification (NCBI taxonomy): domain Eukaryota; kingdom Metazoa; phylum Arthropoda; class Insecta; order Diptera; family Sciomyzidae; genus Dichetophora; species Dichetophora obliterata. Next base: position 84,819,525 of record OY986435.1, read on the forward strand.
ATAGAAATACATGTAAGTTTTTCTTTTTTTGTACGCCACGAGTGATTTATTTTAAGGATGCATTTCTTATATTTCCAGAAAAAATGCTTTAAAATTGCTTACAAAGCGAACGATTCTTAATGAAGCAAATTAAGCGACAATTGTTGAACAACAGCGTTGGTCGAATGGATAATCCCATTCACTAAATCTCACTCGGCCGAGGTTCAAGTCTCCGAATAATGGTAATTTTTCAATTAAATTTAATGTTAGCAATAATAATGTTTGCAGTTTTTCTCAGCATAAAAATCATAATTCTGACAATATGCTGTTTAAAATCTTAAAAAAGGGTTGTCTTTTTTTGAAAAAATAACAAAATTTTTCCAGGAATTTGATGAAAATTTTTCTATGACTTATAACCGATGACTAACAAAAAATAGAAAATATCTTATTTTCAGAGAAAATGTTTCTCTTAGTTATAGCCGATGGTAATTAAACGGTAGAAAAACTTACTAAAATGTAATAAGATTTAAACACAACTGCGACAAGTATCTTCATTTAGTGAAATAGTTCGTAAATGTTTGGATAATTTTCCTAAAATGTTTCCCACTTCTTGTGCCAATTTATCGAAAAAAGTATATTCTTCATTTTTAGAAAACAGGCCATGGCGCTAAATGAAGCCCGATTTCCTTCTAACGATTGGGTGCTATTTTTCTAGATTTTCTGGAAATTTTTTTCTTAATGCAGTCTTTACTCAATAAATAATATCAACGCTAGTTGAATTTGTATTGAAAATTGATAAACACTTCACGTTTTACGCCATACTTTCTGAACCCCTGAAGAGCAGACTTTCGATTTATACCGTTCGAAAGGAAAATGAAACGAGTATAGCGCCTGATGGCATTCAATTTTGAAATAAAGAATGGGTCAACTTACTGCAATTTTTTCAAAAGTTTTAAATTTTTCTTAAAAGTTTTATATTTTTCCCTTAACAGATATGAAATGTACCCTATTTTCAATTCTACAATGGTATTCTAAACAATAAACCAATCTAAGAACAAAATTTGGGCCAAATCGGAGATGGTGAGTGCAACTGATATTACACTTCAATGTGAAATGGGCGATATATTGATAACAATTTATTCCTACTTTGACGAAATTTGTTTAATGCAAATTTCTTATTACAAATTGTGGTTAAAAAATTTCTTGAAGATTTTTTAAATTTTGTATAAAAATACATGGATTGATATCCATGGCTTGAATCGGACAAATCGACCTGTAACGTCTATCGAATCCCTTAATTTTTGCGTTGTAATGATCAATAAGCCGATTCCTGAAGATGGGTGCAACGTTGCCGGTTTCAATCACTTCAAGCAAACGCTCGTTTTCGTCGCTTCGATGACTCAAAAATGGGATAGTTCTTCTAAATGTTCACAACGATGTGGAAGTGACCACGGAAGAAATTTTAAATGCATAAGCCCGAAATAGGAGAAGACTAGACATTATGATATAAGGATTTTTTCATAAAAAAAAATTGAAATAAGTCTAAATAAAAAAAAACTAAAAGCCCCCCGAAATTTTTTTCTGGGTATCGACTAGATAAGCACAAACAGAACTTAAAGTATTAAAATAATTTTAAAAATTATGTTAATACTTAAAATTAATTAAGAACAAGTTGTATTTAATAAAGAGAACAGTTGATTATTAATCGCTTCTTAATTTCTTAAGAGTATAATCTCGGGAACGGTTTGACCGAATTTAATAATTTTTTGTACGCTTATTATAATGGTCGTAGCTAGGAGAGGGAACGTTTCCCTCCTCCCAACTAGACTTCAGAACAATTTTTTTGTGTTCATTAGAAATTCAAAACAGTTTTTCTTATAATTTTAATAGTATTGAAGTTTTAATATGTACTAGTATCGCCTGTGGTCTTTCTGAAATTTCAATCGTTTTTCTCATTCTGAGGCATAGACCTTGCCTTAAGAAAATGTGTTGTACTAAGAAAATCTTAAGTTTCGAGAGAAAGCAACAGTTTTCGAGGTATCGTCATAACTTTTATATCAAAATTTTTCAGAATTTATTATTTGTAAAAAAAATGTACTAAAAAAATGCTTATTGTAGGGTATCCGTAAGAGATAGCGAAAAATGTTTTTTCTACATTGTATTAATATCGAAAATTTCGTCCTACGCCATGTTCTTCCATTTCTTATGGTTTAGGTTTTACTTCAGAAATATTATTTCAATGCTCATATTTCAGGTCACAGGTCACATAACTATTCGGTGAACTTCTTCTCCCTACTCTAAATTATTTAAAAAAATTATGAAAATCGATTCAGAAACACGAAAGAACTGTTTCTCCTACGCCTATTTTAACACGTTTTTATTAGCTGTACTTCATGTATGTATGTATGTATGTCCCGTACAAATCTTGAAATCCATTTTTTAGCAAATTCCCGATGAACTGGGGTTTTGAAATTTAAAATATAGCTTAGAACTGGATGACAACACATATAATTTAGGAAAAAACTTTGCCACTCCCCCTTTACCGCTCACAAATCAATAAAAATGCTATATCTCCAAAATTACTAGGCCGATTAAGCTGAACTTTTGGCAGCAGATTTCCCTCAAGTAGAGGATGATTTAGGAAAAAAAATGTTGCCACTCCCCTTTTACTATTGATTCAGCTGAAATTTTGTTAGTAAATTTCCCTCAAGTAGAGGATGGTTTAGAAAATTTAAAATATAGCTCAAAACTGGATGAGAACACATATAATTTAGGAAAAAATTTGCCACTCCCCCTTTTACCGCCCACATATCAATAAAAATGCTATGTCTCAAAAACTACTAGGACGATTAAGCTGAACTTTTGGCAGTAAATTTTCTTCAAGTAGAGGATGATTTAGGGGAAAAAAGTTGACACTCCCCCTTTACCGCCCACAAATTAATAAAAAGGCTATATCTCAAAAACTACATGCAGCGACAATATGTACCTAGCTTAGCAAAAAATTCAAAAAATTCCATTTTTAATTAAAAATTACAGTTTTTTGTACATACAAATTTTGTAGTCAGTTTTTAAAAATTTCGTTATACGATGATATTTTCAAAGTGCCAAAAAAATAGTGGACTCTTAAAAATTGTGAATGAATTTTTTAGTGGTCAAAAAATTTAAAATTTTTACGAAAGTGTTTGTAAAAAAGGACACCACAATAAAGACCAATTCAAGATCATTTAAAATGTCTTAAACATTTTCTAGTAGGCCTAACGGCTTAGAATATACATATAGTTGTTTGTGTACATGTCCGAATGACAATTTTTGTTTTTCTTTATAATTTTTTACTGTGTATAACTGTAAAAAAAAATTGAAAATTACAAAAAAATATGCAAATATTTTTCTTTTTTAAAGTACTATCCACGTGCAAAGTACCAAATTTTTACAGAAGTGTGAGTTTCGACAAGCATCCAATTTGATGTGGAATGACCGATATATATATGAATAAATTTTGCCGTTTTAATGTTTTTCCACTTTTAGAATTCTATATTATAAAGCGAAATTCGTGCAATCTGTTATTTTGGTGGTTTTGCTAGCTCGAAAGCGTTTTCATGCATAACATCGAGTCGAGTTGTGCTCTTTAATTTCTTTTTAACATTGTTGTTGCTTCTTTTGTTAGTAAAAATGCTTCTAAAATAACAGTTTATAACTTAAAAATATTATTGAGCAATAAATATAAATTAATGAAAAAACTTTAATTTTTTAAAGAATTAAAAAATTGATATTTTGTATTATTTAAATCAAAACTTAATGTGATTTAAGTTAGCTTTAAAATAATTGAAATAAAACTAAATTTAATTAATATGATTATCAACAATTTTGATTCTTTTTCTGGCAGTATAAGAAAAGGTAAGCTAAAACGCAAGAATTAGTTTACGCGTGAAAGTGGCTAATTTAAATAAGGAAAGGAAAATAAAGAAAAGGTAGATAAAAGCTATGTGCAGTGTTTGAAAATTAAATGCTTATGTTTATGTATGTTCTATAACTTTTATAACTGCTTGATTTTTTTATGGTTTGTATGATTTTTGATGTGTATGGGAATTTTGGTACGAATTTTTTTTCTTTAATTTCCCACGTGGGAATTTTGGCCCACGCTATGGGAAATAGAGTATTTTGGTGGGAATCAAAACTAGCAACTATGATACAAAGTGCTCTCCCATTCGATTTACTTTCACGTGTTCCCTCTCGCTTGTATATTTTATAATACTATTTACTCGTTTATCAGTTACAGAAACACAAGTTTAAGTTTTCGCAAAAGTGAGAATTTTGGAATGAAATATTGCGACGTAAGACAAAGCGAATATTTGCCACACTAGTTATAGGAACAAGCTACTGCTTTGTTCTTTAAATTCAAATTCCACATTGTTATATCATTGTTTGACCAACGATTTTTGAAAAATTTGATAATGGGCACCCCGTTTTTCTTTACTGGACGTTCTCTTTAATTATGCTGTACTTTTTCTTAATGATGCAATTACAAGGTAAGCTCTGATTAGAGAGAAATTTAACAAAATTTGAGCTATATAGATGTCTAATCATCTATTCTAGCTGTGGTATTTCTACTTGTTGATGCGAACTGCTTTTATCACGGTCACGGACAGACAAATTCATCTATTTTTTTAGGTTATCTTACAGCCAATTCTAAATTTAAAGGAGGTGGCGTCCTTATGTCTTATTAAATAGATTACATTCTATTAAATCATTTTGACTAATTGAGTAGATTACATAAAATTGTATAAAATGCAAGAGAAAACCAAGACATCTACTGTCTCGTGTCGAAAGGGTCCAGTTTTCGATTACAAATTTTAGCGAAAGTAACTAACGTGGGATAGAGGTATTTGAAAGCCAAATTTTTATTACACATACACATGCTTTTCGCGTTAAAAATTTTTATCTAAAGCCCAGTTTTTGTTAAATATTTTATTTGCATATCGGCACGTAGAGACAAATCACGTCATGTGCCTGACAGACTGACAATGTTGTAGTTTAATTTGGTAATTAAGTAATTACGTAGTTAAGAAATTATGTAATTTAGTAAATGAAAAACAAATTTAATATTTTTCTTTGCTTGCCTCAATCATTTTCTCATTATCTTCAGCCAATGACTGAAGCGCAAGCATGTTTTAGATTTACTTTTTTTAAACTAAATAAAATAACTTAAGCACTATTGTTATAATAACTTGTTATGTATTTCAATGGAAATGCATGACTTTATGTCAATTTAGTATCATCTTATTTGCTTATTGTCTGTTAAAAGATAGATTGCAGATAGAAACAAAGTTTAAAAAAAAAAATTATTAGCCAATGCCTTTCATGGTTACTGAAACAAAAAAGTTTACGAAACATTTACTAAACGTTTACGAAAAAGTAAATACATTTGCGAAACAGTGCAGATGATTTGATAATCGTTGTAAATGAATAAGTGTACAACTTTCTTAAATTAATAAAATTAAAATCTTGCTCTTAGATATTATCATAAAATAATAAGTTTTTAAGTTAAGTTTTTTAAGATAAGTTTAGATATTATCATAAAATAAGTTGTAATTTTTTGGACACGGTTGACTTTTCTATGGAATGTCCCCAATAAAAAACAAATTTTTAAAATATTGTCCTTAGATTTATTTAAAATCTCCTTTTCGTTTTGCTTAAAAATTTAAAATGACTAATTCTGTTTTATTATTAGTGTGCGTATGTGTGCATAAGAGTGGTCCTTATTTTGTAACTTGAGAATTTGTACTGTAACTCCCCAAAAATATGTAAGACATGTTAAAATAACACATTGTGCAAAAAAATCAGCCTTATCGCATAAGTGGAAGGCGTGGCTCATCTGCCCCAAAGTGGAAATATGTCTTCATGTATAACATATTAATAAAATTAATAATTATTTACACCATTACTTTTGAATTGAATAACTGTCACTTCAATAAAAAGAATCGAGTTTACCTATGACTAACTTGTCAGTGACGCGAGTTTGCCCATTATTAGGTGACGCAGATTTTGATTTGACGAAACAAAAACCAAATATTGAAGTTGGTTAAAGATTGTAAATAAGTAAAAAAAAATGGAAACAAGGGGTAAAGATAAGATATTTCTTCTTGGCTACGACGAAGGCCAAATATTCGGTCCAAAACTACCTTCTAACGGGCAAGTGATGCGAGTTTTATTTTATAATCTGTGCAAGATACATCTTAGTCTTCGATCAAGTGCTGCATTAGTGATAAAAGAAGTCGCAGTTTTTTGGAACAAAGTGCAAGTTCCAACAAGAAATGCAGACAAAAGCATTTTAAAACTAGAACCGTTATATAGCGAATGGAAGGACTTACAAAATAACTGCAAAAGTCAATCATCACTGCAAGAAAAACGAGAAAGTTATTTTTCTGACAGCTTATTTGATGTTGCTCATGCTAATACGTTGAATATGATATCAAATGAATAAGACAAAATGTTCCTTTTAAATCAAAGAAAAAAGGGGCAACCTGGGTCAATGATAGGCTTTGACCGAATCTTACTAGATAAAGAAATAAGAAACAATCTTCGCCGAGAAGAAGAAAACCAAAGATGTTTGAAACACAAAGAGCGTTTAGAAAGTTAGTTTGCGTTTTACTATTGTCCTCAGCAGTGATTATTCAATTCAACATTTTTTGTAGATGAGTTGGTAGAGTCATCAACACGAGCATTTTATGAGGATGAGGAATTAACCGAGCACCCTGATACAAATATTGTTGAGGAATCTGAAGAAGAAGCAGGTCCAAGCGGACCAAAGAAAAGTCGAGCTCAGCGAAGTTTTATAACACCAAATGTTGTGGCTGTATTAGATGCATGTGCGATCGTGACTCTGTGCGAATAAATTTATCGGCTGCCCAAGCACTTGGACATGACGTAAGCGATTTGATAATAAATAGGTCTTTTATTCGTCGCTGCCGTTCGGAATTGCGAGCTGAAGCAGCTCAAAAAATTCGCAATACTTTCAAACAAAAAGAGCTTGGTGCAATTACTGTACATTGGGATGGTAAGATCCTACCAACTTTAACGGGTATAGGTTATATCGATCGACTTCCTGTAGTGATATCATTCAATGGCGGTGATCAACTGCTTGGTATTCCTGCGATTTCTTCAGGCACAGGAAAACAACAGGCTATTGCAGTCTATGACTTACTGGAAGAATGGGGGCTCGTTGCAAAAATAGAAGCGCTTTGCTACGATACGACAGCATCAAATTTGGGGCGCTTAAAAGGAGCCGCCATAACCTTAGAGCGAAAAATTGGAACAGATCTCCTTTATTTACCATGCCGGCACCACATTTATGAGATACTTTTCCGAAGCGTTTTCGAAATAAAAATGGAAACATCTTCTGGACCTGGTGTACTTTTATTAAAACGATTTAGGGAAGCCTGGACTACAATTAATAAATCAAATTTTATAATTGGAATTGAAGATAAACTAGTTAATGGCTCACTTGGCAACGTTACAGAAATTATTGAATTTGTATCACGAAATTTAATCTTAAGATAACCAAGGAACGATTATAAGGAATTCATACAGTAGGCCGTAGTTTTTCTTGGTGGAAATGTTGCACGATTTTCTTATCGAGCGCCAGGAGCATTTCATCACGCATGTTGGATGTCAAAAGCGATTTATTCGTTCAAAATTTTTTGTTGCGGAACGAATTTTTATTAACCAAAGCCGAAGAGAATGGTATTCGAGAAATTTGTATCTTCATAGTAAAAGTTTATTTAAAACCATGGATTCAGGCTCCAGTTGCTGCAGAAGCCCCAAACCAAGACTTGAATGTTTTAAAAACATTATATGCGTACAAAGAAATCGATGAACGCATTAGTCAGAAACTGCTAGTTAAATTTTCTAACCATTTGTGGTATTTGGCGCCAGAAAGTTTGGCGCTTGCTTTTTTCGACCCAAACATTTCTAATGAGGAAGAATCCCGTATGGTTATGTCACTTGAAAGAGATTGTAGTGCTGACGTCTAGAAGTTAACCATTCTTTCTAATGATATTGGTCAATATAATGATAAAAATAAAGATGATTTTATTTCGCAAAAATCAACAACATTTTTTAGAAGATTTTCAATTCTAACAGATTTTTTTGAAAATAGATTCGGCAGAATGGAAAAAAATGCTTCCTACAATATTGGACTCGATATAGTGAGCAAGCTAAGGGTCGTAAATGACTCGGCAGAACGAGCAGTCAAACTCATCGAAGATTATAACAGTGTCTTGGCACGCAAAGAAGTAGAAACGCAATTCATAATACAAATAGTATCAGATTTTCGTAAGCAATATCCAGACTATACTAAAGAAACTCTTTCAAGTTAAACCTCTTAGGGCCATTTTGTTCACAAAGGGTATAAATATGATTTAATTCGGGGATAACTATCTCTAGGTTAATTTTATACCAAGCGTATAAATCGGGAGATAAAAAAGTGGGTTTGTTCACATTTTATCCCAGCTTTATGCTTAGAGCATAAATTCGCTCTCAGTTTATCTCGATTTCCATTGGAATGTTAGAGTGTTGCTCATTAATTAAAAAATGTGTGGGGATTTTTGGTTTATTTTTGCGAATTTGAGGGTTAGAGTGAACACTAGGTAAAAATGGATCGCTGATTTTGCATCTGATGTCAGAATTTCTAACATTTTAACATTTCTAACATTTTTCTACACAGGGCTGCCAACTAAACATTTTTTTAAGAATTTTAAACATGAAGAAACAGTATTGGGGGTTACTTCTTCCGAATCTGTTGTCAGAATTTCAAAACACGAAAATTTTTCTACACGTAGGGGTGCCACCTAAAAATGTTTTATTTTAAGAATTTTAAACATGAGGAAAGAGTATTGGGGTCGCTAAGTTCGAATCTGAAGTCAAAAATTTAAAATTCAAGATGGTGGATAGGGTTGCCACCTTAAATTTTTGTATTTTTATGAATTCGGGGCTGGCAAAAAAAAAATGGTACACCAAAAATGGGTCGCTGAATATGAATCCATGTTCAGAATTTAAAAATTATAAAGTTTTGAAATAATAGGGTTGCCACCTAATAATAAGTATTTTTAAGAATTTTAAACATTATTTAACAGTATTAGGGAGTCACTGATTTCGAATCTGAAGTCAGAATTTTAAAATTCAAAATGGTGGATAGGGTTGCCACCTAAGTTTTTTGCATTTTTATGAATTCGGGGCTGGCAAAAAAAAAATGGTACACCAAAAATGGGTCGCTGAATATGAATCCGTGGTCAGAATTTCAAAATTATAAAGTTTTAAAATAATAGGGTTGCCACCTAATAATAAGTCATTTTAAGAATTTTAAACATTATTTAACAGTATTAGGGAGTCACTGATTTCGAATCTGAAGTCAGAATTTTAAAATTCAAAATGGTGGATAGGGTTGCCACCTAAGTTTTTTGCATTTTTATGAATTCGGGGCTGGCAAAAAAAAAATGGTACACCAAAAATGGGTCGCTGAATATGAATCCGTGGTCAGAATTTCAAAATTATAAAGTTTTAAAATAATAGGGTTGCCACCTAATAATAAGTCATTTTAAGAATTTTAAACATTATTTAACAGTATTAGGGAGTCACTGATTTCGAATCTGAAGTCAGAATTTTAAAATTCAAAATGGTGGATAGGGTTGCCACCTAAGTTTTTTGCATTTTTATGAATTCGGGGCTGGCAAAAAAAATGGTACACCAAAAATGGGTCGCTGAATATGAATCCATGGTCAGAATTTCAAAATTATAAAGTTTTGAAATAATAGGGTTGCTTTTACTTTTGAAAATACATATTATTGGGTGGCAGCCCCATTATTATAAAATTTTATCATTTTTAAATTCTGACCACGGATTCGGACTCAGCGACCCATTTTTGGCATACCATTTTTTTGCCAGCCCCGAATTCATAAAAATACAAAAAATTAAAGTGGCAACCCTATCCACCACTTTGAATTTTAAAATTCTGACTTCAGATTCGAAATCAGTGACTCCCTAATACTGTTAAATAATGTTTAAAATTCTTAAAAATACTTATTATTAGGTGGCAACCCTATTATTTCAAAACTTTATAATTTTGAAATTCTGACCACGGATTCATATTCAGCGACCCATTTTTGGTGTACCATTTTTTTTTTGCCAGCCCCGAATTCATAAAAATGCAAAAAACTTAGGTGGCAACCCTATCCACCATTTTGAATTTTAAAATTCTGACTTCAGATTCGAAATCAGTGACTCCCTAATACTGTTAAATAATGTTTAAAATTCTTAAAATGACTTATTATTAGGTGGCAACCCTATTATTTCAAAACTTTATAATTTTGAAATTCTGGCCACGGATTCGGATTCAGCGACCCATTTTTGGTCTACCATTTTTTTTTTGGCAGCCCCGAATTCGTAAAAATGTAGAATATTAAGGTGGCAACCCTATCCACCATCTTGAATTTAAAAATTTTGAGTTCAGAATTGAAATCAGTAACCTCCCAATACTGTTCCCTCATGTTTAAAATTCTTAAAATAAAACATTTTTAGGTGGCAGCCCTATGTGTAGAAAAATTTTCGAATTTTGAAATTCTGACAACGGATTCGGATTCAGCGACCCATTTTTACCCTTTAGTTCGCGCCAGCCCCGAATTCGTAAAAATAAAAAATTAATCCAAATTTTAAAATTCTGACACCAGATTCGAAATCAGTAACCCCCAATACTGTTTCCCTATGTTTAAAAATCTGTATTTTCAATATTTTGACACCAAGTAAATAAAAAATATTAAAATGAGAGTGATGAGAGCGAATTAAAAATCTTATCTCACCAATTTTCACGAGTTAAATATTTCTGGGGTTAAGCTATCTCGCCACCATTTTTATCTCCAGTTTGAAGAGTTAAATGCTTAACTCGCTGTGAACAAATGAAAAACTGGAAAAATCATGGAATTAACTCGGGGATAAATTTATCTCTCTGTGAACAAAATGGCCCTTAAAAAGAAGAAAATAAAACTACAAGACAAAATCAAATTTTTTGAGTACACATGAGAAATGTTAACAGAAGATGAAAAAAGGCTTAAAATAAAGAAATATGTGTCTCGGCGTTTTGCTGTAGCACGTCAGAATTTTGAGAAAATCGATTTTTAAGCTTCAAAGGACCGTGGAGGTTCACTTGTAATGTTATACCATTATAAAAATTTCTATAAAAACAGAATGGGTAAACCGATTTTAATGCTTAAGCCAGTTTTAAAAATAAAATTACATATGAATTTTTTTTTATTAAAAAAACAATTTTTATCTCCGCTAGATGGCACTTAAATTTTAATGTAAATTTAAAAATAACCAAAAATGTACGAAATTCATTAAAAATACAATGTTGTTAATTTGAAATCCAATAACTAATAGTTAAGATTTCATATTAATTTTTGTATTTTTACATTACATTTACATTACATTACATTGTTGGTTATTTTTTAGCTTTACATGAAAATTAAAGTAAATTTCATATTCTGTTAACATTTCTCATGTGTACCAACCACTGTCGTACTGTGTAATAAATACAAATAAAAGAATTATCTATTTAAATGAAATTAAAGTATCAGTCTGAATGTTCAAATAAACCACAGTTTAAATTCTTTGTGTTTATATTATTTTTGTTATGTGTTGCTTTTATGTTGATTTTATATGATTTAAATACAAATTTTAAATGTTTGATAGTTTAAATCATACTTGATTTTAAATACAAATTGTAGTTGTTTGATCGTTTAAAATCGTTTGTTGAGCTTTAGGTCAAGGTTAGAACAATTAATTGTTCTAACGAATCTTTCGAAAACAACACCAACGTTTTTTCAATATAAAAAGGAAAAAATCACTTGCTGATTTTATTGCAATTTCGGTTCTGCTAAAGGCTTCACCAGAAATCTTTGTGAAACGGCGTGCAAGCGAGCGCATTAGCGCACTGCTCCACAGATATTTTTGCTTTTCTTTAGTATTTTTTGCTCATGTTATTATTATGGAGTCCAACAGTCTGTTGGAAGTCTTCCACTATCAAAGCATGGTTGTTAGTGGAAAGAAAAAACTTTAATTTTCGTTATGTTTCATGTAATTTATAAATATATTTTTCTCATGTCGACATACATGGCAAGAAATGCCTAAAAGGTTTAATAAAAATATTATCAAAGGGGGATGGAAGATTTGAACCCCCTCACTCACATCTACAGTCTTACAAAGGCACACCGTTTTAATGGGGGTTCTAAAGAAAATATTCTGAACATTTACTAAGATAAATTGAAATTACTACGACTTTTTGATCTCAATGAGGGGGAATAGGGGTGTTCGACCCCCAACACAACCACCTATATTGTTTGCTAACTTGATGAACTGAGCAACTTCAGGGTGGATGGCCACGTCTTTCCTAAATCCGATCAACTTTATTTTTGCGCAGACGTGCAACTAATCAAAATCTTATAAAAAAAATTTTCCCATACAGCTAAGGACCACTCTAGTGTGCATAAGCGTGTATGCGCATGTTATGTATGTACATCATTAATATTAGTTTTGATTTTTTTTTTTAAAAATTGTAACTTTATTATATAAAAATTCGTTTAGGTTTTTGTCTTTATTTGAAGTACGTGTGGCTCTTTGGAAAGTTTAAAATCTTAAAGTGGCTCTTAATGCCCTCACTCGTGCCCACCCCTGCTATACACAAGCAAAACTAAGCAAAATGAATATTAAAAGAAAGGCTATGCTAACAATTACCTATTCAATAAGCTATTAACCCTACAATTTCCTTATTTACTTTATAAATCTTTTGCAATCAAAATTTTAGATTAATTTCAAATTCAAATAAAAACAGCAAATATTATTTCCACGAATTTGAATGTAAAAATGTTCATAGGAATCGGTAAACTTGGTAAGCATCATAGTTAAAGTATTAATTTAATTTAATTAAGTAAATTTATTTACCATACCAGTAAAAAGCTTAGCTTTGATTACACTAGTATTTTACTGGCTTAAAAGCTACTACTATCACAAATAGTTCAAATTATGCCAGTAAAAATACTACCTCAATTCATATCGAGAATAGAACAACTGTCTTTTCCTATGACATCAACACAGGAAAATAACCAGTTTGCGCAATTGTAAAAGCATTTGAGCTGAACTAGTACTGGTATTTTTTGAACTAGTACATTTACTAGTATTTCAACTTGTTGGCTAAACTGCAGGGATATTATACAAAACCATTTTAGTTTATTATGGTTTGAACTTTTTAAACGTTTTTCTTAAATGTAGACCAACTCACTCTCACATACAAGCAAAAGCTTTATCACAAATTTTAAATCCAAACAAATTTGCTTTTCTATAAAATTGTAGCAAAAATATTGCGAAAAATGCAGAGTGAACAAAAACAAAATTTAATTTATTTATTTACACTCAATTGAAGTGCAGTTAAAATTCAGTGTGGTCAAAAAAAAATTTTTTTTTTAAATTTAGCTCGTTTCAATGATTATGCAAATTTATTTCTGTGCGTTAAGTGAGATATGAGTGCACTATTTGCCAACATATTTAGCAGTACAAAAAGGACAGCAGCCACATTTATTATTTACGTAAAACACATGCAAAAACTTGCGCAATAACAACTTCGTTAGAAAATTTTTTTTTAAATTTTTAATAGCTAAAATTTTGTAGATTAATTGGAATATTTTTATTAGAATTAATTTAATTAAATACTCGTAACTTGTTATATTTTTTATTCTATTCTGGCTTATTTAGATAAATCTTTCTTTTTTTTTTGATTGAACACATCCTTTTTATTTTTTTTTTTTTTAATTTCTATTTATTTCAGAGGAATAAGCAAAAGTTTTTAGTTTGCTGCATGATTATTATGCATTTTTTTTTGTTATGCTTTGACAAACTTTAAATAGTGCACTGTGTAATTAAGATCAAATGCACTTAACTCGATTTAAGTTTCCGATAAGTAATCATTTCTTGAAGACATCATTCTTTCAACTTTCAACCTCGACTAGGTTGGATCTTAAAATGATGCCACAACCTTTTAGGTCGTTTGAAAAGCACTCAAGTTTGGTACGGTGTATACAAAAAAACATGAAACTTTGTCTTCCAAACTGAGACGAAAGTTGTACAAAAACTTTTCAAACTTCTACTAAACATTCAGCCATCAGCAGCTATTGACGAACTCTGCATTATTGAGAAATAGTTGAAAAAAAAATATTGATATCTATGAAACACAAACTGCGTGCCTGTCGGTTAAGTTTTACCCGTGAGATTGAATTTGGTAGCAGTACCTTCAGCAAAGGCTTAAGGTCAAAATGAACATAAAGTTGTCCATGAAGTGGTGGTAGTCCATGAAAATGCAATATTTTTATGCACAAAGTTGCTTTTTCCACGTAATTTTGCTGAAAACTGAAGCATTCTAAGGTATAAGGACAGTATTAACTGTATTTTTCGTAGAAAAGTTTTCCTCACCAATGGGGCTTGTCGTTACATTGAATGATTTGCAGTGTTGCCTGAAAAATACTAGCCATCACAACATCACTGATGTGTTCAAATGTCGTTTTGTTTTGGGAGGGCCGCATTTAGAATTCGGAGGCCCTGGGGCCAAAATTTGGAGGAGGCTCCTAACATTTGTTCGTATATAGAGGAGTATACTTTAGCGCGACTTCTTAGTAGCAAAAGTGTTGACAAAATCACTAAAATTCATATCGCAGAGAATGTCGCTTTCCAAACTCAGAAGCATGAGAACCGACAAGCGTTCTTGAGTCATCGATGTTCGCAATCTGTTTTTTTTATAATGTTCAGTTTTGAAAATGATCTTTTCCCTCTGCAATTAGTTACCATCATCGATAAATAAATACGAAGTGCTACTTCTGCATTACAAAAAGTAGATTGCACATTATTTTGCAAAATTATCGCCGATTTTAATGGTTTGATACTTTTAAAGAAATAAATATAATTATTATATTAAGTCAAATCAGAAAAAATTTAAATAATAAGATATTCAACACAGTAATATGTTAAAATAAATATTCAGGAATGCCAAGAAATTGATATGAATCGAAATTAAAAATTTTGTTTGACTTTGTAGTGGTTTTGAAATCGTGTTTTTTTTTGCTAAAAAGTTTTTATTCTTTGACTAACAGCCCTATTCTGGCAAATTAACAAATTGTTAACCAGTATTTTGAATATTTCTATGTGCTTGTTGTAATTTTTTTATTTCAAAACAAAATTTTAAGCTCAAAAATAAAAAATTTTGATAAAAATTGTCAACTGCTTTTCAGTTATTGACAATTTCATTAACAAATTTTGTTTTTTGAGCTTTAAATTTTGTATTGAAAACAACAAACACATAGAAATATTAAAAATACTGGTTAACAATTTGTTAATTTGCCAGAATAGGGCTGTAATTGTGCGACTAAACTTATCACCAAGAATTTAGCACTATTTTTTCAAAATATAAATTATTTTTAAAATATTCTATCGTTCCAAAAAAGTCTGCTTTAAAAGTGAATGACACACTCACAACACACGTACTTTAATTAAGTGAGTTAAAGAACGCACTCCACTCATTGACACCACGCAGGAAATATGAATGGTGCTTATAAAAATTGAAATTTTACTCACAATGTGAGTTTCGGAACGCATAGCTCAACTGACTTAATTTGCGCGGGAAATTTGAATATGACTTATGAATGACCCTTGCTAACAACTACACTAGAAAACCTTTCTTAGTTTCTATCGAATTTGGGATCAATTTAAAAGCATACCAATAATTTTAATATATTATCCGAATTGGTGGGGGCCCTGGGGCCTTGGCCTTGGCCTCGTCCTAAATGCGGCCGGCCCTGTGCTTTGCTAAAACTGTGCATATTTCCCAAAGATCTGAATATTGTCTCCGGTTGACTTATAGTTTTGGTAAACACGATATTAACTAATTTTTACACAAATCTACCTCATTTCAATTTTATCTATTGAAAAATGTCTTGTTATTTATTTTCCCAATTTGTTGTTATAACTATCAATCTTGATTGAAGAAAGCCATAAAATATTTTTTAGAGTGTTTTGTTTCTATTCCCGAGAAACAATTTCATATTTTGTGGCAAAAAAGTAGCTGATATATGTCCGGTGCCCGTGTCGGTAAATGTCCGACCTCTGCACTGAAAGAAGTGCTAGTTCTGGAACACCTTGGGCAGTACGAACGAATACCGAATGGGGCACTCGTCAGTTTATTGCGTCCGAGTATAGTCGCTCGTTTTTGAGCACTTTATTGACATAATACCGACTTACTACGGTACTATTTTAGGTGATTATCGAGGTACTTGTTGGGTATGTTTCTGGTACATACATTATAGTTAAGACTCAGGTCAGTTTCGATACATATCAGCTGCACAATCAGCGGCACAATATATGAATTCTTTTCTCGAGTCCTGTTGGCGGAAGCTCGTTTGCATTCGGCTTAATATCAATGTGCAACTAATTTTTTTTTATAAACTTCGCAGTTTTTCATTACTACTCATAACTTTTAAAAACAAAATTGTGTCCGATACTCTGTACTTTTGTGACTGAGTAGTTTGGTGCGGATATAAATTATTTCTCGGGATTTTACCCAGCAATTATTTTGGAGTCAATTGGGAAAAACCAACTAGTTCATTTCTAGCGCAATTTGTACTTGCTATATAACAGTACAAAAAACTATCAGCGTAGAACAGATCACTTTGATTAGATTTTGTTTTCTTATCAAAATTTTTACAGACAAAAATAAATTTAATCGTAACACGTGTTGTGGTAGTTTTTTAATTTTCAAACTGAGGAAAATAATTAACGGAATTCAACAATGGTAAGTTTTTAGAAAAAAGGTAGAGTTTAAAGAAATTTCTCGAAATAATCTCGGTAACCCCTGAACCGATTTTAATTTTTCTTTTTTTATTCAATATCTATATAAATAAAAATCAAATGTCGTTCGTTGGTAATTGCATCAGTTGAGAACGGCTGAACCGATTTGGATAATTTTTTTTTTAAATGTTCGTAATAGTCCAACTTAGGTTTTTACGGAAAGAAAAATTGACCACGCCCACTTTTACGCCCATTTTTTTATTTATCTAAAATCGGAAAACGGCTACACCGATTTGGCTAATTTATTTTTTAAATGTTCGTAGTAATCCATTTTAAGTTTTTACTGAAGAAAAATTGACCACTCCCACTTTTACGCCCACTTTTTTATATATACCTAAAATTTCAGAACGCCTGGGCCAATTTGGCCAATTTTTTTAAAATGTTTGTAATAGTCTACAAACGTTTTTTACAGAAAGAAAAAATGGGCGTTGTACAAGGGGGCGTGGCACTCTCATACAACCCAAATTTGCGATATCGAATAGCTTTTTAGTTACAGACCGCACAGGCTCGGAATTTAATATTCGAACTCAATTTACACATTAAGTTTAACTGATAACATTTTATGGTGTTGGACAAGGGGGCGTGGCACCTCCCATACAACCCAAATTTGAGATATCGAATAGCTTTTGAGTTATAGTTAGCAAAGCCATGGAATTGGGTTTTCGACCACAATTTACACGTGCCGTTTTACTGATAAAATTTTATGGGCGTTGGGAAAGGGAGCGTGGCACCTCCCTTAAAACCCACATTTAATATTTTGAATAGCTTTTGCGTTATAATTCACACAGCCCCGGAATTCAGTATTCGACGACAATTTACACGTGCTGTTTTACTGATAACATTTTATGGGCGTTGTACAAGGGGCGTGGCTCCTCCCTTGCAACCAGACTTTGCGATATCGAATAACTTTGGAGTTATAGACCTCCACAGCCTCGGTATTCGAGCACAATTTGCACATGTCGTTTTACTGATAACATTTTATGGACGTATGGTGTGGCAACCTCCCATAATTTGCGATATCGAATAGCTTTTCAGTTACAGCTCGCACAGCCTCGGAATTCGGTATTCTACCACAATTTACACACGCCATTCAGGGGGCGTGGCACCTCCCATACAACCCAAATATGCGATTTGCGATATCGAATAGCTTTGAAGTTATAGCCTAAGAATTCATTATTCTACCACGATTTACACATGCCGTTTCACTAATCAAATTTTATGGGAGTTAAACAAAGAGGCGTGGCACCTCTCATTCAACCCAAATTTAGATCAACCCAATGCAGGTTCACTGATAACATTTTATGGAAGTTTGGCAACGGGGGCGTGGCAGCAACGCGCCGGGTTCCAGCTAGTCTATAATAATTTCGAGTGTCACAGATCTTTGCTCATAGCTTACTAAGGTTTTCGAAAAATCTATTCTTTAATTATTACAAAATCACGCCTTTTATTTGACATTCAACAAACAGCACAATCAAGCTTGCCTCCTCGGGCGAATTCCAATTTTGGTGGAATTTTGGATCGATAGGGGAGTGGGGTATGGGTTAGTTTTTAAAATTTTTGTAAGTTTCAATACTTATGTAAAACAATAAAAAATATTTACTCCAAATATCTCTAACCGTTTTTTACAATCCTTACTTAAAAAACTCCTTAAATTTCGTCAAAATTAGGTAAAATGTCACTTAATTTAAAAATCATACCACATTTTAAAATTTTTTGCTAAGCTTCTTTATTGCTGAATATATTCATTGCATTGAAAACCTCAGTTGTCAACTTGCCGTTCTTCTGCTTTACTTTTTTGACAGTCGCGTTGACTAATTTAATCAGCTAATTTACGATCACAAAAGTAATAACAAGAAGTTAACTTGTTTTTTATATCCCCACACCCAGAAAAAACTCGTAAATTTATCAAATTTACACTTAATTTTAAGTAGTTTTTGCATTTGTTTTGTGCTTATCAAAACAAGTTATTTAATTTTACAACAATCGAGTTGTTAATAATATCAACAATTTATAATGAAGTTACAAGAGCAGAAATTGTTTATGTAACAATGAAAGTATTTAAAATAACTAAGACAAAAATCGTTAATTTAACAATTTTTAAATTTAAACGAACTAAATAAGAGGCTTGTTATTTCAACAATGCAAATATTTAAATAAGTTAAGAAGAGAAGTTGTTGTCTTAAATACTGCAGTGCAAAAAACTTACATATTCAAATAAAAAAGCAATCGAACCCACATTTATAATAGTTCTAATTTTATTTAACATATTTAATTAAAAAATGAAAAAAATAACTGGCCATTACAGCCGTTGAAAGGACTTTGACCTAGCTTCTATTGATCAATTGTGTTCTGCATGTTATTAAATGTTAAATCACAAATTACCAAAAACTGGACCTACGTGTTTTATGCCGACTCCAAACGGCTTTGTTTTCAAGAAGCTTGACATGGTAATTTTTACTCTCTAAGTCTTGCCATTGTCTGCAGAGAGGTGACGACCGAACAGAAAAATTAATTCAATTGAAAAAACTTTCTGTCTGAGCTGGAATTGAACCCATTGTGCTTCATTTGTGTCTGGGTCGTGAAAAGCTTGCTTGTATATGCTAGTATATGCTAGTCGAAACCCCACTTCGAAAATAAATAAAAATTAGATAATTCATTTTCCTCCAAAGCATCTGTAGCTGGCTTTTGCAATATAAGCGAACGCTGGATTATTAGTTTTAGCAAATCTTGCAAGATTATTTCGCATAAAGTTTCAGAAATTGTTATAAATTCTAGGTAAGGATAACAAACTTTTTTTTATGTCTTTACAACATTATAGCTATGAAACTTAGGGTGCAGCTGCTCTAATAATGCTGTACTGATGGCGGGATAATTTTGCTTCTAAAAGCACATCTAGACCGTCTTCTTTATAATTTTAGTAGGATTTTTATATTTTTCATACAAATAGTTAGAAATGGAGAATGCTATTGATGAAGCCCACCAATCGCGATTTGAATTAAAAAATCTTTCTTCAGTTCTATGTGACCTTGTCCTCCGCATCTTTAATGCGGAAATAAACTGATTTATAATTTCATCAAAATCATTAATATATCCCTACGCAGGATCGCTAAATTGAAAGTACCAAGAGCTTTTCATTATATCAAATAAGTTTTTACGAGATATAAACAATGTGTTTAAAGCAGTTCCTAAAAAAGACATTGCATTTAATGCTCATATAAATAGAATTGTACTAAAATAACCGAATACCCATATAACACAATAATACTTTTCTAGTATTTACGACAAATCAAACTTTCGTCAAATAAAACACAAACATGTACAACAATAACTTTTTTGAGTCATGAGACAATTCTTCATTCGATGCCGGTTGTGACTTCGCTGTTGGCTTCTCTGTCGCTGTATGCAGTGCTGCCGGTCGTGGCTACGCTGCTGTTATTTTGCTGCTACTACGCGACTAAACTGTACGTTGGCCACTTACTCTGCGACAAATCTCAAACAAGACCTTCTTGGTCGACAGCACTTTACTGACCGAAATTCTTCTCGATAGCACTTGGTTGACTAATTTATAACTTCACTGGTTGACGGCAAGGTTGATTAATATAGGTTAAGTCACTTGAGAGAAAAGCACTCTTTTTCTCGCCTTTGTTCAAACTGTCAAAGTAGCTGCTAGCTTAAAATTGAACAGTTTCAGGTTTTTTTCCTGATTTCCTTTCAAACATTCTGACAGTTCGACAGAGCTGAATGCAAAATTGTCTCATGGCTCCACACTTCGAGACCGATGCCAAGGCTGTTTTATAAGGTTGTGGCACTTGAGAGAGAGCTCGGTCAAACTGTCAGAATAGATGAAAAAAAAAATCAAAAATATGAATGCAAAGAGCAAAGAAAAGCACAGTTACAGTTCAAGCAAGGGCGGAAAAAGAGTACATTTCAAGTGCCACAACCATATAAATGTGTACTTCCTTCTCCCTCTGGCGGATGCAGTCAATGTTATTCTTTCCTTGTGCTTGGTTCCGTTTGTTGCAGGTGTTCGTTTTACTCGAAATTTCATCCGAGAGGCCCGTTTGCATGAAACGAATACAACAACGAAAACTGACACTTTAAACCTTCCGCTTTATGAGGATCGTTTAAAACTATTAAAAATACAATTTTTAAATGAGAGAAGGAAGTCTGATGATATCGTCTATTTACACCAACTCATTACTAGTGGATTCGATTCACCAGAACTCCTAACTCTTATAAATTTTAACACTAACCGTAGAAGCAGTAGAAACGCTAACAATTTAGTTAACTTACCTTTCTGTAGAACAAATTATATGGCTACTGCTCCTTTAAATCGCTTGAGTACCTTTGTTAACAACTGTAGCTTTTTTTACGTGAACTTATCGAAAGGTCTACTCAAAAGTAGATTGAAAACTTATGTATGATTAGATCAATGTTAACGCATGGTTAGTTGTTATGACTTGTGTTTTCCCTTAGCCCAATTCATATTAAATTTGGGTTAATTTGTGGTAACTTGTGGGTAAATTTTCCTCACTTAAGATTATTTGGACCACTTTTATCGATATCGTTGGTTCTTAAGATAATCTAATGCGGAGAAAGTGCAAAAAAGCTATAGTAGCTGAACTCTATTGTTATTGCATTTTAAAAACAGCATTATTAAAACCAAACGTTGTATTAACTATAAGCAAATATTTGGCCAAAGCAAAAATTTTAATCACAATTGTCCACAGACATGAAGCCTTAAATGCTTGTTTCTTTCATCATAGGTAGCCATAGGCATTACTAAGTGTTCAATAGGCATGCCATCAGGTAATGCATGCAAACGTTCCTGCTGGAGTTATTACATCAGCAAGTAGTTGATGCAATAAATTTAATAATAAACCTGATGGCGCACAGTGGTTTAGCCCCATACAAAAAGTGTCAATAAATAGAAATAATCGTCGTAGAGCAACAAAATTTGGCACATGAGTTGCAATTGTAAGTATTAAGAAAAATACAAAAAATTTTTGGAATCCGCCCACAACCACGCCCACCTCCCATACAACAAGAAACTTCAAAACGCCATATTATCGGACCGATTTGAAAAAAAATTGGTATGGAGGTATATATTTATGTCTTAAATTGAAAAATATATAATTTGGTTTCGCCCACTTCCCCCACAAAATTTTTATAAATTTCTGTTTTTACAAATTCCATCTTTCTTGTGAAATAGTGCTTAAACTATATGAGTTAGAGTTTAATAATGTTTTAGAAAAATATTAATTGGAGTTTTTTTTAAAACATGAAAAAAAATTAGCTTTAAGAACCTTATCGTTTGATTTTTATTAAATAAAGACTAAGTGAACCTCACACGTTTCGAATAAATTTTTGTTTACTTTTTGAAAATTTTTGGTGCATAATTTTGGGCATAGTTCTACAAAGCAATCGTATTCTTTTTTGTATTGTATACTTTATATTACTAATTTGTGTGTTTGGTTTTGTTATGATGCAGAAGTACTTGTATTTGTTAATATTTATAATTATAATTTTGTTTGAAATAAATAATAAGTAATAATAAAAAATTTATGATTTTTAACACTTAAAACAAAAAGATAGTGTGATAAATTCACTATAATAATAGTTTCAGCCTTTTTTAAGACCTTACTGGAGCAGACTTAACAAATCTTCGTTTATGTCTAGATTTTTTTTTTTGGATCTTTTCTAAATGTATTTATAAATGGATTAGAAGATGCCAGTAGGTGGTGCATTACATCTTCATTGCTCTCTATTCTGCCGCATTTTCTTGAATGACTTAGCCTATATCTTCTACAGTCCTTGTTTCGGGCCTCTAATGCCTCTTCGGAAAGCATCCCAATGGGCAGAACAGCTGTTTCCACTATTTGACTGCCATGTACTAATATTTTGTGCACAGAAATCGGCATGTAATACCACGAATATAAATCGACGTACATTTTTGCCGTTTCAATGCAATACGACTGAAACTTTTCAGGGTCAATTGGGGAGTTGCAATTTATTGTGTCCAAAATAACACCAAAGCGGTGAATAATATTTTCATTGACGCCCACAATATCGGCAGTAATTCTTGGATTTTCAAAAAATCGCCTTGATGTGTTTAACAACATCAACATTTATACCTTATAAAAAAAATAAAAATATACATATGAAAGTGCCGAAAATAATAAATCATTAATTAATTTCACCTAAAGTTGATTTTAACCGTCTTTGTATATCTTTTTTAGCGTCTTCTCTTTGCTGTCTAGTATCAGAGTTTGTTCTCCAAGCTTTAAAACTCTTGTTGTACGCTATGTGTAAAATGCACTCCATAAATTTTATTCGGGCATGCAATGGTGACATACCTAGTGCTAATGCATCCTGAGAAATTTCTTTGGATGCAATTAAATCCAACCTTTTCATCTCTGTTGGTTTAGCTTTGCATATGAAACAAACAGACATGGCTGATGTGTTAGTTACATTGCTTGCCACTTTTCCATCAATCATTGTGAATAAAAGGTTAAAACTCACGGTAAAGGTTTTGTCGTGAAAATTGACCTCGAATTTTTGTAAATTAGTAATTTCTTCTTTTATTCTTGCAGCTTCTTTTTTTATTACATCTGAAGTTTCTTTAATAAATTCAAATTTAATAGGTCTGCAAAACCTCGTGGACGATGGTCTCGGGTTTTTCCAGCAAATCAATGAAGAGTCATTTTCTTTGGTGACTGTTAGTGGCACAAGAGATGTCAAAAACATGTGTCCATCGGACATATTTTCATCTGTAAATGCTTGTTTGTACTCACTGTGGCCCGAAGAGCCATCACAACCCCATTTGGCCGTAAGAGTCAGATTATTTGGCATTTCCAAAACCTCTGACATTGATTTTGTCTGAATTATTCTTTTTGCAGTATGGTTAAGCAAACACTGGAGACTAACCTAGAGTTTTTTTACGAAAAAAATCACTATTAAAGTATGTATTTAAAAAAAATTTGAGGAAAATAAAGCGATGAAATATCCTGCACCTATCACAGTCAATATGAATGAAAATTTTGATTTTTTTAGTGCATTTTAATAAAAGCATGTATATTAACATTTTTTTTTTTACTTAATTTTATTTTATTCTTTTTAGTCTAAACATTTGTACAAAATCCTTATAATCCCCACCCACTTTTTTCCCAAAAGCCTCAAAAATTCAAAGTTACCCAAATGCAATTTTGAGCAATGTGCCACGCCCACTTATCAAACCCCGCCCATTTTTCGTCCAAAATTTTTTAAAGACTTCAACTACCTATAAAATAATTTTCATCATCCTAGCTCCAGTATTAACTGAAATACGGTTTATTTATGTTTTTATGTTATTTTATTTATTTATGTTACGTTTTATGCTAAAATGTTCTTCAGTTTGTATTTCATTTGGATAGCATGTCTTTTTAGTGTTGAGCACTTGGTAGTACGGTGGAAAAATATCGCATTCGATTTCCTTACATGCCAAACGAATTACCTCGTACTGACTCTTAGACAAAGAGGCATCCAGTAATAGGCTTAATGCTTTTTCAAGACTAAGTCTTGGAAACTGTTGTACATTTTTTTCTGGTGTTTTGCCCAAAGTTGCTTCTCTTAATTTTTTTGCACGTGGGCACAAATCATTTAATTCCTTCAAAGGACGACCACATTTCAAATCTTTGGAACAGCTAGGCCCATCATGTTCATCACGGCTACTTTTAAAAACAAAAACTTTTTCCACCCAGCTTTCATATTTTGAATAAAAAAACGATTTTGTTCGATTCGCCTGCTGCCATTTCACTTTAAAAGCGGGAACGAATGTTTTTATCAAATATTTATGAATATTTTTCTCATCAGCTTTTGTAAAGCTTGGATTATTATTTTTAAAAATTTCTACCAATTTATTAACGTCTTGATTACAATCCAAATAATTTTCAACAATTTCACCAAATTTAAATTCGAAAGATGCCATATTTATTTAATTTATTAGAACTTGTTTTAATGCACCGGCTATCACTTGCAAAATTCACTTTATTTTAAATTTTACAAACAATTGAAACAATAAAAAAAAGTAAACACAGTTTTAAATAAGTACCTATGTAACAACCGGCATAGTCCTACTCATAAAATACCCTACAAATTATTAATGTTAATATAAATAAAATAGAACATGTACAATTTTATATTCGTTATTTATACAGAATTTAATAAACGCTTTAAAATTAAAATTAAAATTATAATATAACACTCCTCCAAACATAAGATGCATGCATGTTTAAATATTAAATGTATATTTAGATTTATCACATTACAGTTAAAATAATATAATATGCTCTTTTATTCTGAGTAGGGTGCAAACAAAAAACAAAATAAGTTGTTGCTTGTTTGTTATTTGTTGTTGTTATCATAATAGAAAATAAAAGGCGTTGCATACTTTATATTGTTAGCTTTTTTAACGTAAGCCTGAAAGCATGCCACAAAAATTAATAAATAATTCGACAGCAAAACTCGAATTTTTTGGTAAAACGCTTTTAGTTTTTTATTCACCAAAAGTTTATTGGCAGATATTGGCAGTTAATTTTTTTTTTAAGTTTAAGTAAAAGTCCAATAATTACATATTTCCTAATGAGCGATCACCGCTCGGCTCCGCAAGATACATTTTCCTCTGCGAAAAATGACAAAAAATGTTTTTTTTTTCATATTTTACAATATAAGATTTTTGGCTTCAAAAATAATAAAAAAAATAAATTTCCAAATATGCAAATTTTTTCCTTAACTATGCTTCTTATAAGCAAAAAAAAACCGAACAGCAATTTATTCAGTAGTTTAGATGTTATTTTACGTCAAGTTCACTACCTATTTTGAACGATTTTGTGAATTGTTTAATATTTATCGTCTTTAAAGGTTTCTGTACAAAAATCCTGTGCAGATTTCTGTGAAAATCTTTTGGAAACATGCTAATTAGACATTTCTTTAAATATAAAAAATTAAATATCGACCATAGGAAGTCATAAAATTTGGTATTTTTTCCACCCTTAAACCACTGTAAGGCGTGCCTATTGCACACTTTGTAATGCCTATGGCTACCTATGATTAAAGAAACAAGCTTTTAAGGTTCCTGTTTCTACATTTATTGGCTGCGCTAAATATCTAATATAGCTACTACATACACTTTAGAGCACCCAAATGTAGAAAAGTGTTTTTTTTCTTCGCTCGCCGCGCATTTTCATAAAGAGCAATGGTAAAAAATAAGATCTGCAAGAAAAAATTTGTATCGCTAGTGGTAATTAGCCAGTCAGTCTTCAATTAAAGCCTTCAAAATGGGCTAAGAATCTGTTCAAACATGCTTTTTTCTGTAACTTTTATTTATAAAAAAAAATTTAAGGTTTTATTTTAAAAATTTTTAAGGTTTTAGGTATAATTTTTTATTTAAGTTGCATAGTTCACGGTATTGTGAGAGGTTAAAGATAAATTTTGCAACAACTTTTGGGTACAAATTTCACTTAAAAAATTTTCATAAATTTTTAAATGGCGATAAAATTGTTTGCTTTTAATCATTACTTACAGAATTAAATGGGGCTTAAATAAAATATTTTTTTCAAATATTTATTTTTATTACAAAAAAAAAAAAAAGTTGGAAAGTGAAACAATAATAATTATTTTTTTATTTTTTATTTTAAATTTTAAATTTCATAATAAAGTTAAAGTTTCTTAATACACTCACCATTTTATTTTTATAAAAACTGGAATTTAACAAATTTTATTTATGAAAACTCTAATCTAAATGCTCTAATTATTTTTTTTGAAAAATTTATGGATAGTAAACCTTTATAATGTTGTTCCATTGTATGCAGGATGTACTGTTATTGTTTTTCGTAATTAACCTTGTAATTAATGCGACTCCACACTCTGCAATATCATTAACAACTAATAATTTTCTTAACTACTAATTAAGCTGCAATATATTCCTTATATTGCTCCTACGTCATTGTATCGAAAGTTAAAAAAATTGGATTAATGCATGTTATTTCCTTATTTAATATTGTCTCGAAAAAGGGGTAGGTGTTGCTCGGAACGAAGTCACTTATTTCAGCAGTCATAATATTCTGAACATCCACAAAAATCCTTTTTGGTTTGTCACGGTGCCCATCTTTCTTTAAATTTAATATCATTTTCCTCTACAGTTCGATATGTTATAAAATTTAATTTAATATTAAGGACACCCGTTAGAAGTAAACCTTATTTAAATTGATTGCTTTTATTCCGCTCGTCTTCGTTTATCTTAATTTTTGTTCGTTACTCTTTTGTACATCTCCTTCTTAATCTGTATTAGTTTATCAACATGGCGTATGAGTAATATTGAATTAAAATAAAACACCCACGGCCTTTGTATAGAGTATATAAAAGCATGACTAAGTATTCCACTTTACTTTATTATAAAATATAAAAAAAAAAAACATAAAATAAATAATTATTATTTTCTCACTTTTCAGCTTTTATTTTTGGTAATACAACAACAGCGCTAGCTCAGCACATAGAAAACACTGGACACACAGCTGATCTACACAACCCTAAAATAATAGACAGAGAAAAAAACCTCCAACATAAGAACAACATTAGAAAGTCTACACATACAGAGAAACATAAAACAAACGATAAACAAAAAAGAAGACGTTGACAACATAAGCTCGTTGACAAACATTCTACTAATATAGCATACAAACATTTTACCAGTATTACAAAAATTCGAATAACATTTTAATTGTATTTGTCGTTTAAATATTTCCTTTGTTTTTACATTGTTAAAAAATCTTTGTTCTCCTCCATGTTTATTTGTGTTGGTTAGTGAAAATTAAATGTATGTCGACACAAATATGTTAATTTTTAAGAAAAATTGAACTTTAGTTTGAAAAGAAACGCGCCATTAAGAAGGAGTCAAAAAATTACAAAACGTCGGCAAACTAAAAATAAATTAAAAAACTTAAAATTCCAGAAGTTTGAATTTTTCTTTTTCAAACGGTTTGGTTTACGGACCTTTAAAACCGAATTATATAAAAAGAAATATTTAAAAAAAGACAATTTGTTATTTAAACTTCATTTAATTTTCTTTATGATGCCTAAAAGCAATTCATTTTATCGTCGTTTAAAAATTTGAGAAAATTTTTTAAGTTAAATTTGTATCCGAAAATTGTTTCAAAATTAAACTTTAACCACTAACAACACCGTGAACTATGGCACATAAATAAAAAAATTATACCTACAATTTTTACCTATTTATTTTTTATTTTACGTTACAAAGATGAACCACCTAAATAATGTCTTAAAAGAGTTATGGAATAAAGCATGTTTGAACTGTTTTTAACCCCATTTTGGAGGCATTAATTCAAAACTGACTGGCTAGCGATACAAATTTTTTTTGGAGCTCTTATTTTTTACCTTTGATATTTAGGAAAATACGCGAGGAGCGACGAAAAAAACACTTTTGCACATTTTATATATTTCATGGGTGCTCTAATGTATATCTACTAAAGAGCTGCACAAAACATTCTATTTGTTCCACTTCACTACTGTATAGTACTTCAGTGCACTGCATTTCAGTGTAGCGTTGACATGAAATATATATCGCTCCCTTAATATAAAGGCCCTCACTTATTTTTTTTTTTAACTTTACAGGAGATCTTAAGACTTCTAAGATGAGATGGAAAAAACTTATAATATTAAATTATAATATTTTGAAATTATAGGGTTGCCACCTAATAATATGTGTTTTTAAGAGTTTTAAACATAATTTTTCAGTATTAGGGAGTCGCTGATTTTGAATCTGAAGTCAGAATTTAAAACTCCGTATGGTTAATAGGGCTGCCACCTAAATTTTTTTTATAATTTTGCGAATTCTTGTAATTTTAAAATTCTGAACACGGATTCGGAACCAGCGACCCATTTTTATCTAGTGTTTGCCCCACCGTCGAAATCGCAAAAATAAAGGTGGCCCTATTGTCAAATAAATTTTGGAGTTTGTAAATTCTGATAAAAACAAATAAAAAAAAGAAATCTTATTTTATACCTGTAAGTAGTTCAGTGTCAATGCAGTATGTTTTACATCAGTTTTGTTCTTCTTCAGTTTGATTCCATTGTTCTATAAAATGAATGTTCTACTGTCTATTTCTGCAGTATTTGTTTATATAACAAAAACTCTCTTCAATGCAGTGCTTATTTTGAAATGAGAGAGTAGAAGATCGGAAGTATTTGAAAGTAGAGCTTATGGCTTGCAAATCATTTGTATAGTGCTTATGCAGCTCTTTAATATCTACTGCTATACTATTGTACAGGGTCCGCCAAATAACTTTTTTTTTTTGAAAATTCTATAAAAAGACACTACTAGATATTTTCTTAAATTTTTTTTTTATTTGAAAGTACAATCCTTCCGGTTAATAATGAAAACTAATTTCATTCAAATGGCTGCCTCGGCTGGCCATGCAGTAGCCTACGCGATCGGTCCAATTTTTAAGCACATTATCGATTGTGTGCAGCTGTATTTCACCAATGGCTTCACGAATATTGTCCTTTAAAGCGTCAATTGTCTCTGTCTTGTCGGCGTAACACTTATCTTTGAGGGCACCCCAAAAATAATAGTCCAACGGTGTCAAATCGCAGCTCCGAGGTAGCCAAATGACATCAGCTCTGCAGCTGATAATGCGATCTTCAAAAACAGGGCGCAAAACATCGAGTGTAGCTTCGGCTGTGTGGCACGTAGCGCCGTCCTGTTGAAACCAAATGTTGCCAATATCCTCCTCTTCAATTTTTGTGAACAAAAAATTCAATCAACATGGACCGATAATGATCGCCATTGACTGTAACTCCTTGCTCATTTTCGAAGAAAAATGGCCCAATTATGCCTCTGGACCAAAATCCGCACCAAACAGTGACTCGTTTTGGGTGCAGCGGCTTTTCAATGTATGCGTGCGGGTTTTCTGTGCCCCAAATGCGACAATTTTGCTTGTTTACATACCCGCCAAGATCAAAATGAGCTTCATCTGAAAAGATGATTTTTTTTACAAAATCGGCATCTTCTATAAGTCGATCGCAGGCCCACTTAGCGAAGCGAAAACGCATTGGATGGTCAGTTGGCTTCAACTCCTGAACCAATTGGACTTTGTATGGCGTCATACCAAGTTCTTTATGCAAAATTCGTCTTAATGATGTCTCCGAAATGTTCAATTGTTGAGAACGACGGTGAATTTATGTTGATGGCGCTTCACGCACACTTTCTGCCACAGCAGCAATATTCTCGGGTGTACGCACTGTTTTTAGCTTTTCACGCTTTGGCTTATCGGTGAGGATACCAGTTTCTTTCACTTTTTTCACAAGGTATAAAATTGAAGTGAAAATTTAAAGTTACGACTTTACTCCAAAAGTACTGGGCCGATTTTTATAAAAAATTTTTTAAAATAGCATATTTGAGCTACAGATTTATTTAGGGGTATAATTTTTGAAATATTAATAATAAGTGTATTTAATTAAGGTATTAAGTTTTTTAAGAAATCATCCCAGCTGCCACGCATTTCTTATTCGTTGTCTTTTGACGCGTTTGTGTTGCGAGAGTTTCATTAAACTCTATTTGCTCTCTATTTTTCTCTTTCTCTTCGTGCTCAGCTAGCACGTATGGTATAATTACTTGTCAAGGAAGCCGAGACAGTTTTTTGGCGATTGATAGTTGTCAAAAACAGCTAAAGAGTTGTAGTTTGCTGCAGTTGACTAGCTATGTGCTTATTTTTAACTTTTCTTCGATGCATTAAATTTGTTCGTGAAGTTTATTGGAATGTTTTTAGTTTGTTGCGATTGACTAGCTATGTTTAAGTCGTTACTTATTTTTTCACATTTGTTTGACTAATTGCATGAACAGCTCATTTTGAAAACTAGCCATCGCCACTCTTGAGAAAAAAAGTCAGTCTACGCTACTACCTTGTCAAATAGTTATAAAAGGTGTTTTTATAGAGTGATACAAGTTTAAATCATAATAAAACTATGTGCTAGCACAAAACAAATGAGCCTTAAGCAAGGCGAAAAGTGAAATACATAGAAATCAGGGCTGGGCATTCCAACATAGTCACATTTTATTTTGTTTTATTAGTGTTGGTTCGCTCTCAAATAACGTACACTGAGCGAAATAGTTGCCGCAATTATATAGATTTGCTAGTTTGTGTGTGTATACCCCTACACATACTGTATATGTGCTTGGATTTTATTTTGAACCATCGGTATTGTTAACTATTTCTTCTATATCATTATTGTTCCAGCATTTTCTTCTAAGTAAGTAAATTATACTAGTTTGCTTGCAGTGGAAAATAACACATTCTGCCTCTCAAGAAAGGTTCTGCAGAACAGAAGTCACACTCCTATCCAGAGTCAAACATTGTTCTAAGGTATTTTGTTTTAATGTTATTAAATCCTAACGTATACGAATTATTAAAATTATAATCAAAACCTTATGAAATTAAGTATCAAAATATTAATGAATGCAAATAATATGAGAAAAATAATGCAAAGGATCTTAATAGGCAATATGTATGAATTATATTAAACCTTAATAAAATAAAATATATATGAAAAAGAATTATGAATCTACAAACCAAAAAGTTGGCTTTTCTTCACAGCATCACCGTCAGCGAACGACTGAATTATTTTCTCTTCTGTTGGGAGTTTTGTGCAAGAACAATATAAAGAAGATCACGCCTTAAGTGCGCAGAAATGGCAATCTACTGCGCAGGTCAACGTCGTAAGTGAAAATACATCCAAACAAAAATATTTCATAAACAATAAACGAAACTAAGCAAATGAATCTGATTGGCTGATTGGGAAACAAACGAAATACACACAAAGAAACAGTCAAACTGCTCTCAAAATAAATCGAGCAACATAGCTATTTTTTGTGAAGGGGTCAACACGGAAGTCAACACCCCAACAATATAATAATAGTTTCAACAGGCAACTATAACTTTGAAGTGGTCAAGGAATTTACCTACCTTGGCACCGCCATTAACAGCAATAATGATGTCAGTCTGGAGACAAAGCGAAGAATAACAATTGCTAATAGGTGCTACTACGGGCTTAGTAAGCAATTACGTTGCAGAGCCCTCTCTCGATCGACAAAACTAACACTCTACAAGACGCTCATTATACCTGTGCTTCTTTATGGCGCTGAGGCATGGGTTGTCTCGCAAGCAGACGCAGCCGCTCTTGGGGTGTTTGAGAGAAAAGTTCTTCGCAAAATCTTCGGCCCTATTCGAGTTGACGACGACTATCGCATACGAATGAACCACGAGCTGTATGAGCTATACGACGACATTGAAGTAGTTCAGCGTATCGCAATCCAGCGATTACGCTGGCTAGGTCATGTCCATCGTATGAATGACGATGCTCCAGCGAAAAAGGGGTTCGAGGCGAAGGCCGAAGGCCGACGACGAAGAGGGAGACCATGCCTCCGATGGATTGACCAGGTCGAGGAAGCCCTAACCGCGCTTGGTGAAACCAATTGGAGAAGGCGCGCGCGAAGCAGAGGCGCCTGGCGAGAGCTGATGAGATCGGCCGAAACCCGACGACGGGTTGCTATGGCCACCTAAGTAAGTAGTAGTAGGTCAACACGGAAGTCAACACCCCAATAAGATATAAAAATTTTTATCATAGATAGTAATGAAAAATATTAATATTTTTTCTGTACAAGCGTTGTTTTTTGAATTAAAATTATTTCTTTTACAAAATCAAGATTTTATAAGAAAATGAGGAGATTTTTAAATCGATAACCCCTATTAAAAAATTTTTTACTACGTTTTTTCAGTCAGTTTGACTCTCTTTTCTCTTGCACTTCTGAAATCACATGCACGTGCTCACAAGAGAGCGGACATGCACAAGGCGGAATCTTGAATATATAATTCTTGGAGAATATATATATATTTAAGGGCTCTCTGAGCGCAAACACTCTAAAATAGAGTGAAAAGTAGAGAGATATACATATTTTAAGACTCTCTGAGAGAAAACACGCTCGAATAGCGTGAATAGTAGAGTAAATACAAGAACAATGTAAAGAAGATCACGCCTTAAGTGCGCAGAAATGGCAATCTAATGCGCAGGTCTACGTCATAAGTGAAAAAACATCCAAACAAAAATATCACATAAACAACAAACGAAACTAAGCAAATAAATCTGATAGGCTGATTGGGAAACAAACGAAATACACACAAAGAAACAGTCAAACTGCTCTCAAAATAAATCGAGCAACATAGCTATTTTTTGTGAAGGGGTCAACACAGAAGTCAACACCCCAATAATATATAAAATTTTTATCAAAGATAGTAATGAAAAATATTAATATTTTTTCTGTACAAGCGTTGTTTTTTGATTTAAAATTATTTCTTTTACAAAACCAAGATTTTATAAGAAAATGAGGAGATTTTTAAATCGAATACCCCCATTAAAAATTTTTTACTACGTTTTTTCCAGACAGTTTGACTCTCTTTTCTTTTGCACTTCTGACGTCACATGCACGTGCTCACAAAGAGAGCGGACATGCGCAAGTCGGAATCTTGGTCCCGGTTTATGCTCGTCAAGACTTGACGTTCAAGTTTTGCATATTCTCTTTTAAACTTGACGATTCAATTTACACTCGTCAAGAGTTGACGGTCAATTGTTTCTTTCACTCCTCCCTTTTCCTTCTCAAGTTTTTACTGATGACGCCGAAATAAAATTGAAAATAGCGGGACAACGAACGAACACAAAACGAATTGCCCAAGAATTGACGGTACGGTCAATTTTTTCTTTCCCTTTTGTTACGATTCCCGCACCACAAAACGCAAGACTTGACCGTCAAGTCTTGACGAGTATAAACCGGGACTAAAATATATAATTATTGAGTTTTGTGTACATGTGAAAAGTTACGCTCAGAGAGCGCTCAGTGAGCTATGAGGCGCCCAGCTCTGACATAAATGCAGAGCGGCGCTCCAAAACAAAACAAATTAAAACAAAAGAAAAAATGCCATTTTGTATTTCTTTGATATGTATTGTCTTAACCCAATAAGGACGATGATCACTAATTCGAATGGCGCAAAACTCACCGTATCACATAAAAATTAATCAGAATTAGGTAAAAACTTGCACATATGTGAAAAATTTTCCCGAATTTAAGGCGTTAGGGAAATTGATAAAAAACGTCGCGGACAACAGTGGCCTGCTAGTAAATAATAACAGAAAAAGTAATAGGAATGAAATAAAATAAAATTTAAATGAAATGCTTAACCTAGGAATTCATTTTCCATAAGTTAATCAATCATATCTGCTTAAATCTAATTAAACTAAACATCAGCTAGCACAGCCTACTCCACCACTCCTAACTCCGGGGTCACCATCGCATTCTTTGCGTCCTATTAGGGCGATTTCTTACGTGGCGCTGTTGGTCTACGACCCAGCAGGAATTTAAAAGAAATCAACAAATTTAATAAGCGTCCTTACAGAATTAAATAATATTTTTGACAAATGTCATCGCAAAGTGTTGCCAATAAACTGAATCACCGTTATCTGTATCCGTTAGACATATATCGAAAATCACTTTTAAATGACAAACTATAGTAACAAAGTCATAAACTCCCAACATTTCAGATCTCTAAGTTAAACCTTTCCTAAGTTATACTCATCACACAGATCGAGTTTACATGTACAGGGTTGCCCATATTCGACGGACCCATGTTTTTTTTAAAAAAATCAAAGAAAAAAATAAAAATTTGGCGGTTGGCAATCTTAATCTTTAATTTGTTCCAAGTAGATTTGTTTACATCAATTTTTGAATATGATATCTCTCAAATGGCCGCCTCTGGCGTTGATGGCGTATTGTGCCCTTTTTGCAGCATTTTCCATCGTTTTCGCCAACATTTCGGCCGGAATAGCGGCTATTTCTTCACGAATGTTGTCCTTGAGCTCTTCTACGGTCCTTGGTTTGTTAACGTAAACCTTTGACTTCAAATATCCCCACAAGAAGAAGTCAGGCGGCGTCAAATCACCACTTTTCGACATCAAACGGCCCGGAAACAAATTCTTCAGAAAATCGATTGTTATGCGACTTGTGTGCGGTGGAGCGCCATCTTGTTGAAACCAGAACTGCCTCATACGCTTTCGACGAATAATTGGCATCACAAAATTGGTCATCATGTCGCGATAACGCTCCTGGTTGATGGTAACAGCATGGCCATTTTCATTTTGGAAGAAAAACGGCCCAATGACCGTTTTCGCACTAACGCCGCACCAAACTGTGACTTTTTCGTCATGAAGAGGCACTTCTTGAATCTCCTAAGGATTTTCAGTGGCGTAAATACGGCAATTTTGCTTATTTACGGTCCCATTCAATGTGCACTTCTCACATTTTTTAATCTTTTAAAAGCACGTTGAGTTTTCACAATTGACTTCTTCTGTTGAATGTAAATTTCAACTATTTCAGAGCGCTCGCGTGGCGTGTATTGTTCCATGGTAAAAATCTGCTTGGACTGACGCTTCAAACGCGGTATGTCATTAAGCGATCTGACATCTCTGTCAAAAGTTATGGCGTTGCCAGATGGGTCCGTCGAATATGGGCAACCCTGTACTGCTTATTCAGACAAAACTTTAAAATTGCTTCTCCAGTAAAATTTTGTCGTAATCTGTCGATTATGGCGCGATATTCTTTTTTATTGCAAACCAGGATCCTGACGTTAATCTTACTACAAAAAAAAGCAACTAATGGCCTTAACTCAATGAATATTAACTCAATGTAGAACATTGTAGATTTAAAAATTCTTTATATTAGCAAGACATACTTTGCTGTATCATATCCAAAATATACATGTTGTCAAAAAGTATATATTTCCTTTTTCCTAGATAAACAACGAATCTTAAGAAAACCAACTAAGCCCATATCTCCGACAGCGAACATTTAACAAATGTAACTTATATAACTTATAGCAAATATAGCTAGCAACCCTCCTCGGCTTTGCTCGCGATACGGAAACACTTTCTTTTTTTTTATTTTTGTTGTAACAGTAAGTAACGCAAATAACAGCTTTAAATGTTTTTG
The DNA here is from genome assembly GCA_963920525.1 of Dichetophora obliterata. NCBI lineage: Eukaryota > Metazoa > Arthropoda > Insecta > Diptera > Sciomyzidae > Dichetophora > Dichetophora obliterata. The sequence continues at coordinate 84,855,523 of OY986435.1, forward strand.
AAAAATTCATATGGCATTAAAATAATTTTTTAACGAAAAATTAAAATCCTTAGCACGCTTAATTGTCTAGTAAAGGTTCGCATTGGATACTTTTTCGGTATCCATCTCGGTCCTAGGATTCTGACTATCTATTCTTAAGATAATCCACAATTAATAATATTGTGAAAATTTGTGAAGAAGATTTTAATAAACTTGAATTGGCTAAGGCAGGATCATAGCACTGACCTATTATTAATAAAGAATAAAACGAATATCAAAAATTAAATGTAAATCAACTCACACCTAAGCAACTCGTGGCGCATAAATCCTTGGGTTTACAACAATTGCAAAAAAAAAAAGCTTAACGTCTAGAAAATGTTCACGTTGACTTGGATTTTAAAATTTTCTACATTTTTCAAGTACATATAAAACTAAAATAATCTTCTTTTTTTTGCACATGTCTTTCATCGTAGCTGCATTTCAATAGTTTTTTTATGATTTCAAAAATGAAGCTTGGTTAAGCTTTTCTTTTCTATGAAGAAATGATTTTTGAATAATCGCAGGAGATACCTATTCTGTAGTAGCTTGGACTTGCCAATAAAAAAAAATAAAAGAAGGTAAAATTACTTATATATTAGTTGTATTGTGGGAATTTGTTATGATTTTAATAAACTTGAATTGGCTAGGTCAAGACCATAACTCGGGCCTATAATTAATGTAGAATACAACGAATTTCACAACATGAATGTATATCCCTGTCAAACCTAAGTAACTCGTAGCGTTTATGTACTTCGGTTCACAACGATTTTAATAAAAGTTTGATGACAGGATAATGATCGCGTTGACTAAAATTCAAAAACTTTTTAATTTTTCCAGTGTATGGAAAAAAACTAAAAACATATAATGCTAAAGTAATTGGCATAATTGTTTTTTTTTTTTTTTTGCCAATATGTCTTTCAACGTTTCTGCATTTTAGTAGTTTTTTTTTATAAAAAAAATAATGCTTGGTAAGGGTTTTCTTCTCCTTGAATAAATCTTCTGAAAACGTAGATATTAGCCTTAGAGTCGGCTTAAAATTCGAGGGTGCCGTTATTGCATCATTGTACACACATTTAATAATACACACAACACAATTAATCATAATAAGCTCGGGTCCTTCAAGATAAATTCTAATTATTTTGCTTATAACTTGATTACATTTGCTATGATTTTTTTAAAGTTATTGAATTCCCTTCTTTTTTTCACCCACTTTTATGCATATTCATCCACTTTTGCGTTATGTAAAAAACAGCATGTAATAGGCTAAATTTTCAAATAAGATACAAATATTTTAAAATTTGAATATGAAATTTGTATGGAAATTAAAATTTTGTATTAACAATACACAAAGAGAATGCGATAAGATTGCCAAAATAGGTTCCTATTTACAACTTTTTGGTTTTAGTATTAATATATATACTGATTTTGGGCTTACTTAATATTTGTACAAACAATCATAAAGCTAAAGCAACACTCATTTTATGCTTCAACAAACGTATTTTGGAACATATTCAAATACTAACAAATTGTATTTTAAAAGAATTACATTCAAACTATACGAAATCTTTAAACCACACTAATGAATTGAAAAACTCTATTTAAAATTTTCGAATTCTCAAGAAGTCTTAAAATTGTATTTACCAAACAAAATATTACAATGGCCCCATTCAGCGGAAAATTTGCTACGTAGCTGTTCCACAACTTTCGGGTTGAATGGTATGTATCATAATGAGCTCAAACAACATGTTCCCCGAGCGGTCGCCATCTTAGGTATCGAAAAAATTGTATGCTACTTTGGTTGAGCTGCTTATGCTCTTTTCATTTTGACAGCTAAAAAAACATGGCTGCAATTTGTTAATTGTTGCTGAAGTTGTGATGTGAAGTGAAAATAGATAATTATTAATTATTGGAAGATTATTCTATCATTCTTCAATAAAGCTGTTAATTAATGATTTCTTGTGTGAAACGAATGCACACTAGTATAAACAAATTTTAGATGTTACAAGAAAACAACGAATGGCGAACAGCTGTTTGCCGTTTGGCGTTTTGCAAAAAAACCCATTCAGCAGAAAGTATCACTTTATGCTTCTTCGCTACTTGAACACTTTTTCGGCAGAAATGCGGCCAATGAAAATGTGTCACTTATTTTTTGCTCAATAATTGCTTCACTTCGTGGTTTGTTAATGCAATAAAAACTACACACGTTCTCTCATCTTTTCATCCTACCAGCTGTTGTTGTTGGTGCAAAGAAACAAGCAACAACGACACCAACGCTGCAAGCAGTAACAGCATTAAAGTCGATGACCCATAACCATAGTCAAAATAAAAGTCGACTCTAAATTTAGTGCAAGCTTTTTGACAGCATATTACATTAAAAAACTGTCAAAAATGCTTATACTAAATTTAGAGTCGACTTTTATTTTGAGTATGGCTATGGGCCAATCAACAGACGAACTGCTTGCAAGAAAATGATGTAATTTTTTTATTAAAATGTCAATTTTACGACAAAGCCATTGATCGTAGATGCATGTCACCTTAGACTTTTTTGTTTGAATCGTAAAGATCTTTTATATGTTCATACATATGTCAGTTCCAGATATATTGTACTGTTTAGGCGGGAAATGGTAAAATGTGCCGAATGTTACCAAAAAAAATGAGATTTAAGCCAGTTTCTCAGTCAATAACTTGTTCGCTATTATATATATAAAAATTTTTAATATGCATGAACCATTTATGATCAATTCTGATTCAAACTTGACATAAGCCCGTTCAGCGGTTCTTCAGTTTACCGGCAGCCACAAACATGCTAACCTTTTTAAAAGTTTAATTTTTATGTAATAGTATAGATAAGATATTTATAATTGAGCGAAAGAAACAGCATCATAACATTTTTCGTTAAATAAATTAAAGCCACACAAAATTTTGGCACAACTACTACATCAAAAACAACTCGCTATTACAATTCATTTCCAAGTTTTCGCCATTGTTGTATCATATATATTGGTAAATGGCTGTATATGTGTGTTTGGAAGTGTGTGTGCTTGTGTGAGTGTTGTAATATGCATACATTGCTTTGCACACATTTAAGCATAACATTAATATTGTACAAGCCATAATTGAAGGCTTGAAGCGTTGAAGCGCGCACAGTGGGATACACCATCATAAATAGCGAAGCAAGCACAAATACAAATAACAAGATAAACACATCAGCACAGAAGATGAACATAAAAGGATGTTTGCGCTGATTTTGATTGCTTTGTTCTTGTTGTTGTGGTTTTTCATAAAGTACATCATTTAATAGAAACAACAACAACAACAACAACTGCATACAGAAAACTAAATAAAGATGCCGAAAATTAAGAAGCTGAAAAGAGAAACCCAAATAATGGCAAAAAGTTTTTTCCCAAAGCTTTTATAGGCAAGAATTATGTTTGAAAGCCTAAATATTTTTATTCTAATACGTATGTAAGTTGTAAGATGATGAAGTAAAGCCGACTTTAGGCGTTTGTTAATTCTTAGAGATGGTAATGTCCAGCTTGGCTCGGATTTTGACAACCTAAAAAAATTCAAAAATTAGGAAAAAAAATTAAAAAAATTACTTAAAAACTGCAGAAAATGACCTTAAAACTGAAAAACCAGAAACAAAAAACGCACACAATTACATATAAATAAAAAAATAAAACGAGAATTAAATTGCGAGCTTTAGATCAAGTAAGCTCTTAACAAGGCAACAACAACAACAACATCTCTGTATAGAGTCAATCACTTAGCTGACTAGACAGTCTGTTTCGGAAATTGATACATTTTCCTCTTCAGTAGTCTTTGAGTGATTAAGCTGTGATCAACTCACTTTTTAAATTTTTATGTGACTACACACATTTAGGAATTCATTCATTTGAATGATATGGCTGCTAATCATATGACATTTTAAAGAAGCAGGCTATTTATAGATCACCGCCATCAACTCTACCATCTGTTCTAGTTGCTTCTTTATTTATTTTGACATTCATTGGTGTCCGACAGTTCGTCGAAATGTACCATAGAAATGAAACGAATTTTTGCTTTCACCAGAAACTAGTGTTCTAGCTGAAAGGTGACTATTTTCACAACCAATGTATTTTCGCAACCTTGGTAGAGTTGATGACGGTGAACTATAAATAGCCTACTGCTTTGAAATGTCATATGATTAGCAGCCATGTAAGATCATAAAACTAATTAACTACAAAAATAAAACTTTAAAAATAAAACATTACTTTTTTAAAAAACCTTCTTATACATAGCACTACAGTATATTACAAGGTACATTTTTAAGTTATTAAAATTGAAAGAACGTCGATTTTCTGGCAAAATGTTTTCGTAAACAGAAAAACGTCTTTCTGCTTCTGCACTGACGAGAGGAACATATTTAAAAGACGATACACCCAAAAAACAGCTTCGTACTATGTACAAAATAATTATTATATTCTACAAAGCTATTTGTTTTTTTCAGCCTACGAAAGACTTTGTGAATAATACAAATGACCGTTTGTACATTGCACAAAGAAAAATTTGTATATTTTACAAATGTTTAAACAAGGTTCGTTTAGTTCATAAATTTTTACATTATAGATTTTTACAAACTAGCTTTTGTAGAATGCACAAAGTTACGAATTCAAAAATTTTTTCATGCGGCCAACACAACAAACGTTTGTACTGTGTACAAAACATTTGTACATTCTACGAATAGCCTCTGTTTGTATTTCTACAAAGATTTTATTCGTTATTTTATCCTAAATATTTTTTAGGTGTATGTTATCAGATGTAAGTTCCTCTTCTAATTTCATAGTATTAAAATTTTTACCAACTAATATTTCAGATATAAAGCAAATAAATAGAGTTCATAAAAACTAGCATGTCCTAAATTTTTATCCAACACTTGTTTCATCTTTCTACATACCATTTCGTCAGTTCCACCACGCGCAGAGCTTTTTTCATCGAGGTCAATAAACAAAGCTACTCCTTTTTCGAGCGGTAATGTTTTTGATTAAAAGGACTATTGTTAAAGGAATATGTTTTAAAACTTGCACTGTTACATTTTTTAGTACGAAAAAAAAAGAAAAAAATGTCCAAAAATTACAACAAAATAACTTAAAAGTAGCTGAAAATGACCAAGAAATGCCCTAAATCTATTGAAAATGACATAAAAACTAAAACCGATAAAAAACGATGAAAACTTAAAAAAATGACATAAAACTTTTTCATATTTGGCATTTAGGAAACATAAATGGAAGTTCTGGATAACCAGGAAATGTCTAATAAGCAGCAAAAAATAAATGATATGTCATCGAAATCTTATCCCTGGCAATGATCTTTAGTTAATCAATTGAATAATTGTTTTTTATTTCAATAAATAAGCAATTAAGACATATTATAACACTTACGATTAACATTAAACTGAAGACATTTTTAAGCATTTCCTTCTAACCATACAAAGTTTTAAAAAATTTTTTCTGCACTATGTAGTTTTATGTTTAAGCTCAGTATGCTGTAGGAACGAAAATTTTATGCATTTAATTCTACACGCGAAATTTTGGTGTAGACTCAACACTAACACATACTTACTATAACCTTTTTGTTGAATATGTTAGTTGAACATTATTTTTGAATGTCAAATTTCCACGCCAAATAAATGTACGGACATATAAAGGACAGCGAAATTTTGACATTTTAACTCTCCAATCACGGTTGTGAATTTGGCTGCATTAATGCTTTTTTATCGTTCTTCCTAAAGTTTTCCAAAGTTTCGACTACAAGATTTATACAGTTGCGAATGAAATAATAGCAGTACTCTTATATTCAGACATGTTTGGATAAATAATACTTATTTACAAATTTCGTATCTGGTAAATCCATTATCGTTCCTATATGTACTTTCAACGCTGGTATCAAATCTGAACTCAGTTTCCTCCTTGTAACATTTTCAATATACTGGGTTTTTTACGTTGTTGGTACGGGTTTAGTATTATTGATATAGAATCTGAACTACTCACCATAAAATAAAAAATAATATTTTGTATTTTAGAAAATATTAAACTCAGTTAAACTCAAACAATGCACAGTATCGATGTGACACTAAAAGTCTTTTACGTTACAAAAAATCAAATGCATTTGAAGGTTTTAAATCAATATACAAAGCGTAATAAAAGCTAATCTGTTTTCAATACATTTAGTGAACTCGTATGTATATTGTTCTGTATGTATACTGTTCTGAATATATACTGTTATCCTTAGAGCCCGAACAGAACCAAAACGGATGTCGGTTGTCGGATTCGCCGTGCAACAAAATACATAAAAATACATGCAAAATGAAAATGAAACCGCCGTACAAATGCGCGACGGGAAAACGCCAGAATAGAATCTATTCTAATTTTTCTCTGACGGCTGGCGGATCTCTCTCTGAGTGACTGAAATGTTGTCATATTTTTGCTAAATATTAGGTACGTTCAGTGTTATCTTCTTAGTTTTTACTATGATCTGACATTCTGCTTTTGTGCCTGTGTTGCATTCATGTGAATTCAAAGCAAAATATAAAATAATTTGTATCATTCTCAAAACGAAATGCAACCGTGATCCGACAACCGCGACCGCGCTAATTCTAGACATGTTCACCACTCGACATCCGCTTTCGGGCTCTTAAGTATTTAAATTTGAGAGAATAAGCAAAAAGTACGTCGTAAGTAGTAAAACTTTTGAAGAAAAGTCAAAAACATATGTTTATTCGTTTTGTAAAAATTTTCCAAATGTCGGATCAGAAGAACAAATTGGCTTCCCTGTTTCAGTTAATTGCGTTCTACTTAAAGTGCATAGCGAACCATTAATTTGCACATTTCTCGATTTTTTTTTGTATTGTTTAAATGACACTAGCCATCAAAAAATATGCCTGCTCGCGAATTGTAGCGAGTTTCTGCTTCGCTAGATTTGTGTAGCAGAAAATAGCATCATTTGGCAAGGACTGGATTACTCAATTTCGCTCCCTTTTGCGAATTTTTTGGCTACGTGAACAGAAAATAGCTAAATATAGCAGAAAATGTCACGAATTCGTACGAATCTTCAAGTTCGGGCACAGACCTAATAACTTAATGAACAAGGTAGCAACGCTCATTATCATTTTAATTTCACCGCCTGGTTCAGAATAATTTTGATCAATTTGTATTCATACATTTTGCAAACGCTAGTACGTTACCATCAATTCAAAGTTAAAAAAATAAAGTAAAATGTTAATATTAAATTACATTTAACCTAATATCTAATCAAGCTACTCATATACAATTTTCAAAATGGGTTGTTATGCCCACTCGAATTTTTGTGGGTGGGTAATAAATAACCCACACCGCAAATGCTTTCAATAAAATTAAAATTTATCATATATGTTGCAACTTCAGTTCAACTCATTCAACTAATTGACCAATAGTGTCGCTTAAGAGTCGCTTTGAAAACGACTCAGCGATTTTTTTTTTTACTTTTAGAGCGATTCGCTGTAGGAGATTGCGACGATGTTGCCACTGTTATAAACTTCTATAAAGACTTCGAAGAAGAAAGACTATTGAGCGATAAACAAATAGAAATATTGAAAAGAGAGAACGAAGAAGTAAGATGACATTGCTCGATTAAAAAACAAATAAAAAGTATACTGAGACTTGAAATTTTTTTTACGTAAATAATTGTTTTTTTAAATAAACAATTATATTCCAAAAAAATTTTGTTTTTATTTTTAATGCATCTGAAAAAGTGATGGTTCTCAGCAGGGGTCAAGATATTTTGGTCACAATTTATCGGAACAAAAAAAGTGCATATTAATAAAGGTATTTGTAGCCAAGGGCGAAGACAGGATGAAAATTAGGGGGAGGCCAAGACCTTATAACATTTTTTGACCATCTTTTTCATTCATGCATTTGACTTTAAAAAAAATCAACAAAAATTTACTAAGTAAAACTCAACAAAATAATTAAAAAAGTTAAAGTAAAGTAATAAAACGAGAATTAAGGTCAAATTCCTTGGAATTAGAAATTGGTAAATGTGCATCTCAATTCCTCAGGAATGTAGTTTTATAACTTCTCAATTACATTACAGGAATTGTAATTGGACACCTCAATACCTCAGGAATGGAATTGATAAAAATTGTCAATTCCATTACAGGAATTGTAATTGAACATCTCAATTCATTGAGAACAGAATTGGAAAAAATCGCTTTGTTAGTAGAATAAATAAATTTTGTACAGGGTTGTGAATGCTGTGGATTAAGCACCAGGGGAAAAGTTGGCGGGATAAGAACAGTTAGCGTAACAGCTTTACATATTGTTCTAACTTAAAATCTGGTATGAAATTAAAAAATTGGTATCTTTAATAATACATTTATATGCAAATATTTTATTAACCGACTAACAGTGCTAATCAAAAAAAGTTTTCTTATAAAAAATAAAGTTTTGAGTCAATGACAAAGTAATTGAAATTTTAACTTTTAATTACAATTCCTGTAATAGATTTGACGATTTTTTTCCAATTCCATTTATAAAGAATTGAATTTTTCAATTACCAATCACAATTCCTGTAATGCAATCGACAATTTTTTTCAAATCCATTCCAAGGAATTCCTGTATTGGAATCGACTATTTTTGTTCAATTACATTCCTGAGAAATTGAGAGGAATTTCTTCCTAATTCCAAGGAAAAAACGGAAGTGGAAAATATTTTGAAGCAGTTGGATATTGGCAATTCCCAGCTTTATTCGGTCACTACCGATACTCAAACCTCCAATGCTAACGGTATTAAAAATAGGTTATTTTCATTTTCACAAAAAATAAAAATGTTCATATTATCTACTCCATTTAAGTTTTTAACTTTCCGTTTGAACAGAATAAATTTCCATAAAATATTAGACACATACTAACCGGCTTGGACAAAATTATGCAATATCAATTAAAAAATGGTAAGACCACACAATAAAAAGGATCATAAATAGAAACAACTTAAAAAGCCATCGATTAAATTAAAATCTCAGATTTAGGGGACAGGGGGACAGTTGCCTATGCCCTTGCTTGTAGCTTCAACTTATACTAGAATTATTAAGTATGGTTACAATTTGCCCAGCTACGGCGATCTAAACTGTTGAAAATTAAATTTATTTTAAAAAATACGTGGACCAAACTTATTAATTCTAGTATAGGTTCTAGTACCCTTATTTATGTGCACTTTGATTATTTTGTTTCCGATAAATTGGGTCCAAAATATCTTTACCCGGCTGAAAACTACTCTTTTTTTTCGGCGCCACCTAGCGAGAAGCATATGGATTAAAAACATTTAATTAACCAAAATTTCAAGTCTCTATGTTTAATGGTCTTTTCACAATAAATATTTCAAATTGAGTCCATTGTTTTTTCCAAACTTGCAATGTCACCTTAAACAAATAATAACATAAGAAAACAAATATTTCTTTTTTGGGTAGACGAACTACCCACACGGGGCGAACGTGAACTGCTGCGCCTGCCCTGGACACCCCCTTATCTACGGCGTTGATTCCATATGACATATATAATTCATTATTATACCATACACTCTAAAAAATAAATATAAATTTATTATAATTATTATAGTAATTTTTTGTTGAAATTCAAACTGATGTGTAATTTTACTATAAATCTTATATTGATCTTTGAGTATTTACCATTAAACACTATTCTTAGCAAAATTAAGCTATACATTTTTAATTTTGCTGCAATATCAACTACAATGCTTTATATTACTACCAAAATTGAACTAATGAAACAGATGTTGAATATTCAACATGGACAATATTTTCAATAGATATTTAGTCGACTTTGCTTGTCAACGTGTACGGATCATTATATAAGAGTTATATGATTTTTAATTGAAAAAAATTTAGTGTTAATTCGATTTTTAGTAAAAGTTTTACTATGTTGTAGTATCTTATGTTGTACAAAACAACAAAATGGGTAAATGTGGGCAATATGCTAATAATTAAATAAAAATCTATAAAAAATATCTGTTTCATTTGTTTTTTTCTTTCGGGTACTAATCGGCAGGAATTTCTTTATGCAAGTGTGTATGTCTCATTTTGGTGTTTATAGTGTTAATTTAATGAAGGATAAGCAGTAAATATAAGTCAAATTTATTTCTGCACGTGTCGTCAAGAGTGTAAAGTTTTAAGATATATTAAATTATGTTTTAAACTAAGAATGTCAAAACTAAGAATGTTGCCTTTACTAGAATATCAATAGATTACATCAATTGTAGTAAAAACAAGTTCTAGTTGTTGAATTTTGCTAACATGAGAGTACTAATATTGTTATGGTACTACACAGATGATAGCAACTGATGTTTAATTTTACTACAATATCAATATTTTTTCATTTATATTGCTACATATTTAACTCAAACATAAACACGTTTTGTTGAATTTCACTACAAGTCAGTAGTAAAAAATATGTTTAATTAAATAAGGGTGTGTAAATTTACCACAGAAACAGCCGCATAACTGTTGCCTAAAAGAGTTGTAGTAAAATTCAACAAAAACTTTTTAGAGTGTACTACTATTACTACTTACATTTAGGAGTAAAAGGTGCACGAATAATTTATTCGTCGATAATAATGCCTAGAAAATTTTGAGCTGGAGCAATGAATGATTTACATCTTTCTAAACTTAGGTACCATATTGCAGAATTAATGTAAGCGCAAATGCAAATTACTGTCAAACAATTGCAGTTATGATCAGTGTGACCAGAGTGGAATATTATATTCCACTTTGGCATATTTTACCTTCGGGAAGCATAATTTTTTTATAAAAATATGCAGCATAAAAAGTGGAATATTTTGCGTTTTCCTATATTTTTTAAAATAAACCAAAATTGCAATAAAAAATGTCTATTTGGTTACTAAGTGGTTATTTTTGGCTAGCGACATATTATATTTTTTCATCTCTGAACCACCTAGTGAAACGCAATATAAGGAACTCGTTTTGTGGTTAACTTCTTCGTTGTCAATTTTATTGCAATTCATTTAATAACTTGACGCAGCTTAAAAAGTGAAGTAAATTTGCTTATATGTTTGTTTGGTTGGATTTTTTATGAATTATATTACAGCAGTAAGTAATTTACTTAAAAAAACATTAGGGGTATTTACGATGTGTTGTATTTTCCCTTGTATTTTTGATAAATTTGATATTTGTAATAAATTTTGTAATATAACAAAAACAAAGTGTACAGTTTTCAAAATACAACCCTGTGGAAAAAATACAACGATGGAACACTATTGTATTCTGTGTAAATTTCGTTGTGTATTATATCAGCTGATTGTAAAAGCATTTCTACTCAGCATGGAGCAAGCTACAGGCTACGCTGTGAGATTATTTAATAAAAATTAATATAATTTATTCTTTCATTTCAATTTTTGTATGATTTCCTTTAGTTAAATGATGATTTTAAATTAATATTTCCAAACAGAAGTTCATACCAAAATCAGCTAATTTTAAAAACACAATATATACGTTACTGAAGGTTCGTTCACAAAGTTGTAAGTATTGTAAATTTTGCAAAAATTTATCACAAATGCACCACATCGTGAATATCCCTATTATTGCAAACAATATTTATTTCTTTTAACTATTTTTAAAAGTGGATTCAAAGCAACAAAGCACAAAAAAAGTTATTGATCAAAGTTGGGAATCTGAAGAAGATTCATCAAAATTTGTGCTTTCCTCGCATAGTTTACCATTTAGCAATGCTGAGGTTGAGAAAATTTTTAGTTATATGAATCTTATTAAAAACGAAAATTCGAAATGGAATGCAAGAAAAACTCTTAAATAATTTGTTGAATGTAAAAACATGGCTACATGTTTAAAAAAAGTATTGTAATACCTATTAAATACCAGATAGCTTAATAAAAAAATTAAGAAATGCGAACTTCTATGATAATAATACAAGCAACAATTTAAGTATTGATCTCGAAGGTATGCCTGAATTTTAATTTTGTATATTGTATATCGTTACTTAATATTCAAAAAACCATAACAACGATCATAATTTTTTATAGGAGGAGCCAAAAACGTTTTAAAATAGCACATATAGTAGATTGTAATGTGATAATTTCTTCATAATTTCGTTTATTAAGTAGTCATTTTTAGGCATTTGTCCAAAAAACGGCTTTTAAATCTAAAATATGTCCCATATAAAAACGTTTTTGGCTTCTCCTACAAAAAGTTAAAAATGTTGTTGGGGTTTTTATATTTTAGGTGACAATATGTAATACACCTATAAGTTTCTGATTTAAAAATTAAGTTTTCTCTGTAAGAAAAGTATTTGACTTTTTTTAAGAGAATATAATTCTTGAAAAGACTTTTGGTAAGTACAAATCAAATGATATATGCTTTGTTTACGTTTTATTAATATAATTTATTTAATATTAACTTATGTTTTATAATTTTAAGTGCGATAGTTATCAAATAAAAAAATGCTTTTAAACTTCTGTGTTTTTTTTTTATATGCATATATAGTCTTATTCAGATAAATGTCTTTGAAATTGAAAGTGGAATATTTTTGTGGAATATAAAAATAGAAAGTGGAATATTTAGCATATTTTTTTTTAGCAAAAAGCATATTTTTTCAAAAATCTTCTGGTCACACTGGTTATGATGAGTTTATTATTATCTACCTCTTCTCTCACTCTTAGGTTAATTTTTTGTCCTTACAACCTTCTTCCCTCTTTTCCTTCCACCCTTTACTCACCCAATCCTCTATCAGATACTAAGTTTATGTTGTGAAAAAGCCTTGTTTTTTAAGTTTCCGTCCTTTCCCAGCCCATATAATCCACCGACCATTCCTACCTCCTAATACTCATCTCCTCTTCCCATCTAGTATATGTATATATTCCTATACAAAAAAGTGGGTGTGCCTGCCTACAGAATTTTTTGCAATAAAAAACGTATAAAATTATCACAAAAAAATTAAAACGCGTATATCGTTCGGATCTCCGGTGATGTAGCTACATATTCCCATAATATTAAATGGTGTACTCATTGAGATCTTTCATTTGACAAACATTTAATTTCTATTGGTCAAACGATCATTTTGCTTAAAAATTGTTTACTTTAATATTTTTATAACCTTGTACCGCAGTCAAAATATACTATATATAATATAACAATTACCGTTTAAAGAAGTCAATGCAAATTAAATAAAGTAATTTTTTAATATTTATACCATTTTTTACATTACCTGCAACTATTTTTATGTTTTACACATGAAGACACAACTAAATACTTAAATATTAAGATTTCAACTTTTTCAATTGTGTTTAATATTTGTACCGCAGGCGAAGCATTGAGTATTTGCTAGTAATAAGTAAATATGTAAATAAGTAGGTAGGAATATAACCAACGCAATTTCTGAAATTTGAAAGTACACTTATTCACAAGAGAACCTTAGTAATAGAACCTCTGTATAATGAGTTCTTAATTAATTATGATTGTATTAGCCTACTTCAATTATATAAATCAATTTTGTTATGATACCAATCTACACATTTTCTTATTACGATATTGCTGTTGTTGATGTTTGCTCAACCGGAACCATTTGCTAGAAGTACTACATAACTATAAATTCTAAATCGCAGCGTTTTCTGACTTACCTCTTTATTTCCGTTTCATATAATTAAATAGCGAAGCGCGAACGAATTAACGTGCTTGTTGAAGTTGCCAAGTTTACGATTTAATTTGTTAGATACGAAGTATTTATTGGTTAACGCCTGAGCTCCTGCTGCTAATTGCTTTCGCGCTTAAGAGTTGCTTCACTTGCGCGTCTTCACATTGTTTTAGTCATACTCAGTTAGCCTAGTCCATGTACTGAACTGGCAAATAAATGGATGTGGCAGCAGAAGGTTCACTGAAGTACAGGCGGGTTGAAACATCGCAATGAAACCAATTGAATCGCGGTGGTTGGCCAGGCAGAATAAGCAGTATTGTGTTTATTCATGTGGAAGACTTGGTAAATAAGCCAAGACGTAAAAATAAATAGGAAATAAGTACCTACTTGCTTAAACTGTGAAAATGGCAGAACAATATTTATGATTACAATTTTAGGGCAACAGAAACAGCCAAAATCAAATTTCATCTGCCATTGTTGTTCGAAACTAAATTAAAAGATATGTATGCGAGCTTATGCAATGTTTGTATGATAAAAATTTATGAAGCAACTTCCTGTTAAATTTTCAGCAACAAACACCATTCTTTGAAATGCTTCGATTGAACATGACGAAAAACGTGGTGACGTTGAAGTGCAACAAAGGATGCATGTTCTAAGGATAGCTATAGAAGCAGCAGTAGTAGCAGCATCAGCTTCAACAGCAGAAAGAAATATAGAATTGAAGAAAATTCAGTTTTTCATATGCCTGAGGTAAATTTCCTTTTTCCCTTATTTTACTCATATTCTGCACAAGATTCATACCGAAAATGATACAATTTAACAGTATATCGATTTTCATTTAAGTTACATTATTTGGCGTCCTTGTTGTTGTCCTTGTTGTTGTCGTCGTTGCTGTTGTCGTTGTTGTTGATGTTGATGTTGATGATGTTGTTGAGCTTGTGATTTCTGTTACATTTCAACGTTATGATTGGTTCTGTACAAGCTGTTTTCCAATACGTTTTCGCTTCTTTTTTTATTCCATTTTCTCTTTTGTTTGGAAATTGACACAAAAGAATCACAAAAAGTGTAAAATTTTGTGCTGAGTTTGGTTCTTAGATACGAGCTTCCTTGATGATGTCCTCTTTTGTAGTGATTTTTGAGACAAAAATATAAATTTTTTAATAATTTTTACTGAAACTGTTTCAAAATTCTTGAAAGTAGATGAATCTTTCGATTATCGTAATTGTTTTATGGTTTAAAAAAAGAAAAGCAGGAAAACAAATGAATACATTGAGTGCTTAGCTAAGATCCTAGATACTAAACTGGACTCTACACATATTAAAAAAAAAAAAAAATTTAACTAGTTTTTTTTAAAGATATTGTGAATTCTAAATATTTTTTAAAGGCTGGTTTTCTTATCTTCTACTTTAAACCTGGTTAATCAAAAACATTTAAAATATTTTTAAATTCTTGGCGTGTTTTATTCTATTAAAATATTGCATGCATTAGTTTTGTCCTGGCATCGCGTGCTCTTTTGGCCACTTTAAGTTTAGTTTTGATTTCCGTAACCGCACATTAGTGTATGTAAAATTACCAAAACAAGGTGTGGATTGAAAACTAAAGATTGTTTAAATATTGTGCTGGCGCCAAAATTACACCGTGTCGCGACGACTGCTGCAACACGCTTTAAAGCTGTGTATGTACAAAATACGCATCATTATGTTGTAATCAGTTTTGGGCACGGCCAGAAGGTGCGCCTTGTTAACTTTGTCAATGTTTGTTTTCCATCGCTCCATTAGGTAATGAGAGCAGTGACGTCGACGTAACTTCCCAAAGGAGTAAAACAACTTTAAATAAACAAAGGATTGGGATGTGCACAAATACACTTAAAGCTGCAGAAAATTCAGTGAAATGACTACAATTTAACTACCCAGTGGTGAATGGGCACATGACGTAACCAATTATTTCTTAATTAAACTGTGTCTGCGGGGCCTCCAACGCCTGTATACAATTCTAAATTACATTCGTTTGGTAAGGGCGTCTAAAACACTGATGACATCTACCTTACACAGTACGCGACGATGAGAGTAGGTACGCACAAGATAGGAGAGAACAAAAAAAAATTACTCACAAAATTTGAGAGAACAAAAAAAAATTGAACGAAAATTTTCTCTACGCCAAAAACACAACGAAAACTAAAGAGAACACACCGAAAAGAAGCAAAAACTAGTAAGGAATTATCTTCGACTGGGCTAAAGTTAAAATACCCAGTTAAAATTCGGCCGTGGCCGAATTAAAGTATATATAAAGTCTTAAGCAAACTGTTCCGTTTCGGAGAGCGCAGATAATGTTACGCAAATTATCTGCAGGAGAGAGTAGCCGAAGGCCTCGATTCATGCGCCAATGAAACCAGTTGAAACATTACCGCGAAACGAGTAAGTAATAAATATACAGTCCACTTATATTCGAAACACAAACACTTATATTCACAAACTGTTAAATATATATAAAGAGATTTACCCGTTTTGGTTAAGTCACTTTGTATGGGAGGAAGGTGTGGTTTTAATCCGATTTTTACAAATTTAATACTCGAAACAAATATTCAATATTTAAGACACTGTGCGAAATTTGAAGTCATTAAATTGATCTTTGTGGAATTTAAAGAGATCTTACCGTTTTGGTTAAGTCACTTTGTATGGGAGGTAGGCGTGGTTTTCATCCGATTTTGCTCAGATTTAAACTTGACCTCCATTTTTGTATAAAAAGCTTATATTTTGAATTTCGTTATGATAGCTCAAAAATTACGGCTGCTATCGTGGACACAGACCGACAGAAAGCCACTATGTTTTTAACGTTGACCCCTGCCGCGAAGGCTTAATTCAATGGTGCTCCAATGCTTGGGACAAATATGAAGCGTCGGTCAACGCCCCTTCGGAATTCAAGAAAGACCACTTTTGAAAGGTTCCTCTAATCACATGCCACAGAACCCCCAACACTGATGTCAAAAAGACACTATTCATGACCGTGACTCATTCAGCCACTCGAATTTAAACATGAGTTGGTTATTTTAATAACCATGGGTGTAGGCAAGTTAAACAACGTAACTAATTTTAAATAGCAACTGCTTTATTTCAATGAATTTTTCCTAATTCATTTTTATTTTCGATTTTCTCTAAAAAGTATTTTCTCAATTACGATTAAAATAAAGGATACTTAATTACAATTCTACAGTATTAAATTGTAAAGTATAGTAGTATAACAAGATATGATAATCACCACATGGGTTATCTCAGTATCAATACCAATAATACAACCCTTTATATTTTTTGGCCGCTCAAAATCATCACATCCATATCAAAGGTCATCACTCTCTGACATGAAAAATTAAGGCAACATATAGGCCTGTCACTCATGCAATCAAATTCCTCAATCTCAGTGGTCACAACTCAGACTATTTAGGTTTCCCCGTCGCCTGTACTCAAACTCCAAAGGTAACAGTATATTGATCCGGTAGTTGCTTACCTTCCTAACATTTACTGTTTGAAATTAGCGAGATTCAATCTACCATCATTCTCTTAGTAATTTAAGGGAATCACCAACCCGAGTTCAACTTAAGTGTAACTCACACCGGCCTTTCTGGCCTAACCACAAGCCATAGCGTTATTAAAACCCCACGTGGGCCTAACCCATACGACAGTCAATACCTGGGCTAAAGGCTCCACCTGACAAGGCTCTTCAACATCCCGTCTTACAGACCAAAAGTTCTTAGAACATTTATATTTGACTGTGACACCTTCAGCCACTCGAATTGTACATGACTAGGTTAAAAAATTAACCATAGGTTTCCCAGTCAAGCCGGGTAAACCTCAATTCTACTTATGCAACGTCGTTATCCTAATTAAGACTTAATAAAAAGCCTTAACAGAAAACTAAGAAGCATGAGCCGTTGTATACAAAATTGCTTATACAACGGTCCGAAGGTTAAATGTTTCCTACATAATAACCTTTATTCTAAGATAGGTCTGCAGAACAACGATAGATCAGGTCTCCTCATCATTGATGGATGACTGTCCCCGCTCTTCAAGTTATGTTGGATTGATCGTCCATCGAAAGCATATTACAACAACGGTGTTATGATAACTTAATATCAAAACAATGCTTTCTCCAAGAATTTGGCAGCAACATCCAAGGCTCTAGGTAAACCTTTTTCTTTTACAGTTATCAGACGAACATTCAGGAGCCGTGCCTCCAGAAAGAACTCATTATGAGATCAGTTCATGGGCCGTGCCCCATGAACTGCCCATCCAATAACAAACCCTCACCCTTCCATTCCTGGCTTGGGACAGGCAGATTCCCCGAAGGTCCTCTGGCGGGTTTACATAGACCGACAGACGGATAGACGGACAGACGGACATGGCTAAATCGACTCAATAGGTGATGATGATTAAGAATATATATATACTTTTCTATACCGGCCAAGCCTCCTTATCGGCGTTACAAACGGAGTGACAAAATTATTATACCCCCATTACGTTTTTTAAACGTGGGGGTATAAAAAAGCTAACGAAGTCACAAATTATTTTGACAATAGTCTTAACAATTGACGAATGAACGAATTTCCTAAACTAGTATCACCTGTGGTCGAAAATCGACCAACTGTTTGTAAAGCAATGAACAAAAATTAGCACTAACGTAGTGTATGTTAAGGCACTGTAGCGGTGAAGTTTGTGTAACTGAACGCAAACGCAAACATAAACCCTTTAGTATTATAGCATAAAAATTAGCACAAACTTTGTCATTCCGTAGCTTCACTGGAAAAACTGCTTCGAAAAATTTGTCCAACAGAGTTTATATCCCTTCCAAATTAACATCGAGAGGAGTAAATATATGAGCTGGCCCTATTATTTATTAATTCTGCCAATATTTCTTCCAAACTTATCCAACCCTTTCAGCCAGCCTTTTTGGAACCTCAACAAAAAACTCAATAAATGAAGAAAATTGCCGGAAACAGTTCATAGCTGTTATTACACTTAAGGTGATTCTTAGAGGAGTCAAATGTATAAGATGGTTCAATTATGTTTTAATCTTCAACGTTTCTAGTAAACACTTTATGGTTGCTCGCATGGCTAAGCATTTTTCGGAAAGCAAAATTAATTCTTTTTAACGCTTATATTTCGGATCATAGGTCACCAGTCCAAAGTTGTTACTTCTCATTTTTGCTAAATACTAAATGATTTGTTCCCCTCCATTTAAAATTAACTCTAAAAAATGTACGACATCTTTCGTTCTTCGTGGTATGATAATATATATTTATTTAAAACTTTTGATTGGTAAGAGATATAAGGAAATGTTTTCACCAAAACTATTTTGGAAGCTGTATCACTTTATAAAAATATAAAACAAAATTTAAGTAAAATTTATTTTCGTCAAAAAAATCCAGGACCAATGAACATGATTTTTAATGATAGAGACTGTTTGTTGAGTTTTGTGTCAAAACGAAGTACTTTTTGCGGATAAATTATATGTTATATGGAAGAGTGTAAAAAAACTACAATTTAAAAAAAATAAAACAAAAACCACTTTTGACTTATTTTTGGAGCGAACATTGAATATTTTAGATGCTTTTTGAAAACAAAACATATCAAAAAATTGTGAGGTAACAGTAAATATATTTCCATTTTTCTATAGCGATTTAATTAAACTTTTAGTCAATGAAAATTTGAGGGAAATCGATTTGAAAATAGCGGAGATATTTTCATGCCAAATCAAATCTTGAAATTTAAATAGATTTTTTTTCATTCTGAGGCCTTGCCCTAAGAAAATGCGTTGTACTTATAAAATCTTAAGTTTTCAAATTATTGCAATAGTATTAATGTTAAAATAACGGGAATTTTTTTTAACATACCATCTGTAAAAAATATTATACAAAAAGCTTCCGTTTACCGTTATTTTTCTTAATCAACGGTTTTTCATACAAAAATATGTTGTACTGAGAACATCTATAGTTTTCGAGATATCGCAAAAATTTTGACGTCAAAATAACGTGAATTTTTTTCAAAATTTACTATTTGTAAGATTGCAAAGATTTTTCTAAACGACCTTGTTATTTATTATGCTAATTTTATATGATTTAAATACACTAAGCTAAAAAACAACGTAAAATCAAAGGAAACCACTTCAATTCAAATATTTTTCGGAATGATTTGGCACCAAACACGAAAATATTAAATTCAAAGTGGAAACACATGTATTCAGTTTTATGTTGTTTTCGTTTTAAACTAAAGTGTTATACACCTTAAAATGATAATTATTCGACTTAAACTTAACGTAGATTCAGATTTAATTCAAAGAGGAAGCATATTCAATTGAAATACTAACGTATTTATTTTAAATGCGTTATAACCTTGAATTAAGGTATTTTCTACTTTGATTGCACGTCCTTGCATTGATTTAATTAGTGATTTTCACTTTAAATTGAATACTTAACATTTTTGATATTGAATGGTTACAGAGTCCGTGAAACAAAATCAAATAAATAAAACAAAATTAGTTTTTATAGAAATGTTCTTGTATTAAAATATTAGAATAACTGTGGTAAATTTTTTTTAAAAATTATATGATAATTCAATGTATTACATTTATATAAGAGAATTATGATTTTAAAAATGTAGTTATACAAATTTTTTTCTCACATAAGTCTTACCATTATTCATTTGGAAAAAAGCCTTCCAACTCAAATCTTTAAGCAGACTAGCGAATTTCTCATCGTCTTCTTCCAAATTTGTAACTTCATCCACACAGTTGACAAGTATTGTGTTCAAGTTAAGAACTTGGCCAAATTCATTAATATATTGAATATTTTCTATTTTTATTAATCTTCACTTACTTGAACTTAATTTCACTATTTGCACGCACAAACTTGAGTGACATTCGACAATTTTGTTGAGTAAATTGAAATTATTTCAATTAAGTCAAACAGCGTGCATTAAATAATTGTTGCTCTTAGAAAGACAGATAGAGCGAAAAACATAACTGTTTGCTTAAGGCCTTTTCCACACTTGGTCAACGCAATTCCAACACAACTTCAACGCAACAGCGAAAAAGTTGAAAAGCAATGCAACTATAAACCGAATGCTTTCAGACTTGCTTCAAAAGTCATGCAACATATAATAATTGTTATTATATAAAACTCATGTTTTTCGACTTCTTGCACTGATTTAATATTTAACACTTGCTCATTCATCTTGCAAACTATTTCTTCTTCATTTAGACTCTATTAGGAACTAATTAATTAGCTTATTCACCTTGATTAATATAAAGTCTATTGCACTACAAATACTTGAATTCACAAAACAAACAAACTGATGCAACACGTCGCCGATGAAAATTGCGGAAAGCCGCGTTGCGTTGAACAGGTTGAGAACGTGTCGAGAACTTGTTGCGTGCAAGTTGCTTAATCTGAAGGTTCCGGTATAAATACACAGGCTAGCAACTTGAGTTGGAGTTGCGTTGACCAAGTGTGGAAAAGGCCTAACTGTTATTAAAACGATTGCAACGAAATTATCCTGAACACATACACATAAAAATATGCATCCAACTTAAAATTGAAGTGTCTTCCACTATAAAATATATATTTCTACTTCGTTTTCACTACTGACAACTTCAATATAAACCATGTTATTTTTCAACTTAATTTCGAAGTGGATGCACTTGAAAGAATATAATAACTATAGTGGATCACCATTATTTTGAAGTTTTTCCACTTCTTATTGGTGATCAAATGTTTTCATATTTGATTTAAAGGATTTCAATGTGAATTTAAAGATGATTTCTTAAAAATGGAGCAACGTAAAATTAATATGATATTATTTAATTTTACGTTGCGATTTTTCCCTGAGTGTACAAATTCTAAATGTTTGATAGTTTAAATCATACTTGATTTTAAATACAAATTCTAGTTGTTTGATAGCTTAAAATCATTTATTGAGCCTTAAGTCAAGGTTAGAACAATTTATTGTTCTAACGAATATTTCCAAAGATGTATGATTCAAGTATGATTTAAACTATCAAACATTTAGAATTTGTATTTAAATCATATAAAATCAACATTTGTAAAAAATTTCAACATAACAATATATTTTCACACATGTTACACTAAAAAAATGCTTATTGTAGGGTATCCGTAAGAGATGGCGAAAAATGTCTCAAGTATTTCTTGCACATCTTATCAACGTCTAAAATTCCTTCTAACATCATGTTCTTCCATCGCTTATAGTTTTGCTCTTATTAAAGAAATGTTTTTTGTACGCTCATATTTTAGGTCAAAGGTCACCAATCTAAAATCCAATCATGTTATGCAAGCCTCTTCGTCCAGACCTTTTATCCGATACCTCATTCACTAGTCTACCTCTTCTTAGACCTGAGATTCCTTTCTAAAATAATGTAAACTTTCAACGTAAATATTTCGGATCAGAGGTCATTCATTTAAAATTTAACATTATTTAGCACATCTATGGTGCAGTGCCTTTCGAATGATATACGCTTCATTGCCCTTATTCTTAAATTAATATCATAAAAGTACGCGACAACATTTGGTGTTTGTGTATTAATATATAAGAAGATATAGCTAAGGAAATGGCTTAAAACATAGATTTGTGTATATAACTTTGTAGTGGTTTGAACTATTTGAAAATTTTTTTCACAGAAATTATTTCTTGAGCTGTAAAACTTTGTAAAAAATGTAAAAACAACATTTTGAAAAATTAAATTTTCATCAAAAAATCATCAAAAAGCTTATGAATTTCGATGATAGAAACAAATTTCGATTATTGAATTATGTGTCAAAATGAAGCAATTTTTGCAAATAAATGATATGTCATATGAAAGAGTATAAAAACAGAAAATGTAATAAGAAAAAAACAATTTGTCTTATTTTTTGAGCAAAATCTAAATATTTTAGAGATTTTCTTAAAGCAATATAAAACATTGAATTGATGGGATAACTGTTAATCTTTTATCATTTCTCCAAATTCATTTAATTGATATTTCAGACAGGGAAAATTTGTTGAAAATCGATAAAAAAATGGCTGAGATATTTGCTTGCAAAGTCAAAACTTGAAATTTCAATAGTTTTTTTCTCATTCCGAGGCGATGGCCTTGCTTCAAGGAAATACGTTGTACTGAGAAGATATAGATTTTTCGATATATCTAAATAATTTTAATGTCATTTTAAGGATATTTTTTTAACATACTATCCGTGGAAAATATTACCAAGAAAGCTTTTGTATACCGTTAAATTCCTCAAATTTTCATACAAAAATACGTTGTACTGAGAACATCTATTATTTTCGGAATATCGCTATAATTTCTAAGTCAAAATAACGGAAATTTTTCAGATTTAACTACTTGTAAGAACTGTCACCATTACAATATAGATTCACTCTTTTTGTATGAAAAAATGCTTATTGTAGGGTATCCGTAAGAGATGGCGCAAAACGTTGGAAGTATTTTTTGCACACCTTATAAATGTCTTAAATTCCTTTTTACATTATATTCTTCCATCTGATACAGTTTAGCTTGTATTTAATAAATGCATTTTTTATGCTCATATTTCAGGTCGAAGGTCACCAATTTAAAATGTAATCTTACTGTGAGGCCAGATCTTTCATTTGACACCTCATTCACCATTCTACTTCTTCCTAGCCCTGAGATTCTTTAAAGTAATACCTTAAAGAATACCTTAGAGTAACCGATCGCGAGCTAGAGGAGTTTTTCCATTCTACCCGGTTGTACAAATTTGTTGGTGATGACACTGCAATGCAAAACTGTAAGCGGAGTGTGACAAAATCTTGTTTGTGTTGTTAAAATCATTTTTTCTTCACATCGTTGAAACAACAGTTTGACTTTATTCGCTTGTATAGCAACATCGTTTTTCTAACAGGAAGTTTTGCAGTGAAGTGAGCTTGTGAAAATTATTAATATTTATGTTTAAACCACAACAAAGTTTTATATATAAAATAATTCAGTGTTTTTAAACATTAATTCTATATTGCTAGATAAAAGGAAATAAGTTCGTTCATTTAATTTAGACATTTTAAGACATTTATTTAGACAATATGATACAGAGCGATTTTTTAACAGTACAGCAGATATACAACATATTACACATTTGTATAGTAAAATTTTAAATATTAAAATAAACATAAAAGTAGCAAGTCTAAAACTTAAGAGTGTTTAATAACTTATGACTTATTGAAAAACTTAATAA
Organism: Dichetophora obliterata; assembly: GCA_963920525.1. Taxonomy (NCBI): domain Eukaryota; kingdom Metazoa; phylum Arthropoda; class Insecta; order Diptera; family Sciomyzidae; genus Dichetophora; species Dichetophora obliterata. Next base: position 84,879,477 of record OY986435.1, read on the forward strand.
CTTATGAATTGCTTAGATTGGTGCTATATATATAACACCATTATAACATTTAATTATATCTGAAGAAAATAATATCTAAACATAAAATGATATAGTTAAGAGCAGAGCTGGGCAAATAAAAATTACATGTGTAATTCATTGCGGTAAGAATTACAATTATTTTCTATGATTTAATTACAAATCCTTAATGTTTGATAGTTTAAATCATTCTTGATTTTATACACAAATTCTAGAAAATCATCATAATAAATAACAAGTTCGTAAAGAAAACTTTGGTTACAATTACTTTAATCCCAATTTCAAAATTTTTTAAATTAGGATTGCGGCAAATCGTTCATCAAACGATCCTAGATTACGATTGCAGTAATCGTAATTTTGAAAAAGTCGAAATTACGATTACTGCAATCGTAATCTAAGTTCATTCGATGAAGGATTACGTTAATTGTAATCTCGTGTTTTCTTTGATAAGGATGTGTACGGATTTAACCCAAAATGAAACAAGTTGCTAAATCAGCTGCTCAGTTGGCAATTGGGTGCTATTTATTATTTTAATTTGTGCATCGTAAATTTTTTAATAAACATATAAAAAAAAATAAGTGAAATAGAAACAAATTTATAAAAATAAAATAAAAACGCACTCCGTACAGCAGTTGTTGACGAGTTGCTAGTCTAGCAGGTTCTAGGTTCTTACGGAATGATACATCTTGCCAAACCTTTTCGTTTAGTTTCGTAAAGTTACGCTTGCTTATTTTGGCTAACAACATTAGAATGTATTTAACCAAATACTTCCGTTCTTACTCGTTACTGAGCAACTCGTCTATTCATCAGGGTTTAAACCATTAACCGCCGACATGTGATTTCGTCGGCCGATTTCGATGATTTTTTTCAGGAATTGCTTATTTTGCTCCCTAGATCACAAATTATGAGTTTAGAAAAAGCCAAAATTCTGGTATTCCGAAAAAAAAGTCCGACATGACTTTTTAAAATAACTAAAATTAATATATATATATATATCTTTAAAAATTTAACAAATAAATTTGATCATTCACTAAAAAAAACTTCAGAATTTATTTTAAAAATTAAATCAGCAAAATTGAACCATTAGCTTACGAGCAAAGCTCTCAAAAACTTTAGACTCGATTTTCTCGAAACACCATTTTTTTCTCACCTTCTTTGTACCCAATGCAATAAAACAAAAATAAAACAGATTAGTATTTTCTGAGAAAACAGTTAACTTTTACTTGAACAAAGACTAAACATAATGTATTCGAGCGGTTTCATATCAGGTGTTTTTAAAGCAACACAATTTAAAAAATATATCTAAGTATATAAAAGGTGGAAAGATCACTGGAAGTGGAGCTTTTATTTGTTGAACTTAAGTTTGATCTTTTGGCCTTACATTTCAGTCATAATTTGCTAAATAACAGCTTTGTTTAAGTTTAGTAAACTGTTCAAAAAAAAAATGTCAAAAAAAGGTGATTTTTTCAGTAATTCCAAAGGTACCTCTCCCCTTAAGAAATTCAAAAGTTTATAAGCTGCCTTGAAAGTCAATAGGTTAAACTTTGTCTCCCCCAAATTTCAAGTCAAAAGCTCAATGCGTTGATTTTTGAGATTTTTTTAATATAAGCGTTGCTTTAAAGCAACGCCGGCGATTAATGGGTTAAGGACTTTGTTTGGCTGGTGGTCAAATGATCTCCGGCCACGTCACTTTTCATGCAGCTTTTTCGTTTGATGACCTCTGTGACTAGAGTATTTTATGCAGACGGTCATTTGATCCCTGAACACTAGTACTCTATTTTCTACTTTTAGTAATTTATCAATAGATTAGTGTTGCTATTAAGCAGGTTTTCTTACTGCTTTCATACAGTCCGTTCTTAAAGTGTACTATTTTCATTCTAAGACACAAATGTTGTGAATAACTCTACTACTTTTAACCTGTGATTTCATATTTGTGTAGAATCATTTGGTGACAGTGGTGGGAAAAATTTGCTCTATCGCTTTCTAACTTAAGTTCTTAATTTACATTGAAACAACAACAAAACGAGACCAGGATGTGCCCATCACCGCCAGCATAACATCATCCAAAGTGGCCATGTCCGAACAAATGTAATTGAGAATTGTAAACAGTCTTCGGAGTCCTCGCAGCTACATTGTATTTAAGACATAAATGGTTACGTCATATATCCATTTACCGCAGGGATTAAATAATTTCTAGCTCCAGCTAAAGAGCGAGAGCAGCAAAACTTAAAGAAAGTGGCTCGGCCTCGCGAGCAGGGGCGAGCTTTTCCGTTCCCTCGTTTTTGATAAGATTTTAAAAAAGTGAAGTGATTTCACCGAAACTGGTTGGTACATTCAGCAGCTTATATATTATAAGAATACAAATACCAAACTGAACCCAACGTAAACTAATACAAAATTTAAATCAACACTTAAAGATTTTATGGAGAACAAACGCACAACAAAGTGAAATAGCACAAAAAAATAATACAAATACAAGTAGCCTCTTTAAGCCTCCGCAGAAAACCACATTAATATTCAGAGCCAATAACAATCGCGACAAATATAGATAGGCTGCTGTTACCACGTAAGCAGCAGCTGCAGCAAGTCCTTTTTCTGCCTTAACAGGCAACGTATAAGCAAATTGAGGATAAGTAAATAAAATCATGGAGCAGTCTTATTTAGCTGAAGCTAAAGAAAATAAGCAAGGCCTGCATTAGGCATTAAACCGTTATACCCACTCCAAAACTCACTCCAACCACTTGCTATTATAAGAAAGTTTCTTTTCCTAAACGGTTATTCCAACGCAGTATGCTTTGCCTTCGCATTTCAATATAATTGAATGTCGTGGTTCACAGTAAAACGACAAAGAGTGGTATGCAATATCAATAAATTTTCTTTGGAACAGTTGGATATTCCATTAAGTTCTAATAACAATAATAAAATTTCTATAGTTTTTAATTTAATTTTTTCTGACAAAGAGAAATAATATTTTCAAATGCCCTTTATGAACAACTGCAGGTAAGAGTAAGAATGCTCTTAATCAACTTCTTCATAGTTATGAGATACTATTTTGAATATGTACTTAAGTCAGGCCCATAACCAGGATATTCCTTGGGGGAGAGGGGGAGTGGGTTTAATTACAAAAAGTACTATATTGGTCCCAATTTGATATATAAAGTAAGGATATAGGACTTGTTTTATGCGAAATTTATTACATTATTGTTATTTTTAATTTGGCTTTTATTTCTATACCCCCACGAGTACTGCATAAAAGTAACATATCGCCGCTTGAAAAAAAAGTCGTATGTGAAAATTTTCACATTTGAGATTATTGAGAAAAATATGATATACATTTTAAAAAAATAGCGGTAAGCCTACAAAAATTTCGTTATCTATTGTAAAATGTGTCTGCAAATAGAACTGAAATTCTGAAGAATATTGTTCAGCTAGGTTTTGAATTATAGCACCTTTTTCTCAATAACCTCAAAAGTACAAATTTTTACATACAACATTTATTTGCTCAAGCGACGATATATCAATAGTGACAAACTCTCTTTGTAACGATATTTTCTATATTCTTGATCAGCATCACTTCTTGAATCGATTTTGCCATGTCCGTCTGTGATCTCGATAACAGTCGTAGTTTTGAAGGTATCGTAATGAAATTGATTATAAGCTTTCGTCAAAAATAATTTTTCTTTCTTGAAAAATAAGGAAACAGGTTCCATATTAAGCTTAATCAAATTAAAATAAATTCCCATAAAAGCTTACTTTATTAGAAACGTATAATCTTTTTAAATTCAACAAAAAATAAATCTAAAAGCTGTAAAAAAATTAAAACAATGGCTTAAATTTTTCAATTTTGCTAATTAGCTCTAATTTCCTTCTAACCCTCCAACCCTTCGGTTTGAGGTAATAGAATCAAGGTGTTATGCGATCCGTGCCGAGGGTCAACCACTAGATCAGTCACTAACGGAGCCATCCGGATACCTGGCGACCTCCGGATGTATCTAGCTTTATCTGTGTATGCGGATTTCTGCACAGAAGGACATCCCCTTGTTAGCTACTCGTTGGTCCTGTTATGTTCTTAATTAACCCTGCATTACTAACCTTAAATCATGTCGCATGGTTACTAACCATGGGTCTCATCGACCCTCAATTGTATTATCCACTGAAATCGTCTCAACTTATAAATTGATAAAACGTATTCTTTTTTTGGTAGATTTTAGTCTTTTATTGTTAAATTTTAATAAACAATGGTGTGTCAAACAATTTATATATTTAAATTGAAATTAAGTTTGAATTCATTACAACATAGCTAAAAAAAAGTGAATAAAAAGTAATCCAGCCGAATTGCTCATAAAATAATGAGTTTTATAGATATTGACGTCAAATAAAATGCATTTGAAACCTGAAATATAATAGTAAAATGTTAGAAAGAAAAATTGCTATAGCTAAAGCAAAAATTTTTCAGTTTTGTTCTGTAAATGTTACCTTTTATTCGGAATTTTCATCCAACATATCGTCATAAATGTCTTCCTCTTGTGCAGAAGCAATGCAATTTGAGCACAATATACAACAGTGCTTCTGGCAAATATATTTTCCACATTTAGAGCACGTGGTTTTGGTTTTGCGATCTTGTTTGTAATCACAAATCTGGCAGCGGCTTCTTTTCAATTGTTTCGAAGGCAGCTCTTTTTCCTCCTCCTCCAATGGCTTCGCAAATTTTGAGCAGCTTTCTTTCAGATTTTTTGGTAACGTTAATATTTTATTACGTTTCTGAATATTTGCCTGTACAAGATCCATTGCCAAATCCTTTATAAAAACCGATCGTTTTTTGTACTTTACTGGTGCGTTTTGAGTACAGAGTAAAATAACTCTAGCATTTATAGCAGCCATATTCATAAGTGAATAAAATATTACTAAAGGCCAACGCCGACAGTTTCTGGCTACGCTATAACCAGCACCCAATTGATCTGTAACATCCACTCCTCCTTTCGTACGATTGTAGATATCTATAATTTCTGGCAAGCACTTAGGGCCATCTAATACCTTACCGGTCTTGTGAAACGTTGAGAGGAGAAGAACGCACTTATTTTTTTTTGGTATATAAGAGAGAATTGTAGATTTTTTGGTATAGCCAAAGATTGTTGAATGCACTTCGCGATTTTTAGCGTTTGAAAATATGGGTGGCAAGAATCTTTTGTTTTTTCGGATAGTCCCAACTAAGGTGGTTTTCTTTGATAGCAAATACTCTGCTAATGAATAGGTTGTGAACCAGTTATCTATTGTAACATTAAGCCCAGCGTCTTGTAGATGATTTGTTATTCTCTTAACCACCTCTTCTGGCTTATTCGAAAAATTAAATGGGCCAAGTGCTTGCTGTCCGCAATAGACTTCTAATTTAGATGTGTAGTAAGTTTCCGAATCAACTGCTGCAAAAATTTTTATGCCATATTTTGCTGGCTTACTTGGTATGTATTGCCTAAAACTACATCTTCCGCGGAAGCTTTCCAATTTCTCATCCACTGTTATTAAACTGCCACAGTTGTACAATTTCATGCAATTGTTATTGAAAATGTCGAAGATTTCGCGAATTGGAGCTATTTTGTCGATGTTGCGCCTCTCTTCACGATTTTCAATATTATCGAACCGAATGCATCGTAATAAGAACTGGAAACGATTGTAACTCATTGTGGCTGGGAATATTTCAAGACCTGTTCCATCCGTGGACCATATGTCTCGGACATTAACGTGAGACGATTTGTGTAGTCCAGCTAAATACAATAGTCCGAAAAGTGCGTTCAATTCATCGATATCAGCTAAACGAGCATGTTTTAAATCTCTGTATTTCTGTTGAATTTTTGTTATATAGATGTTTGTGTATTCTAAAATACTATCCACAAATGAAAAAAATAAATCCCAACTCTCACGTGGTGTTTTAACATGTTTCGAAAACTCCGTTAATCTACTAGTTGAAGTGAACATATTTTCTATAGGCGTTCGAGTTGATTTATATGCTCTTGCATTCCAGATTGTTCCATCTTTTCCAATATATTTGTCTGTTGTGCTTTGAAAAGCATTGCTATCGTTTTCATCTAGTTCTTGCTCTGTTTCCGAATCATGATTACTAAAAAGTTCATCATCACTATCAGTATTACTACAACAATCATCAGATATATCTTCGTCGTTTGGTACGTCAGCTAAAAGTGCGAGCAGTCGCTCTTGTTCTCTTTCATAAGAATTCATTTATAAATTTTGCACAAGCACTAATGATGATCTTATATTTTCGACAAATAACCGCGAACTGTTAACAAAAATGTACAACGATCGACTACTTCAATAAAAATCCGTAACACAATTGAAAATGAACACAGTTAATTAATACCGTTTATAATCATGCCAATCGCGAAAGTTCTCAGAGAACAAATTTCCCTTTCCACAACCAATTCCCAACAACAAAGCACATTTTTTATACTTAGCTTTGCTATGGGAAATTTCGCGATTGGCATGAATATATTTTGTGCTTGTTATAGTTGCAGATTGCGACAAAGAATTACGTCTTAATTTCGAGTGCCTCGCTCAAAAAACAACAACAAAGGATAGTTTATTGAAGAACCAATTCAACTGCACTAATGATAATCTTATATTTTCGACAAATAACCGTAAACTGACAACAAAAATGTACAACGCTAGACTACTTCAATAAAATTCCGAAAAACAATGGACATATATGTTTTTGTGTAACGGTATGACTAACCTGGGTCTAATCGACCCATAATCTTTGTTACATCATTGCTAACTATGGGTCTAGTCGACCCAGGCTGTTTTTTTAAATGATTTTATATGCATAATATCATAAATATTCCTTATTCTTATTGTTTAAAAACGTTTAAATATAGTCAAATTTAGATTACACATATATCTTGAGTTAAAATATCGTCTTGTTTTTTTTTAAATATAAAAAGTTTGCGTGTCTGGGTCGATTCGACCCAGAGGTTAGTAATGCAGGGTTAATAAATAAAAACAAAAACAAGGAGTCTGGATCTGCTCAGAAACCGGAGCGTAGTAGTGTGGCTGCAGTTACGGATCAGAATCTGGCCAAGCCAGATCAGAGCTGTAGCGGCAGCTCAACTCGAGACAAGTCCTCTTTTTCTGCTCATAAGGGCTCGTCTAGTAGCGCTAGGGAGTTGCGCACAGCGACTAGACTTCTCACGTATTTAGAAAAGATGCTCGCTGCGAAGTTTGTGCTATCGGATAAGCAGCTTAAAAGCCGTGAATGGGCGTTAAGCGTCATCAGCGTCATGAGCGGCAAAGCAGCATCGTCTGGAGCCGGTAAAGGTCTGTCGGTTAAGCGACAAAGGTTGGAGGAGGAGAAACCAGCAACTGGGGCGAAAGAGCTTAAGGTTGCTGGTAGCTTTTCTGGTCGACTCTTCATTGATATTTCCAGAAGGGGTGGGGTGTTGGCTATCGTAGATGGGGGGAGGAGGACTTTGGGGTCTAGGCTATGAACTGGAGGTTGATGGAAGCCAAGCTTCCAAAGTGGAGAGTTGGAAAAATAGAGGATCACAAAGATGGCACTAGGCAGGTGCTCCTTAGGTTGAACGAGACATCTTTGGGTTCTTTAAGTAAATACAATGGGTGGGTTCACTTTGGGGTCACAAGGGTGCTTTTGAAGGTATAAAAGAAGGAGAAGCTAGCGGATAACGCATGCGTTGAGGAAAGCACTCCTCCAAGGGAAGATGTGGTAGTAGAGTCTGCGGTTAATGCTATTATAAGTGCAGACCGAGCAACGGTAAGCATTCCTCTGAAGGAGGGTGCGACAGTAGATGATAGTGACCAGATTTTGGTAGGATCGTCGGGATATGGTATTGCCGACATATTCGATGAGGATTCAGAGAAGCAGCTTCTAGAATCTGATTGGAGACAATACCATAATTGAAGTCGAGGAGAGTAAACTCTGAACTGGTTAGGTTGCTGCAGATTAACCTACACCATGCAAAGGCGGCCAGCGCTGAATTAGTAAACCACCTTAGTAGGGGCGGAGTAGATGTAGTCCAGATTCAGGAGCCTTGGACTAACAAAGTAAAGGTTTTTGTCTTGAAGATGGACAGCTATAATTTTTTTTTCGCTAGTGGCACAGGTACACCCAGATCGCGTATATTAGTGAAAACCTATATTAATTCTTTCATTGCTTTATCGTAATCAAACATCTGATGAAAATAGGGTAAGTTTGTTGTTTTTTCATCATCAAAAATGTCTGAAAACCTGTATTAATTCTTTCTTACTATCTAATTTCAGTGATCAAGATTTAGTAGTTGTTAGTCAAGATTTAGTGGTTGGTAACTATTGGATTGCATCGGCATACTTAGCTCATGACCATCCCGAGCCACCGCCCGCTGGTAATCTGCGGTGTCTTGTAACCGAGGCCGAGAGGAAGAAGCGTGTCCTGGTTATTGGAGCTAATGCGAATGCACACCATACAGTCTGGGGAAGAACGGATGTGAATGAAAGAGGTCAGTTCTTGTTTGATTATTGACTCAAAAGTAATTTATATATTTGTAACGTTGGGAACGAGCGTACTTTTTTACACGCAGTAGGAGTGAAGTCTTAGGCGTTACCTTAGTCTCTGACTTCTTTTATGATAAGAACATGGGCTGAAAAGTACTTCAAGAGCACTCCTTCTCTGATCATAAATATAAAACATTCGGTCTTAAGGGCGACATAAATAACCAAACTGTCTTAAGGAATCTGCAGGAAACAAATTGGTGCGAATTCTGGGAGGTAAGCATCATTACTTCCTCTTTCATATGTTCCCCCTTTGATGCCACATGAGGCTTTAGAAATCTCACGCCATAAGGGCGCCCCAAAAGGTAAAACAAAACATTGGTGGTAAAGGGAAATTGGTAATCTAAGGTCACTGTGTAGGGAGATTTTTAATAAAGCTAAAAATCGTATCAATCCAGTTTAAAAGTTTTTAAGAAAGTACTTCGAAAAGCTCATAGGTATCTTTCAAAGAATCAAGACTCCGTAAGATCCTCGCTCCTAATTCTAGCTGTCCAAGATACTTAAGGAAATGAGACGATACTTGGACATCCTCAGCGAGGAGACCCAAGATCGTCTTCTGAGTGCCCACTTCCCGAATTGCTCTGTGGATCCCACTTACATTAGATGTGAAAGGGCTCCGGCGATGAGTAATCCTTCAAAAATCATATCAGAGAACAGAATCAAATGGGCTCTGTTTAGTTTTAATCCATATAAGTCTGCTGGGCCTGATGGTATAAATCCAGCCGCTCTACAGCAGACGGCATCCATTATCCGTCCATGGCTTCTTGTCGTTTTCAAAGGTAGCCTTGAAATGACATATATACCATTAAAATAGAGGGAGGTAAAGGTAGTATTTATCCTTAAGGTGGGTAGGATATCGAAAATTAATCCGAAGAATCTAAGACCCATTAGTCTATCATCTTTTCTACTGAAAAGATTGATTGACACTCATATTCGTTGTAACATCGACTCATATTTGCTTTCAGCTTCATAACATTCTTACAGGAAAGGTAGGTCTGTAGAAACGGCCCTGTACTCCCTAGTATGTTTTATAGAAAATCCCTTTCATCACAAGGAATACACAATGGTAGCTTTTCTAGATATCAAAGGTGGCTTTAACAATGTTCTTCCGGCTGAAATTATTGGTGTACTCATGATTATGATTTATTATGTGTGTGATGAGACGTGGATGAGTCATTATGTGTGATGATAAAAGGCCTGCTGACCAGCAGAGTCATCACCTATCTCTAGGTGACTCAAAAGCCAAGAGATTTGTAAATAGAAGCACTCCTCAAGGGGTGTTCTATCACCTTTATAATGGAACTTTGTAGTTAATGAACTACTATGGATAATAGAAAAGGTGGAATGCAAGGCGATTGTTTATGAGAATGACGTAGCATATTGCTGCACAGGGAAAGTTTCCTGACACTCTCTCGGAACTGATTGGATCAGCGCTCTCCGATCTTAACATTTGGGCCAAAGGCTGTGGTCTGAGGGTAAGTTCTCAAAAATCTAAACTGGTCCTTTTTACGAGGAAATACAAAAAGCCGGTTTTAATTCCTCCACGTCTTAATGGCACGCAGCTTTACTTCGCCGAAGAGGCAAAATACTTCTTAATAGTTCTAAATAGTTCTTTTGGATAGAAAGTTAAGCTAGAAACCGAACATTCTCGAGCGAATTAGGAAAGCCAATGTTGCTTTATATACCTGCAAGAAAGTTGTAAGTAAAACATGAGGGTAAATACCCCGAATATTGCACTTTGGAACTATGCAGCGGTAGTGAGACCAATTTGCTATACGGTGTATGTGTGTGGTGTAAAGCACTTAAGACGCAGTCAAATTTCAATTTACTAGACAAAGTACAAATAACTGTGGCCGTATGCATTAGCGCAGTACTTAGATCCACTTCATCTGAGGTGCTAAATGCAGTTTTTTACTTAATATCCCTTGATATTATGGGAAAAAGGATGGCACAGGAAACAGCCATCCACCTTAGAGCATCTTCGCAGTGGGCTAACGCTCGTACCCGTCACTCTTCTATCATCGATCTTGCAGGATAAGTTCCTGGCAACATCGATTGCACTATTGCCACTCCCTCATTTAAGACCGGCTTTCACACAGCAATACCAACCAGAATAGAATAGGACGAGTTACTGCCGCTAAACCAAGTTGGAGCGCATGTTTTTATGGACGGCTCAGAACTTGACAGCAAAGTCGGGGAAGGCATCTTTTCTGTGGATCTTGACATCAGAACCTCATTTAGACAGCCAAATCATTGCAGCGTCTTCCAGGCTAAAAAAGGCCATTAATAGTTAGATATTAACTAGAGAAATATAGATTAGACAGCCAAGTAGCGATCAAATCCCTTGGAGGTGTGTACCTAGCATCACCAATAGCCCTTCAATGTAGCTAGTCTCTTAATGAGATGGCCGATAAGTTCGACATTCATCTGGTCTTGGTACCAGGGCATATGGACATTGCTGGAAATTGTAGAGCCGATGAGCTTGCTAGAGAAGGTAGGTTATGATAAAGCCACTTGCTTGTATGGTGGTGGCGCATCTTTATATTATAAGATATTTGGTCAAGCGCTGCAAAATAGTGACAGAAGCAGAACAAGAACAGCGACCTAGACCATTCTAATCAGCTGTATTACTCTCAACTCTGTACTCTCAAATTAGTAAAAAATATTCAATAAAGTCACATATGGGCATTTCCATTGCCACGCACGAAACGTTCGTATGCCTTTTTTGTTGTTAAAATTTTAAAAAAGCAAAGAAAATTTAAATTTTTTTGTCCTGTTTTAATTTTTGGATAGCTCTGTAGTAGTTCTGTATTAAGTGTAAAAGGTGCAAGCGATCGAAAGTAAAACTTTGTATTATACTTAGAAAATTCCAAGTTTCGTTAAAAATTTATCTACTTTTTTCACATTTTTCAATTTTTGTTGCCATGCATCATGTTTGTTGCCATTTTTAGAAATTCAAATTGAGATCAGTTTTTAGTACTCTCACAGTATAAATTTTAGAATTTTTTTCTCTGTTGCGGAGATTTTGGAATTAATTAAAATAAATACAAAACTCCTTCTACTTCTCATACAAACTGACGTCATAATAGCAAATCTATATATATAAAAGAGACTGGCGCTAGTTACTACGCTTATAACTCAAGAACGGCTGGACCGATTTCGATGATTTATACCAATTCGAACTGGTCTCCGGAAAAAAATGAAGGAAATTAATTTTCCTATACATTTTGTATGGAGCTGGTGTACAACGCATTCTGGATGATCGATGACGTTTTTATTTTGTAGCAATTTTTTTTTTGTCACACATTAAAAACGAACATAATTTTAAATGCTGGTTCCGTCAGCATTTTTCAAGTCTTAACAAATTTTTGTCAGCTTTTGACAGTTATTTCAATTCAATTTGATTTTATAGATTCTTTTGAAACGATTTTTTGTAAAAACTACCAGCGAAAAGGGATTTCATAGAGGTGAGTTAATTTTCATGAAGTGCACATTGTGAATGATTATGTTCTTTGTTATTGCGTGCGCATCAACAATCAATCGAAACGTTAATTTCGGATTGTGCATTTAATTTTTAGGTGCATTACTTTGAAAATCAATACGAATTCGCTGTTAATTTTATTCCAATTGGTCATTTTGTGTGCAATTCTATTTTCAAACGGTAGTTGCCAACGAAAATATTTATTTTGTGAGGTTATGACATTTGTGCACATGTATGTACCCATAATTCCAAATTTGCTCTTATGACATTGGCCGCATTCTAGCCGAAAAAGTGCTCAAGAACTGTTCCACAACTTTCGGGCTGAATGGTATGCTCTCACAGAACATGTTCCTTGAGATGTCACAATTTATATAGCGAAAATATTTTATGCTACTTCGATACTTGAGCACTTTTTCGGCTAGAATGCGGCCATTAATTTCTCAGTGTTATTCACAATGCCGAGCCCAAAGGCACGACTTCGTGCATCACAAACACAAGAAGAAAGACAGGCGGCAAATGAAATGGCTCAGTTAACAATGAGAAAACGTCGAACAATCAAACAACTCAACAATTTGTTTTTGTTGTAAGAATTAAATCACTTAAAAATTGCACATCTGGCTACCTTTCATATGACATAGCATTTATTTGCAAAAATTTTTCTAGTTAAGCGCAAAAATTATATTACTCTTTTTGCTATCAAAACAACTTTGACTTTTTTCGCGAAATTTGTTGTTTCCAAAATGTTGTTTTTATATTTTTTACAAAAAATGTAAGCCTCCAAAACAATTTATATGAAAAAATTACCCCAATATCCCTGTTGAAACCGACACAAACATTGATACAATGTAATATATACTTGATTTTCTTAATTTTATAAAATCAACTTAACGATATTTCAATTATTTTCTAATACAAAAAAATGAGATTTTTGTCATTATTAAAAATAAAATATTCGATTTCTGTTCCTAAAAATCAGACAAAAGATAAAAATAAAATTTGGTCTTGCAAAAATATAACAATATTCATATAAACGTTTTGTTAAGAATCAAGAAATCAATGTAAGTATACTTAATACAGTCTATTTTAAAGGAGTTATCGGAAACATGGTCCTTCGAGCCGGATGAGTGAACAGTGGTGGTAGAAAAGGAGCGCAGATGCAATGAGGGGCTCCGCTTTTTCAATATCAGATTTGCACATGGTTTGTTCAACCGTGTGATAATTAAGGGCAAAATTGTTAATCATATCTACAGCAGCAGCGACAAGTGGGGGCTTGCGTGCTGTCATTGGCGCTTCTGGAAAAAGCTATATTTTTTTTTTGAGCCAATTCCTGTGTCTATTTCAGTTTACATAACCTAATAACATTTTATCTTTTCTTTTTGATTAAAAGCTAAAGCAACAATGCGCAAATCGAATAAAAGGCCACGGGTCAATACTCCAGATAATGGTAAAACGCTTCATCAAGTTGGGTTATGTAAGTACAAAGAGCAATTTAAAGGTTTTGATCGTGGTACGGAATCGAAAGGGCAGTATATTGTTTTATTGTAAATGCTGTGTGCTATGCGCAAACTGCTGACATGCGCGATGTGGCGATAATTTTATTTAATTTTTTTTTGTCGTGCAAAACTTTGGCAAGATTTAAGATAAATTAATGCAATCTTTTAAATTTCTTTAATAAAATTCCGTGAAATAAGTGTGAAATTCTCGGAATGCGCGATTTTAATGCTATTAGCATATCGAATGCGCAATCATAACTCCGTGCGATAAATGAGCACTGTACGGAGTGCGCAATCTGACTGATATAGAGGTTAATATATCGAATGCGCAATCATAACTCCGTGCGATAAATGAGCACTGTACGGAGTGCGCAATCTGACTGATATAGAGGTTAATATATCGAATGCGCAATCACAACTTCGTGCGATAAATGAGCACTGCACTGAGTACGCAATTTGACTGATTTAGATGTTTGTAGATAGAATGCGCAATTATAGCTCTGTGCGATGTATGAGTACTGCACAGAGTGCGCAATATCGGAGATGACTAACTAATTTACTGGGTTCATCATCTTATAAATATAAATGTTCTGTACGACATATGTGCAATGTGCAATCTCGATATGAACAAGCAAAGTTTATATACACTCACCTACTAAAAAATTTTAAATTTTCTTTACAGCTTTTGTTTCTATTTGATAAACTGCACAATAGTTTGAGTTAGCACCTGCTTTAGGCCAATCGATTCCGACAATGACCAATAGCGCAAATATATTTATAAGTCTGCAAGGTGCAATTCTTATTTTTTGTTGTTTAGCGATGCCTGGAGCATATGTTCGAATAACGCGCGAACAGCAATTAGAGGTAGACGCAGAACATTGCATCGAAACCGATGTCGTTCAAATGAGAAATAGAGTCCTGCAAGCGATGAGTCTAAGCTTTACGGCACTTACGCAAAGAGTTGAAGAGCAAGATTCAATATCAGATTGGTTGATTGAAGATTTATTAGTTCGTTTGGAACGATTGGAAAATGTCTGGCAGTCTTTCGAAGCAAATTGGCAAGCACTAGGTCAATGTTCGCTGTCAGCTATACAACTGGATAAGTGTAGCGAAATGTATAGTCAGGGCACTAACATGTACTTAAAATTTAAGGCGAAATTGCGCACTCGAATGCGTGAGGCTATGTCAGGTCAGACTACTGCATTGAATCAGCAACCATTCACATTATCGGAAGGGAATCAGTTAATTCAAATACAATTATCGGAACCGCCTAAATTTCCCAAATTTTCTGGTCGTGAAGTAGATTGGGCTAATTTTAAAGCAATATTTGAAACTGAGGTACACAATTGCCCTCGATTTTCAAACTCGCAAAAAATGCGCTATTTAAAAGATGCATTGCAAGGTCGAGCGGAGCAAGTCTATAAGAATTGGCCGAATAATAATGATGACAGCTATATTGAACTTTGGGATGCTATATGTAAGCAATATAGCAATGAATACAACACGATTCGAGCACATGCGCACACTCTGTATTCTTTGAAGCCAATGCAATCACCATCATGCAACAAAGTTCGTGAAATTTTGGATTCAGCACGAAGTGCATTCCGACAATTACAGTTATTACTTACCCCAGAAAAGGTAGCGGAGTACATGCTGTTACATCAGCTTGAATGTGTTCTAGATTCTGACACTCAAACACAATGGGCATTGCGCCGTTCTACCGAAACGTTACCGACATTACAACAGATGTTTGTGTTTCTAGAAATGCGTGCTAGTTTACTAGAGCAATTATCGGAGACACGACTGTCATTGCAATACAACGACCCTCGCAGTGTTTTTTCAGACAGATCGAACGCACAATCTGATCGTGGTATTAGCTCAGGACGAAAGAATGAGGCACGCCCAGTTTGTGATTTATGTTCCGGAGAATATCATTGGCCATTTAAATGTATAAAGTTTAAATCGCTTCCGATCACTGATCGGCAAAAATATGTCAATGACCATCGTATGTGCCGAAATTGCTTCAGTTTGAAACATATCGCAGTTGCATGCCCAGAAAAACCGTGCCCACGATGCAATAAGCGCCATAATAGCTGTCTGTGTTCAGGCAATGCTAATATTAGTGAGCCAAAAGAAACATCTCATCGAATGCAACGCATTGGTAACTTGCGCCAACAAGTTGGAGTGCAGGCTAAGGAGATGCATTCTAAATTAGAATAGCAATTAGTAGAATGCCATGGGCGCAGTGACCTCGGTGCGTCCACAATTAAGACCGCAAGTTGCAAGGAAGATTCTTGGGCCGCATTACTAGCAACAGCAGTTGTGCGACTCCAAATGGAAAATTTTATCTCACCGCCTCTCCAAGCGTTATGCGATACTGGTGCACAAATGAATCTGATAAATGCATCAGCCATAGAGTCGTTGCAATGCTCGACACAGGCTTGTAATGTTCGCTTGAATGGGATTGATAACATTAGAAGCAAGCCACATACACGAAAAATAAAATGCAAGCTACTGGCACACTTCAGTGACAAACCACTGGCAATTATAGAATTAGTGCTTGTTCCACGAATCACGGATGCATGGCTACCATGTGAAGATATACCGCAACACGTTTTTGAAATTGAATCACGTGAGCATTTTGCTGATCCTAAGTTGCATACACCGGGCCCAATCGATGTGTTACTGGGTGCAGGCGTCTGGGCCATAGTGATACGTAATGGCAGCATCATAAACAGTTGGAATATTGCTTTTCAGTCATCAAAGATAGGTTTGCTAGTATTTGGCGGAGGAGTTTATTCGCGAGAAAATGTTGTCATTAATATATTGACAAGCGATGAAGTAGAAGCACAATTGGACTCATTATTACGTCGATTTTGGGAAAGTGAAGAAGTATATACAGTACGAGTTCGCACTTCTGAGCAAGACCAATGCGAAGAAATATTTTTGCGCACGCACCAAAGATTGGATAACGGCCGTTTTCAAGTTGATATACCACTGCGTAGTGATATCAAACATCTGGGTTCATCGCGTGTCATTGCACTTCATCGATTTCGGCAATTAGAGAGACGTTTTCAGCGAGATATGTCTCTAAAGGAAAAATACTTTAATTCCATTCACGAATTGATTGTTGCTGATCAGATGCGATTGGTTGATCGACCATCAGGACCGTTGTGCTATCACATTCCACACCATGCAGTATCAAAGAAGTTTCGAATCGTTTATGATGCTTTATGTCCAACAGATTGTGGAATTTCGCTAAATGATGTACAATTAGTCGGCGAGAAACTACAAGACGATTTGACACAGTTGATCATGCGCTTTCGCTGTCATCCGGTGGCTGTGACAGCTGATATAAAAAAAATGTATTTGCAAGTGCGAATAAGCCCTGCACAATGGGACTTACAGCGAATTTTTTGGCGACCTTCGGCAGAATCTGACATTAAAGAGTATTGGTTGACGACCGTTACTTTTGGATTGGCATCTTCGCCCCACTGCGCAGTTCGTGCAATGATTGAAGCAGCTCATGAATCTCGAGGGCGATGGCCAAAGGGTGCAGAGGCTGTGGAACATGATTTCTACATGGACGACTGTTTGTCAGGTGCAGAAGATAGCACTTCAGCAAAAATATTATGCGATGAAATGGATGCATTACTGAGATCCTTCGGATTTGTTCTAAGCAAATGGAGATCAAATCAAGTGGGGGTGGTGCCAAATAATATCAATTCTAAAACAAATGACGCACTCAATCTTGCTGAATTTGATGACACAACAGTGCTGGGACTGCGCTGGTTGCCTAAGACGGATCAGCTCATGTTCAAATTTCAACCTCCGCCAATTTTAGAAGCGAAAAAAGCAACAAAACGTCGTTTACTGAGTCATATCGCGCAAATTTTCGACCCAAATGGTTATGTGGGGCCTGTAGTAATCGTGGCCAAAATAATTTTGCTTTGTTAATTTTTCATATAAATTTGCGCATTTTCGTCAAAAAATACTCCAGGGAACAGGTCATAAAATCTTTAGTTTTTATTTTTGGCTTCCAAAATTTTGAGAATATGTTGAGAAAGAGTTTTTTTATAACATATTTAAAAAAAATATGTTTTGATTGATTGTGTTTGAAACTTTATGAAAAATCTGTTATGTTGACATATAAATTCGGGGTTTTTCGTCAAAACATTCTTTAAAAAGTGGTCATAAAATCCTAATTGTAATGTTGTCTAATGGTGTTTTCGTTTCTCGAAAAAAATGGAAAATTTTTTCTGCCCTTTTTGAAAATTCTGCCCTCTTGAGAAAAAAAATAGTACCCACTATAATTTAATCGTGTTCTTTTCATGAAAATGTTGACCTCAAAAGTAGAAAAAAATTCAGATTTCTCAAAGATGGCAGAAAGAGGGCAGAAAAACATTTATTCGAAAAACGAAAACGCCATAAGACCAAATTGTGGGAATGTGTTAAAAATGGTATGTGTTAAGAAATACTTAAAACTAAAAAAAAAAATATTTTTACTCTGTAATTGTATATAGAAATTGAGTTTTTTTTTACTATAAATTTTAAATATATGCATTTTTTATTTATATATTTAAAGTTGTGTTTTTTTAGCAAGAGCTTGTAAAATATATTTTTGCTAATGTTTCGTATATGAATTTTATTAAAATTTTTGGAATTTTGGAAAATATTCAGTATAAAACTACTAAAACTGAAATTTCGTCAAATGTTCAAGGCAGTATATAAAGACCATAACTACCACAAATGGAAAGGTATCAAATAATCCTTAAATATTCAAATACATTTGTGTCAAATACATATTTTTCACATTTTTTGTCATCTCTAATTGGGTTAGAAAAATAGAGACAGCATAAAGTATTGTACACATAACTTCATACTTAAGACTACAACATGTCAAACGAAAAAAATCTTTATATGAAACATTTTATTGAAAATTGTTACACACACCTGAACAGGATAAATGTAAACGATTATGTACTGCAACACTGTCTTGCTTTAGAGTAAAACTCACTTCAGCCCAATTCATCAATTTAAGTTTGAAAACATTTTTAAATTTTTTGAAAGTTGGTAAATTATGCGTCAACATTAAGCGATGCAGCAAATAAAAATTGTAAACTTAATTCTGATTTAACTTGACTTACATCTATTCCCTTAAATTTATGTTATTCATGCATAATGATAGAATAATAAGCAGAATGTGTTCTAAAGAATATGAATTAAATAAAAGTGGAGTTAATGAAGAAATAATAAAAAAACACAAAAAGTAAACTCACAACAATCCAATGTCAACAAAATAACTCATGGATGGAACTTTTCGGTCCACGCGTTGGCCTACCATCTGCAGGTTTCAATTAGCTGCCAACATTAATGTTCATATTAAAAATAAAAGTACACAAAATAATATTTTAAAAACCGGATGATCCTTCTTAGCACAGAAGGCCGCAGAAAACAACATTCGCACATAAAAGCGGCTTTTAATTAAAGGCATCGAATGCTTTTTTGGGTTGATAATGAAAGTTGCAGAACGTGCAAACATTCATTAAGGCATGGAACGGCACTGCGTTGCGTCAACACGGTTAAGCCAAACCGTGTCAGTAAAAATAAGTGTTGCCAAAGGTCAATGAAAACCGGCCCTTTTTATGTTTTTATTTTCTCCCTTTTTATAACTCTATTTTTAACTTTGTTTTTATTCTCTGCTTTCACCAAATATTTTTAATTGCATTAATTGCTGTAAAAAATATACACAATTCAATGGTGGAAGCGTCGACGATGAAAGTTAAGCTGGTTTGTCTGGTTCATAACAAATGTTTACACTCCGTTCTGCAGCGTAGCTCGGATTAACTTGCATTACTGTTAATTATTTTATGTTGCTTACAGCAATGGCTGAATGCAGGTGTAAAAAGTCATCGAGGTTTAAAAAACATTCAACAAAGAAATTATGCAGCTTCACTTAAAGGCACGTCAGGGTGTCCAAAGAACACCTGAGAATATGGTAAAAATCATTTGTAAATTATCCGTACAATGACGTTAAAAAATGTCCATCAATTTAGGCACTTGAAGAAAGCGAATATGTTTTGCAGATTCATAGATTTCATTATATTTACTTTTTACATAAAAATTTAATTTAAAACATTATAATAATCAAAAAAATGAGAGTAAGTTTCATTCCACTTTGTCTATTGTAAAAGTAAAGATAAAAAAAATACGAAACTCATAAAGCTTTATAAAAAAATTAAACAACAACCATCTGTTAATAGACTATTGTCAAATTTTGGGGAAGAGAACCTCGTGAATTTCGACGGAAATGAAAAAAAGGGAATTTCGCGTACTTATTAAGCATCTTCTTTTTGGTATTTTTTGACTTAAAACTATTTACTGGAAACCAGATAAGGCTTGATAAATAAATACTATGAGGACTCTGCGCATCAATGTCAATGGTTTAAAAGTGGTTAACTGAATAACGTTGTGTTCGTACCAGCAAAAGTGACTCTGATGGTTGTAGCGTGGTGATAATGTATGTTGCACTCTACAACTCACCAAAAAACAGAGCTAATTAAAAGATAGCTTTGAGTCCGTCTATTTTCTCTCTTATTACCTTACCAGGCTATGCTGAGTGATCTGTCGTGGGACTATAAACGGACAACCGTGAAAATTAACAAAAACAACTAAAAAGAACTAAAACGTTATCTTAGTTGGTGCATAATAATATGTTTTCAAAATAATTGAGAAAGATTCTCACATTATTGAATGTTGCCGACTCCGTTGCTATCAGCATCATTCCAACCATCACAATGTTTCTAAAGCTTATCATGTTGCTTAATAACAATAAGGGTTCTCATTTAAGAATGTAAACATGTATAGCATTTAAACTTTTGATGAGCGATAAAGTGTAAATAGCGTAAATGTCGACAAAATGGCGGCTGCGGCTACGACAACATTATGACTTTTTTACATTTTAAACCTTTTAAAAACCTTCATTAGCATAGAAAAAGAAATAAAACGTGTTCATATTTACTCCAACTACCTTAAATATGTAATGATTAGCGCCAAAGGCAAACCTCATTCACACACGTAGATTTCTATGCTAGTTTACACTACAAAATGGGCTCGGGAATGATGTAAACTCACGCCCATACAAATTTTGACACATAGTTTACGCGCATGTAAGTTCACAAGGTTTACAATGTTTACGGGTCAGTTACATGCTTAGATGAGAACCCTTATTATGTTTCTAAAGTTGATTAAGTCACAATAGAACACAATGTTAATGTTAGTCAACGAGTATATATCTATAAGAGATTTCACTCGTCGCTCGTTATTTTTTGCTCGCTAATATTAGCCATCCATCGACAGAACAGCATATTTTGATGGGACGTTTATTTTATACCCCTTCAAAAGTGCGAGTTTGTTTACATTTTGTTTTCTATATTTTGATCATTTTGGCTACGTGCACAAGGGAGCAAAAATATCGGTATTTTTTTAATGTGCTTACCTGTTTCTTCTTATTTGAATATCTGAAGAAATATTGCAAATATTATGAATGAAAATAAAATTTTACATCTTCTTATTTCCATGTGCATGGTTGCCGAATTTATTTTGTTTCCAGCTGGACATTTTTGTTGTGATTTTGTTGTAGCTATATTTTGGTTGCTGCTGCAGAGAAGGATTTTTAGATATTTCATTAGCTAAATAGAAAGACAGAATTCCGATTCGGCTAATGCAATAGTTATTAGATAATAAAAAAAAATGTAGCAATAAAATAGAATTGGTCTGGCAGTATTTTATAAATTTAAAATAAAACAAAGAAATATTGCAGATTTAATTAATGAGAATAAAAGTTATATATGATACAAATTTTACAAGTTATTATTTGTATGTATGTGTGGTTTTTTTTCTTCCATCTTCTTGTAGTTGCCGAATTTAATTTGTTTCTACCTGGATATTTTCCTTGCTACTTTTGATACACAACCATAATTTTAGGTACTTCATTAGACCAATAAAAAGACGAAAATCTGATGATTCGGTTTATGAAATTATTATTAGTCAGGACTTGAAAATTTTTTTTTAACAAAAATGCTTTTAATAAATAAAATTAACTTGAATTAACAAAATACAAACACCAAATTTCTTCAAAGTCGGTCTAGCTGTTTTGGAGGAGTTCAGTGAGAAAGCCATGTACAGAAGAATTTATTGTATAAAGATATTCTCCGGCAGACGTTGTCCTGCCACCGCCTTACTGCCATATATGAATTTTCATGCTAATCGGAAAAAACAGCATTTTATATTTTCACCATTTTGAGTATAGTTGCCGAACGTATCTATATAAACTAAATTACAAAATTTAAGGTTAATACAAACAAAACCGTCCAAATATAGCATTTTTGTTGATTTGTATTCGGTAAAAGTGGGTGTGGCAAAATATTTTTCCCTTAAACCATCTATAACTCAAGCCGAATCGAGTACCAAAATTTGAGCTTAATTTACTTTATACCTATCGTTTTAATATTTTAACTGTATTGAAATGTGAAATGTAAAAAAAAGTATATTTTCGAATTTCGTAATCAAATTTTACTAATACTTTTTACAAATTTTACAAAACTTAATACTTTTTAATGCTTTTATTAAAATTTATTCCAAGATTTCTGACCATGAAGGTAGTATATTATTTTAAGAAATTAAAAACATATACTTTAATAAATGCAATATATGTATATACTGTTTTTTTGGGTAAATGTACATTAAGGTGGCCCTAATTTATAGAAGTTTCTTAACGCCATAGGCTAAAAATTATTCGATTTGATATAAAATTAAAATTAATGCAGTTTTTCGAACTTCGAATGGCGAACTTCTAAGCAGACATTTACAAATATCAGGGTTTTTCTTAATTGGGGTACAAAATAGGAAAAAATATTAAAAATTACCAATTCTACTATCTGCTAGAGCTTGGCTGTAGAATAACGTATTGAAATTTCAGCCCAATCGGCTTGTTAGATTTTTTTAAACACTCTGGCCGATCAAAAAAACTTTTTTCGAGAAAACCACTTTTTTATAGACGAAGATTTTATTTTTTTTTTTTTTTGTAAAATATTACATTTGAAAATAATTTAATAAAAATATAATTGATATAATTGTATAATAGTATACATTGAAACTAGGTTATTTTATTAATAAAACTTAGGGCGGTGAAGGGATGTCAATTTTTGGGGTTTTGTCGATCCCGGGATTTTCAGGATCTGAAAATACAATCCCGGGATCCCGGAATTCAGCAAGTTTTTATTTTTTTTCCAAACAGTGCAACACATTCACTTATATTTTATTACTAGCTGAAACCCGGCGCGTTGCTGCCACTCTCCCTTGTCAAATGCCCATAAAATGTTATCAGTTAAACAGCATGTCTAAATTGAGGTCAAATACTGAATTCCGAGACTGTGCGACCTATATCCACAAAGCTATTCGATATAACAATTTTGGGTTGTATAGGAATTGCCACGCCCTCTTGATAACCCCTCATAGAACGTAATCAATTAAACTGCATGTGTTCATGGAGGTCGAATACCGAATACCAAAACTGTTCGACATATAACTCCAAAACTATTCGATAACACAAATTTGGGTTGTATGGGAGGTGCCACTCCCCTTTTCAATACACCCATAAAATTCCAGGTCCAATACTGAATTAAAAAACTTTGCGACCTATAATCCCAAAGATTATAGGTCGCTTGATATCTTTAATTTGGGTTAATTGAAACTGCATGTGTAAATTGAGGTCAAAAACTGAATTACAAAGCTGAATTTCTATAACTTCAAAGCTATTCTATATCACCAATTTGGGTTGTATGAGAGGTGCTCCTCCTCCTTGTCCAACTCCCATAAAATTTTATCACTGAAACGGTACGTCTAAATTGTGGTCGAATACCGAATTTCTAAGCTGTGCAACCCATAACTCTAAAGCTAATCGATAACACAAATTGTTTTTATATTTATGGGAGGTAAAATAAGGTGTGGCATTTCTTCTTAAACCATCTCGTACTCAAAGCAAAGCCACTTACAAAATTTTGAGCTCAATCGGACCAATAGTTTTGATGTATTGTGATATTTCCAAAAGTAGGCGTAGATGAAATGTGACAACGCCCGTTTTTATTTAAGTTAATGACCGTCATCATAAGAACTTATTTACCAAATTTTAATTTAATACGACCAAAACCGTCTTAGATATAGCATTTTTATTGATTTGTGGGCGATAAAAGGGGTGTGGCATTACTTTTTTCCTAAACCTTTGCGTAGCAGTTACGAACAAACCAGTAAAAGGAAGTATCCAATTTGGTCCAGTCCTTTTCAAGTTTTAAGCATCCGAAAAAATCACGATTCATTTTTATATATACAGATATTGATTTGTGGGCGGTAAAAGTGGGCGTGAAAACATTTATGTATAGTGACTGCCTCTTGGAGCACCTGCACAGCAAGTTTCACTATAAAAATGTGTAGAACTCCGGAATTGCCATTATTTCGAGAAAGTGGGATTATGTTTAATGCGACCACGCCCATTTTTTGTACAGTTACTGACAGCAACTATCTGAACAAAATTACTAAATCTTAGTTTTTACGATCGAAACCGTCTGATATATATCCTTTATTTGGTTTGTGGTCGATAGCGCAAATTTGGCTTGTATGGGAGGTACCACGCCCCCTCGTCCAAACGTTACCAAACCTCACAGGAACACTCACTCCATATACGAAAATGCCAAGAAATGCAAAATATATTCACCATTTCCAGTATAGCTGCCGAAAGTAGCCATATGCACTAAATAACCAAATTTTAGTCTAATACGATCAAAACCGTGCGAAATATAGCATTTTTGTTGTTTTGCAAGCAGTAAAAAGGGGTGCTGGAAAATATTTCCCTTGAACCATCTCGTAATCGAAACAAATCGACTGCCCAAATTTCAGCTCAATTTAGGTTAAGCTTGGCGCACTTTACTTCACTCGACGCTAACTCCCTGAAAAATGAGTTTAACTAAAGTGGGACAGGCCTATTTTTAGTGCACTTGCCGAGAGTAACCATATGAACTGAATTACAAAATGTTTGTCCAACACGATACAAATCGTTGAAATAAAACGTTTTCATTGGTTTGTGGGCAGTAAAAGGGGGGCGTGAAACCAATTTGTACAGTTGCTGACAGTAACCGTACAAACTAAAGCAACATTTTAGCTCAATAGACCCAGTAGTCAATTTTAATGATTTCTCAAAAAGTGGGTGTGCGTGTGGCTATATAGTGATGACGCCTTTTTTTAGTTCAGTTGCCGAAAGTAGCAATACAAACTTAGGTATCACATGTTAGTCTCATACGGCCAAAACTGCTTGAAATATAGCATTTTCACTGATTTGTGGGCGCAAAAAGGGGGCGTGGAAACCAATTTTTCGTACAGTTACTGTCAGTAACTACACAAACCAAAGTACCAAATTTAAGTCTTATACGACCAAAACCGTCTGAAATAAAGCATTTTCATTTTTTTGTGGGCGGTAAAAGGGGGCGTGGAAACCCATTTTAAGTACAGTTATCGACAGTAACCGTACATACTAAATTGCAAAATTTTAGCTTTATACGACCCAAACTGACTGAAATATATAATTTTTATTGATTTGGGGGCGGTAAAAGGGGGGGTGTGGCACATTTTTCCCCTCAACCATCTCGTACCTGAAACAAATCGGCTGCCAAAATTTCAGGTCAATCGGTTTAGTAGTTTTGGAGTCTATAGACATCACACAGCCAGACACACATCGTTTTGCTTTTTATATATATAGACATTGATTTGTGGGCGGTAAAAGTGGGCGTGAAAACATTTATATATCGTGACCGCCTCTTGGAGCACCTATATAGTAAGTTTCACTGTAAAAGTGTATAGAACTCTGGAATTGCCATGATTTCGAAAAAGTGGGCGTATTTATTTTACGACCACGCCCATTTTTTGTACAGTTACCGATAGTAACCATCTGAACAAAATTACCAAATCTTAGTTTTTTACGATTGAAACCGCCTGATATATATCCTTTTTTTGGTTTGTGATCGATGGAGCAAATTTGGCTTGTATGGGAGGTACCACGCCCCCTTCTCCAATCGTTACCAAACCTCACAGGAACACTCTCAAGATGTGGCTTTATTTTCTCTGAAAATTTCATAAAGATCGGTTCAGCGGTTTTGGAGTCTATACGTGATATAGCCACATACCCACATACCCACATACCCACATACCCACATACCCACATACATACATCCATTTTTATATATAAGATTGATTTGTGGGCGTTAAAAGTGGGCGTGAAAACATTTATAAATTGTGTTCGTCTCTTGGAGCACCTAAACAGCAAGTTTCACTGTAAAAATGTGCAGAACTCCGGAATTGCCATGATTTCGAAAAAGTGGGCGTATTTATATAACGACCACGCCCATTTTTTGTACAGTTACCGACAGTAACCATCTGAACAAAATCACCAAATCTTAGTTTTTTACGATTGAAACCGTGAGATATTTTTCTTTTTTTTGTTTGTGATCGATAGAGCAAATTTGGCTTGTATGGGAGGTACCACGCCCCCTTCTCCAATCGTTACTAAACCTCACAGGAACACTCTCAAGATGTGGCTTTATTTTCCCTGAAAATTTCATAAAGATCGGTTCAGCGGTTTTGGAGTCTATACGTGATATAGCCACATAGCCACATACCCACATACCCACATACCCACATACCCACATACATACATCCATTTTTATATATATAGATAGTGCATATTTTGTATCAAATTGATATAACAAAGAAGTACAATTTTTACCAATTCAACAACAAAAAGTCCAGTCATAAAATTTGACTGTCATTTATAACCAGGGTTGGCCAGTAATGATTACTTTCGTGTAATGATTACAAAAAAATTACTGATTACAATTAATCATACACAAATTTATTACTTGATTACTTTAAATAAATCATTAATAACTTTAAAGTATTCAGTGATTTTTTTGAGAAATCAGTAATCTTGAAGAAGTAATAAGTGATTAATTTAAGTAATCAATCACTTTCCAGTAATGAATGAATTATTTTTACTAAGAAATTTATCAGTAATCAGGCTTAACCATTCGTTGATTGCAGATTTCTTTAGCCAATATTTTGTTTTATATATCTATATATGTCGTTCAACTGTAAAACTGAGACAAGTAAAATACAGAAAAGGTTTCTGAGCACTATTGTTACCACTTCTTTAACAAAACCAATCTAACGAACGCGAAGCTTTTTTTATAATTAAAAACGGTGTTTCTTAGGCTTAGTGACGCCAAAATCAAAGAAGGCACATGCTTTTTCGTCTCGGAAAAGAATAATTACACGCAATGTTTGTCAATTTACAGGTATATTCGTTGGACCTCAAATTATGCACGATGAAAATTTCCCAGAAAAACTGAGTGAAGTTGAAAGAAGAGCATTGAGAAGTTTTATTTCTTTATTTGTAAATATGTTGGGAAACAAAAGAAGTTCCGATTTCGTTGACGTTGTAAACGAGTTCTTGAATGCCTACGGAAAAATGGGATGCAGAATGTACATCAAAATTAATTTTCTGCGTTCTTATTTTAACTTTTTCCCAAAGAGTCTTGGTAAATTGAGCAATAACAGGGTGAAAGATTTCATCAAGAGATGCTATCACTTGAAAATCATTTTCAAGGGAAAAACCACTAATGCTGGTCGCTTCAACGTGAAACTGACAATGTTTCTTACAAATGGAAAAGGTCCAGTAAGCGTTTATGAGCATTGTGAAAAATATGTATTTTTAATAAAAGTATATATATGTAACCTTATGCCACCTTAACCTAACATATGTAACTGAAAATGTGGTGCCTTATCATTTCAAATTAAAATAAGTTTACTGCCTAGGACCAATTTTACTGTAATAATTTATTTTGGAAACTACACAGAGAAAACAACATTTTCAAAAGTGGCAGAAACGAGGTACTTTTAAAAACGTTTAACCTCAATTTTGCACTTCTAACGTTTATTTTAATTTTAAAAACGATTATTTTAAAATGAAATAGTAAAACGTTTATTTTTATTTTAAAAACCTACATTTTAAAATGAGATTCTAAAATGTTCGTTTGATTTTTAACAATGGATATTTTAAAATGCTGTAGTATAACGTTTATTTTCATTTTAAAAACGAAAATTATAAAACGAGATTCTAAAATGTTCGTTTGATTTTTAATAATAAATATTCTCAAGTGTAAAATGTTTGTTTTCATTTTAAAAACGAAAATTTTAAAATTGGATTCTAATATGTTCGTTCGATTTGTAACAATAAACATTTTAAAATGCAATGGTACAACAATTATTTATATTTAAAAAACAAAAATGTTCATTACTTCCCATTAAATCAAAATATTTACAGAAATCTGCATTTCCTCTAATAATTAAAAAAACCCTTATTGGTTTTACAAATTACAGTTTTAATTTAGTTATTATAAATACATAGCTGATATACATAGCTGATAATGTTCATCTCGTTAAATTTTTTTAGATAATTATACTGTATCCAAGCGTCTATAAAAAAATAGAATTTTGTCATATATTATTCATTTTATTTAAAATACTTACCTTTTTTGTTGTGGCAGCAAATGCTCCAACTCAAAGTCTTGCATTACTTTCTTTCAGGCAAACTGCAGAGTGATAAAATCGGGAATGAATAATATTTTATTTTCTGAACAGTTATCAAATACATAAGTCAATGAAACATATATAACAAAAAATTCGTTATTAACAAGTGTTTTGAAACAAAGTATGTGAATTTTACTATGCCGTGGTAAAACGTTCGTAGTTGTTTTAAAAACGTTCCGTTTCACTTTTCTATTTAAAAATGTGCGTTTGCATTTTAGTATGCCGTAAAATGTTTTTAAAAATATTAATTTTAACCTACTGTATTATAGTAAAACATTCGTAGTTGTATTAAAAACGTTTCTTTTTACTTTTCTATTTAAAAATGTGCGTTTTCATTTTTGTATGGCGTAAAATGTTTTTAAAAATATTAATTTTATCCTAATTTATCAAAGTAAAATATTCGTGTTTGTTTTAAAAACGTTTCATTATACTTTTTCATTTGAAAAAGTGCATTTTCATTTTTGTATGGCGTAAAATATTTTTAAAAATATTAATTTTAGTAAACCTTTTTAAAATGTGCGTTTTTGATTTTTTGTTTTCTCAGTGTACCCTTATATCGATCAAAATCGGAAAAACTGTTCGGAAAACGATGAAACAAAAAATGGAAATCCTCTAAAATATTGCTTTATTCATATAAAGATTAGTTTAATGTAAAAGTAATAATCTTGGGTGTATGTATTTAAAAGGTTATTTCCGAATAGGAAAATAAAAGAAAGGGTAATTCGTATATAAAAAATACATCAGTTTTAAAAGTAATCATAAAACTATATTTAATGGAACCGTCAAAGTGATACATGATCACTCTCAAGACCCATTAAACAACGAAGGCGTAATTTCCTATTTATTATAATATTTCATAACTCAGTCAATTTACATCCAATCTTCATAAATAAACATTAGTTTTATTCTTAATAAAGTTTATTTTTAGAAAATTGTTGCAATTGTAGTAGCTTTTAGCAAAACTGTGGCAGTAAATAGTCCTCAAAGTTGAAAAAATTGGAAAAAAATTAAAAATTTTAGGTTTGGCTGAATATAACTCAAAAAGTTCTTCCTATAGTTCTTAAGATACGAACTTATTTTGAAAGCTTTATCGTTTATCTTTCCAAAACCACTTTAAATCTAAAATCGGGTTAAAAATTGCCGACTTAATGATTGTTTAATGCGTCAAATACCTAAGAATCGGTTTTTAACGGTAAAATTTAATGCTGGGGGTGTATTGACAGTTTCATGTATGGTGTTATGTTATACTCGACCAGATCTACAAAATCCCAGTTCTTCCAGTTTTGAAGAAATCTCACATGAATCATGCACGATTTTTTTTTGATCCTTGACGAAACATGCTGATTTGGCCATACATTTCATTGACGAAAATTTCATATAAATGTTCCAAATTCGTGCAAGACGCAATGCAGAAACGTCGGAATTTATCATGCACGAACCCAATATCGAAATATTGATTAAGTTTCGTACACGAAAAGTAGACAGCAATATAAAGAAAATTCGTCAAGGAGTTAAAATAGAAACGTGTCATAAAATTCATGAAGGAATGTTATACCGAAACGTTGAAGAAGTAAAACGCTGTATTGTTTTAGCATCTGAACGATTCGGCGAATTACAGCAATCGTGAATATCTTCAAGTTGCTGTCATAGAGTGGAAAAAGTTAGGCGCTGACAACCGCTGCTTTGCGTTATAAAATTTGTATGAATTTTTTTTAAGTCCAGCAACTCATGCAGAAACTTCCTTCAAGAAATCATCACGAAAAGTACGTCAATGATGCTGCGAACAACTGGGTTATGCTATTTTCACTGTAGCGCCGTGTAATTAATTGTACTTATATTTGTCTGTTTGTGTTTAAATTTTCTGCTAATGGATTGATTAATGCTACTTTGCTTAGAATCTATTCATTTTGTATTAAATAATTTATACCTCAAATAGAAGAAACAAATTTGTTATTATTTTAAAATACATTATTTAAGCTAAGTAGTCTTGCTGCCAAAAACAATGCTCCAATCCAATAAAATGCATTAAAAGAATTACATAAAATAAATAAATCAACAATTGTTGTTAGTACAGCTGTTGAGGAAACAACTCCTCAGCATTGTGCTGAAGGCATTTTAAGTTATTGCCAAGCAAATCTCTTTCATGCTACTGTAAAGATAAGGAGAGTAAGATATACCACGCCAGCTTCACTCAAGAAAATATTATGTATTTTGACAAAGTTTTGTGTGTTGAATGTTAACTCGTAGAAGGCAGCTGCAGCAGCAAAAATTAATGTTCGTAATTGGCTTAGTTCAGACATTTTCTAAATATTTTGCTAAAAAAATTTTGTTATTTCGATTCATGTTGAAAGTTCTATAATTTTTGAGCAAATTATGAAAATTGTTAACTAATTAAATCAAGTTCTAAATTAAATCACTCTTTTGGCTTTTCTATGGTAGAGTTTTTATTATCTAAATATCTCTGCTTTAAGTTGCTCAAAGTGAATACCTTAAATTGGTAGTGAAAGAAAAATTAGTTTCTTGCTCATTACCCTGGTTTGACAGTTTATTTTAGGATTTATATTAAACTAGTGATTGCCCCCCGCAAATCTGGTGGATTGGATAAAAGCTTTAGGGATCTTCTCATAAGTATTATAACTTGATTGAAACACCTTACGATGTACTCATTTTAATAGTCTAGAGCGTTGTTTCTGTTCAGCAATCTAGTTTTGGAAACTTTTTATGAGTAATGTTATAAATACAATTAGGGCTACGGGCGTGCGACGTGTAAGTTCCACTGGCATGTGGAACTATTGCTGGCGTGTGGAATACAATCGTTGGCTATGTTCAGACGATAATCAAATGATTAAGCTAATCCATTTTTTTGTTCTTTTTTACTCTATTTGACTAATTGATTCAGGTCTTGAGCGTCATCAAAATTTTAACTGTTTGAAGTTAATTTTCGCTCTCGCATAGTTCATTTTTTTAGCTGGAAAAACAAACCACAAATTTGAATTAATTCAGTCATTTGATTCTCGTTTGAACACAGCCTTTTTATTTGTTTTTGAAGCCACACCTGTCAAATTAGAAAATAAAAATTTTCCGGCTGCAGCGTGTTCTGTAGCCGCACGACAAGCTCGGCGTGTTATGTGGATTGTGTTTTTAACATAAGAAATACATTATTCTATATTGACAGGCTACACGCCACCCGCCTGCAGCTCCAATTGTGTTTATAACATTAATATAAAATGAACCTCATATTGCAATTTGATTGTGAAAACACTTCAACCCAGTTGTACAGCAACAACTACATGACTTAATTCAGGGTTTCCCAAAACTACTTCTGGACAATATTAGTCATTTAAAGTACGATTGAGTTTGAATTCCCCTCTCGTGGAGATAAAACATGAGCACTCTTTTGTTCAATATTAATAGCGATCAAATTTTTTTCATCCCTCTTTAATAGTTTTAGCGCTCCTCAAATGAACTAAGATGAACAATGTTTTCTGTATTTCTGTTTTTCACTCATATTTAATTTTTCTCTTTACGAAGCTTTTGCTATGATGTAAACTTATTGCCTCATTCCAATACGATTTTTGTGAAAATAGTTCATGTCTAAAAGGAGTCAAATGTATGAGCTGCTTCTATTATATTTTTGTTTCTAACATTTCAACTACATGCACTAGTGCGTATCGAAAAATTTGGATCGTTTACGAAGAGGTCTCAAAAGTTTCATGGAGTTGTCAAGACCTCCCAAAAAAGTTTTAGGAAATAAAGGATTTCTTTGACAATGTTGTTCTTTGAGAAAAACTGTAAAAAAACGATCACAAAACACTTTGACTTTTTTAAGAAAAACTATATACTTATTGTATTATATATTTAAGTAAATATATACTTTAACTAACAATACCTTGCCAAACACGATGCCTCTCTCGATTTTTGCCCACAGTGTCCGGTGTGAAGGATATTCGAATCTAAAGGTACACCCGATTGTCTAAACGTTGGTGGTTTTGATTAAAGTGTTAGCGTTTTCCTTAAATTTGGCGAATAAATAATTGGTGTATGCATATTTTTGGTGTATGCATTTTCTTGTTTTTGAGGGCTGTATACTTGAATGAAATTTTCAACATTTTAAAAAAATTAATATTTAATTTTCTATCTCGGAATCCAAAAGTTGTACCGAAGATCATTTTCGGATTCTTCAAATATTTCTTAACAAAACTTTTAGAATTAACAAATAACAAAATGCTAAACAACAGAAGGATACTCAGTCTGTTAATTACTGTTAACTTGCCTGCTAGTTGCTTGTTAAATCGTTTTCCATATCAAATTTTAACAGGACCTAACAAATTTTTTAATACCACTAATATGTTTTCAGTAACCAAATATTTATTTAGCTATAAGCAATAAATATTGTCATTTTTTTAACTATAAGCAAAATCTTGGTTAGTAGAAAGAAACTATTTTTCTTAGTGTAGTAAGGTTTAAACACTGCAGAAAGAAGGATTGTATATAAAATATTTCATTCCTTTTCATTTAATTTTATGAAAACTTATAGTGTTATTCAATATATGTATTTCCCAAGACAACTGTTTAACGCTTGTTTAGTAACACACTGTTTGACTATTGAAGCGGCCTTTACACAACGTTGCTTAAATTTTTATTCATAAGCCTTATTCATAATGTGTGTTTCCGTACTCGATTCAAGTAACTTGAAGTTTCTTGAAAGCGGTACTTTACAAATTTTTGAAGCTCGAGACAGAAAAACAGCGATCTTGCACTCTCTATTCTATTAAAATTACTTGAAGTTAGTACGGAAACAGACCTATTTTGTAGCTAAGAATGGTTCGTGTCTAAAAACAGCGAAATCTGTTACAATAATCATTTATATTTAGGAGCATACAACAGAAAATAAATATCTTTGGCTGATTATTTTTTTAACATTTATTAAATATCTTGGACATGCACATTCTATCATAGTTTTGCATAAATTGGGTATATACTTCTAATTAGTTTTGATATAAAATAATTGCATTATGCTAACTCAAGCGGATGATTATTTTACGCTAATAAATGCTGAAAATTGCTGCAACTTGCCATGTAATATTGTGATAATTATAATGTAATAATTGTGAACAAGCCAACTTTATAAAGAATGTTGTTGATTTGCGTCGTGGTATGGTAGCTGTGGCAGCAAAAAGGCTGGCAAGCATCTACTACTCAATAAGGAATCTTCTGCGATCGTTAAATCCACTAGGTAAGGGTTTAAATGCAAAGCTGCTCGAGACACTATGGGCGTCAAAAAGGCTGCCATGAAGAAGAAGCTGCACGTTATGGCCAAGCGTGATATCGCGAAGAAGGTGACGCGCCTGGGTCTTAATGGTGAGGTCAATCGTTTTATTTGCACGAAGATTCCGAAGTATCTGTTGCCGGCAAGCGTAGCACAGGCAAGACTGCAAGGAGACAGATGTTTTGTAATTGGGGCGGGTGCTGCAGGTTTCTCATATCTTGATTTTATTTAATTATTTTATATTTCTATGAAAAACGCAAAAGCATTAAATTATGTAATTATACTCAAAGCATTTATCAGTAAAATTTCTACGAATGATATTCGTAAACAAAGTATTCTTACATTCTACAAATATTCGTACAATATACAAAGTATTTGTATTGTTTTATCTTTACAAATTCATTCGTAAAGTGTTACTAAAACCTGATGTAGTGTCTACGAATATATTCGTTGTACATACTAATGATATTCGTACACAAAAATAAAACAATTCGTATTAGTGCATTGTACAAATGATTGTGTACATATAAATAATTATATCCGTAAATTTCTCGTACGAATAACTTCATAATTTATTTCAATACATTCGTAGTATTAACTAATGCTTTCGTACTACTTAAGAATGGAAAATAATATAAGTAGAAACAATTCATTCGTATGTTGACCGAACGAATCATTCGTATAATGTTTATATTATTAGTTGAGTTTAAAAAATTTAAAATCGAAATTGTACACCCTGGCTTGTCGAACAACTACAGAAGATAAGGAACTGAATGATTGTAAAGTAGAATGCGTATCCCGTAAGTTAAAGAGCCTAGGTTCAAACTCCAGCTCAGACAGAGTATTTTTTTTGGGGGTGGTTTGTCGAACGACTACAGAATATAAGAAACTGTATGATTGTAAAGGGGCTGTAGCCTACTGGTGGAGTGCGTGGCCCGTAAACTAAAGAGCCGATGTTAATTTTTTTTTTTCGTTTTTAGATATTATGATCTTTCGTAAAAGTAACAAATGTAATATATTCATAGTCGTAAAAAAACAACTTCATATTGTAGGAATACATTTGTTACATTTACGAATGATCTCTTATAACGAATAATGATATCTTATAACGAAAAAAACAGCTTTGAGCTTAATAACTTTGAGCTTGAGTCAATGCAGTTAGTGGACTGTTGCTACGAGCCAAATTACTGCATTTCTACTCTGCATGTTCTCAACTCAAAGCTTTTAATACAGTGCGTTATATCAACTGCACATTTTTACAAAAACAACTTGTTAACATCAGGCGAGAATGCAGTTGCTTGCATTCCACAGCAACAACAATATGAATGCAGTTTTTCGAACATCGGTCATATTAAGCTTTTGTAAAATTAAGAAAGACAGAATAAAATTATCACTGAAGCAAGCAAGTGAACTTGTTAAAACTTTTTTTTATTATCTTATATAAAATAAATGTATATTGTACGAACATTTGTAGAATGTACGAATATTTTGTTTACTTATATCATTCGTTGAAATTTTACTTATACATTTTTTGAGTGTACCTTTTTGCTCTTTTCTATTTTAAAATAGCGAAAAAACAAACACAAAAACAAAACGTTATATTGAAAATCCAACACTCGACAATATTTCCTTGCACCATTTAGCAAGAGCTTTTAATCACTTCTTGCTTCAGTGTAAAGCTGCGCACTCGGAAAGTTCTCTTTGTTGTTGTGTGAACACTGCGTTGATGACCACTGGTCTAGAGGCAGAATCTTATGCTTATTTTATCAACTATAACTTTAGGCACAAGATAATGGAAAGACACAAGAAGATAATGTTGCTTCAGAGTCAAAAGGTGATAGTGACGCAACTATGGTGATAATAACTTCCAGTAAATACAAGGTTCAGTCTAAAGAAAAGGGAACAGAACGCTAAGACAATTTCGTGATTTAAAAATGAGTTTTTATTTTCTTGAATTGGCTTTTTTGTGCTAAATTTTATAAGATATTTACAAAACAGTAAAACAAAACTTATTGCATTGTTATACTTAACAAAAAAACATTTAATTCAAAATACTTTTTATGGCACAGAACTTTTTTGTTTGTTTTTTTTTTGTTCACTTTCAAATGATTAATTTATTGATTAATTTATTGATTAATTGATAACTTAAAGGAAAACTTTAAATTATTTTGGTAAAATAGTTTATAATAGGAAGTTTTTGATTAAAAATAAAATCGTTGAAATCTTAATACTAGGACGCGACTTGCTATTTATATTCATGTTGTATGCCATTTTCCTCTTGCACACCTTCCGGGTTGTGGAATCTTGGGAAAGAAGGTGTCGCATTCAAAGCTTGACTGTGTTTTTGTCAGATACAAGCGATCACATTTGTTTAATGCCATTTCCTCCTTGTAGACACCACTGATACCAAATATCTAAACAGTTTTGATTTCTCGACCCACAACATCAGACTGTTTTGTTGTATTACTGAAGTACTTCAGCTCGGATCTTAGTCTCCATGGTAGATCACCTTTTAAAGCAATTCTAAAATCTTTACAAACATCATCAAATAAATTAAAAGACAAATTAAGACACATGTGAGCGAGATTTATTTCACTGGGCTATTAATTGCTGTTGTGCTGTCAATTGTTTTTGGCCTGTCAAAATTATGGACTTATGCAGTTTATAAACGTAAACTTTCGCTTGTAAGTTATGCAACTGTTAAACAACATTATGTATGACAGAAATATGTTTACGAATAACGTTTCGCTGTTTAAAGCCTGCTTAAAGTTACGCAGCCGCTAGAATAGGTTTGGGAATAAGGCTGTTAAATGAAATGGTAATTGTTTAAAGAAATATGATGCTTCAACTTTTGGTCTGCAGCTTCGCTTTGAGATGTATGAACAGTGTAAACATCTAAATTTTAAGTGTTTTTTGTTTGCATTTGAAAATTGCACCTTTTGAATCTGGCCTCAGTGGGCCACTACGGCAGGCTCAAGAGGCACGTTTTTTCAACAAAATCTATTTTGAACCAAATTGATCGGACGAAAAATGTCAGCTATATTGTCAACAGGGTCCAAACAAGTTACTTTGAGTAAACGGCGCTTAGAAAGATTAAGTTCTTAATTGAGCTGAATCGGATAAAAACCACAACTATCTCCCACACAAAATTATGAAAGCGGCCAAATTGAATTTCTTTAAAATTCTACAAAATTAACAATAATGTATTGAATTTTTGCACATATGTTTGGATTTCAAATCATAGCACTCTGAATTTGGAACCTGGCGAAATCAAATTAAAATCACGATTATCTTCTATACAAAAATTAATTTACAACTTAAACTTGGAAGCTTTTGTTTCAAATATGCACCTTAAGTTTAAAATATACCAAAAATCAAATAAAAACCACTCCCACAATAGGAAGTGACTAAATGAAAAAGTAAACAATACTTTTGCCCATAAGCTCTTATGTCAAATATACACTACATGCAAAAGATAAAATCTTTTAAAAGTCTACAAAAATTCCTCTAATGAATAAAATTTTGCTCTAACGTTTTAATTTGAAAATCGTACTCTCAGCTCGAAATATGTCAAAAAATAATTGTCTTTACGATCATCTCTCATACACGGAGGCGTCATAAAAACCGTTAAATACCTGAAAATCTCACAAAGTCATATTTATTACCTTGAAATTTTACACAGAATCACTTTGAATTTTAATATGTACACTCAGAAAACATACTTTTTAAAAACACTTTGAACGCTATACAAGGAACTGTCAATTTTGAAAGTTTTAATGAATGATTCTGAGCTGTTACCGAAAACAATTAATTTAAAAGTGTTCATACAAACACTTTAAAATTTAAAGTGAACACTCAAATTGAACTATCAACCCCATTTTAAAAGTGTTTCCTTCAAATTGAAAGTGGATACTTTTAAACACAAATTAAATGCGTACGCATTAAATTTAAAAGTGAGTACATTTAATTTTTTTTTAAATTTTCGCATTATATTATTTAAAAGTGTTCATATTTTATTCAAAATACACACTTTTACTTGCTTTTGGTGCTAATTTACAGTAAAACGCTATTTTGTTTTTAATTATTTTTTTATGAATATTTTTTTTTTTTAATACAAAAAATACATATTACACTCCTTAAATATTTAGTAAAATTTAGTACTACATTGGTATTTAGTTTTATGTTTATAAGTTAATTTACATTAAAGTTTTTTCCTAAATGACCTTGTTATTTATTATGTTGATTTTACAAATCAGCAAAAATCTAAAAACAACTTCAGTAAACATACTTTGTTATCGGAAGACTTCCAGCAGGCTGTTGGACTCCATAAATAATAACATAAGCATAAAGACTAAAGCAAAATACAACAACAAATGTGAATATATGAAATTTGAAAAAAACTGAGAAATTGACACTTCAAATCTCATCGCCTCTGTGGTGCAGTGCGTTAGTGCGCGCTTGCACGGGTATCACAAAGATTTCTGATGAAGCCTTTAGCACGGCCGAAATTGCAATAAAATCAGCTAGTGATTTTTTCCTTTTCATATTGAAAAAACTTTGTTGTTGTTTCTTTGGAAAGATTCGTTAGAACAATTAATTGTTCTAACTTTGACCTTAAGCTCAAGAAACGATTTTAAACTATCAAACAACTAGAATTTGTATTTAAAATCAAGTATGATTTAAACTATCAAACATATAGAATTTGTATATACATCATATTATAAAATCAACATAGTTAATGTACATATTTATAAAGTTCTCTTGGTTTTTCAAATATTTTAATTATAGTATATAAAAAAGGGTTTCCCTTTCCTTTTTACACGGAAATATTTTAGATAGCTGACTTTACTATTGAAGAATCATTTCCATTAATATCAAAAACTGAAAACTTTAACTTAAATTTATTTATGTTAAAATAAATAACAAGAAAAAATAATATATAATTTTTCAAAATTATTTTTTTAACTGGCAGCTTTTCAACATCACCTAAATTTTTACTTAAAATACTTAATACACATTGCTACTAAAATCTTTATTCCATATTATTTTTTTTGATTCATATAAAAAATTTTATTTATTTTGATTCAGATATGAATTTTTTGGGTACTTCCGTTTAAAAACATGAAAGATTTTAAAGCATAAGTCTAAGCTTTCAATGAACGATTTAAACTTGTGCAAAGTTGTGTCAAAGTAAACGTACAGAAAATTGATTTAAGACTAGTGGTAGCGTCTTCTTCCACAATAATGAATGGCTGCAAAGATAGTTTATTGTTTTAATAATTGCGGTTGAGCTCAGTTATTTTTCTTGAGTAGTCGCTTATTGCTGATAGCTGTAAGACGAAGCTTTCATTTGCGTCTTGAAGTGTAGCTTTTTTTTTAATTACCATCTGCACTAAATCTTGCTATAGTCAAAAGAATGGAATTGAGAAGAATTGTAAAAATGTAGTCTTCGCAATCTGTAATAATTTTTTATTTTTAGAGTAGATTTCTTTCTGATAACAAAGAAGTTCACTCACCAATTTTATTATTTGATTTAGCTAAAATCAGAATATCTCTCGAATGCTAATTTCGAATGTTATTATTGTAGTAAAATATTATAGTGTTTTTTAAATCGTTCCACTTGCATTTTTAAAGATTTTCCTTTTCTGGATAGAGCACAAAAAAGTTTAAATTAATTTTTAAAATTAAAGAAAATTACAAACTATTCAATAATGTTAAATTATGTCATAAAGTACCAGAACAGGTGCTCTAGAATCTTTCAATATTATAGGTCAGTCTTGCCAAAATTCAATATTTCAACGTAATTTTAAATCTTTTTGATGCAATGTAAAAGTTATTTACCACATGTAGATTGCCTCTAGCCAATTACTTCCATAGTTTTGAAGTGAAGATTCAAAGAAAAAGATATTTCGTCTACTTCAAAATATTCGTCTACTGATGCATCCAATACTTCACTTGGAAATAAAGTAATAAATTAATAGTCATACATAAAACAAAATATTAATATTTTGTTCGTTTCGTTTAAAATATTACCTAGGTTTCCTTTTCGTTTGGAAATAAAGTAGTTATTTTTTCAACTATTTTGACAAAGTTTTCTGGTCTAAATTTTACATCTTTCACTTCACCATGACATATTAGAGAACTATTTTAATGAGGTTGTCACGCAATTTGCTCTTTATTTATTTATTTATATATTTTA
Organism: Dichetophora obliterata; assembly: GCA_963920525.1. Taxonomy (NCBI): domain Eukaryota; kingdom Metazoa; phylum Arthropoda; class Insecta; order Diptera; family Sciomyzidae; genus Dichetophora; species Dichetophora obliterata. Next base: position 84,919,181 of record OY986435.1, read on the forward strand.
TTGACATACTAATGCAACAAGATCGGCTTATAATTACAGCACTAGCCTCTAATTTCATCAGTATTTGTGATAACAGGGTTAATTATACAAGTTACTAATAAAAAAAACTTAATAATAAAGCTTATATAAAACAGTAATGTTTGAATTTAAGTTCGAATAAAAGTATTGCTTGATAGCTTAAATTACAATTCTGCTTGTGTAAAAACTGAAAATTTACAATTATTGCAATGAGGAGAAAAAAATATTCAATCGAAATTTAAATTGCACAGCATTGGTAATTGTTCTTAGATCAGTTGGTAGAGCGTTGCAAAGACGGATTGAATACACAAAAAATTGTCTTTCCGATGCCAGACAAGAATGACGCATTTGTATAATAACGTTTGATCTTCGTGATCTTGCAAACCCGAGTCTGTTGTACAAATAAGCCGGCTCCCTAGTATAAACCACCTTGTGCAGTAAAATTAGTGATCGAAACTTCAGTAAATTGTCGAGAGTCATATTGTATAAACGTTTTGCATGCACGGAGACATGATCTCTACGTTTTAAGCTATAAACATAAATCTTGCTGGAATATATGAATAATATGAATTTTCTTCAAAGTGTCCAATAATTTTTCTTCCCGTTGTATATTCTTTTAAAATATTGAATAGAGGCTTAAACGAAATGCATAATTTAAAATATATAGTAAGTTCTCGTTTACAACTTGTTACCTGAAGTTCTCGTGAACTTGGCAAGTTATTGGATATAGAAAGTGAGCAGTATTCACCTTTTTGTAGCCAATTAATTACGTTCGACGTCTAGCTTAAAGTTTCGTCTTAATTCCAAAATGAAAAATAAAATATCACATACATAGTAATTAAGGATAGTTAAATCAAAAATGTGTGTTATAGTTACCTTAGACTTGCGCCAGAAATATAATTTCTCCATAAACTCTGCACGAAACCCAACATTTTTTATTGCCTCCGCTATGTCCTCTTTGCTAAAAAATTTCAAGCTTCTGAATGTGTAAGTCTGGCATCCGAAAAATAGGTTTCCCCAGTGTTACTTTTAAATACTTTACATTGGTGTTGTTCTACTCACTTTTTAGATCAATAAAAATATTTTCAAGGTGAAATTACTTCGAAAAATTTTGCAGCTCCATGTCGTACTCAGTGATGTTTTCGTTTAAAGGATTTTTTGCAATAACACACGCATATGTTAATGCACTTTGGTCATCAATTTCAACATTATTACACACAAAATGAACCAAATCTCCTTCTTGAATGAGTTTTCCTTGCCCGATAATTTTAAAATGTTTTAAGCACTTCTTCGTTTCATATTCACTGAAATCAAAAATGAAAATGACATCGACTTGCTGTCTTAATATTTTACGGTACATTTAAAAGTTAAACTTTGAAGTTAAATTAAACACTATTATTTATAAAGAGATAGCTTGAACTTTAAAGAGGAACACTTTCAGTTATAAAAAGGACACCTTAAGATTTGAAGCAAACATTTGAATATCTAATGTGAACACTTTAAATTAGAAACTGACACTTTAAGTGTTAACTTCAAAACTTTTAAGTTAAGCACATTCAATTTGAATTGATACACTCTAAAATTGAAAATTTTCAATTTGTTTCTTAAGGGAGTATTCCTGGTTGGCAAAATTTTTTTTTGCATATTTTATAGCTTGGATATTTGAGAATATCGTCCTAAGAGGGTTTTTTAAATTCGAAATAGTTAAGGATATATGGCCCTTTTTGTCCAGCAATGTTTTCACCAAAATGCGATTTGCTTAATTTGGCTACTTTTTGAATGCAACGGTTTGAACCAACCACCGAATTTCGTTCAACGCGTTCTTTGGTGTGTCATAACTTGTTTGTATACGCATTTTAAAAATAAATTAATGCACATTCTAGAGCTTAAGTATTCGAATGTTGGCAGCGTTTAGTTCACTTTGAATTGCGTTATAAACCAGACTCGCGCGCGCATACAGTTTTGAAATGTACAGTTTTGATAAAAATTTTTGTTTGTGCTAAAGACAATAAATAGAAAAAGTAATAGAAATAAAAAAAAACACCGGTAGCAATCGAAAAACTTGTCCCTTGAAACGCCAGTTTCGTGGTTACCAACACGAAAGAGATGAGGACACCGAATTCACAAGAACATCGGCAAAAAAATTTAAAAATAATGAAAAAGAAGACATAAGCATTGACAACAGAACGGAGAATTGCATTTTGGAGTTTTATTCAGTTTTCTCGGCGATCTCTAATCTGGTGATATGTGCCAAATTTGAAGGAAAAATCGAGTTTAAAAAAGCATCGCCGTATGAAATTGACTTCAAAATTGGTGTTTACTGCTTTATACATTTTTTCGTCATCTTTGGTTGGCAAAACATATTTTATGAACCGGCGCTTCATTTTTGCCATGAGGCTTTTAGGCAGTGGGCCAAAAGGCATTAACACGTTTTGTGGCCTCATGGATATCGGCAGATATGTGGGTGACTCGTTATACTACACTGCCCTTCATACAGTTGCAAGCGCGATCTATGGATACACTCTTTCAAAAGCCGCGAAAGAAGAGAAAGATGCCATAGTCACAGCCGATCCACAGTGCAACCCAACAATGTTTACCGTATCAGGAGATGGCACTTGGAAAAAACGTGGCTTTTCTTCTATATACGGCGCTACAACGTTGATCGGCAAATACAGTAAAAAAAAAGTCGACTCTGTTGTAAAGTCCAGTGTATGCAACAGTTGCAAGTATTGGGAAGCTAAGAAAGAAGAAGACACACTGGCATATGAAATTTGGATTGAAGACCATGAAGAGGAATGCCGTGCCAACCATCAAGGAAGCTCTGGGAAGATTGAGGTGGATGCGATAAAGGAAATATTCGCCATATCAGTCCAAAAGCATGGCGTAAAATACTGCAAGTATATCGGCGATGGCGACTCAAAAACATTCAAAGCTATTAAAGACGACGATCATTACGATGGCGACCCAATCGTCGAAAAAAAGGAATGTATATCGCACGTGCAAAAAAGAATGGGCACCAGACTCCGCAAGGCCAAAAAAGAGAACAGAGGCATTGGTGGCTAGGGTGCAGGCAAACTCACAGATAAAGTCATATCTGAACTAACAACATATTATGGTCTCGCTATTCGTCGTCATCCAGAGTCGGTTGCTGACATGAAGAAGGTTGTTTGGACAACGTTTTTGCAAAAAATCTCGACTTTTGAAGCTCCAGACACCAAAACTTTCCGACCGGTGCGTCGAGCTGGTGCGCCTGACAAAAAGCGGTAGCAGAAGGGACAATCGAGAGCTTCACGCATACGTATGCACCACTAAATCAGAGAGTCCAGGAAGCAATCAAACCTATTTACGAAGCACTGTCAGCCGATGATTTGCTGAACAGATTCCTTGGCTCTGAAACTCAAAACAGCAACGAATCTTTCAACGCAGTGCTGTGGTCATTCGCACCGAAGCATATGCACACCGGCGCACTATTGAGATTGCCAATTATATTGCAACTGTATTATTTAACGAAGGTTTTTTGCCAATACTTCAAATAATGAACCTAATGGGCATCCCGATTTTCAACGTCACATATGATTTCGCCATGTCTCGGAACTAAGAACGTTTAAAAAGGTCCGAAGCCAGAGCTCTGGCCGCATCAAAAGAAGGTAGAACTGCCCGAAAAGCACAAAGAGCCGCTGAGTCCTCATTTTTTGAAGAAGAAGAAGGAGTTATTTATGGGGCTGGCACTGCAGATTGATATATGTAAGTATTTCACGAAAAAAAGGAATGTTTTATTGCCTAAAATTTTCTTTGAATTTTTTCAAAATCACTTTTTGAACTTCGAAGTCACTTTTCTCTGGTTCTACTTAACCGATTTTAATGAAAAAAAGGCGACGCAAAATTGTCAAATTTCTAAAACCGCATGCTCAAATTGTTCATTTCAATTTTTTTTTATGCAAAAAAAAACTTCAAAATTAAACGCGTTTATCTCAAAACCACGTTTTTTAAGCTCGCGGCCCAGATTGCGCCCGTAGTTATGAGCCGATTTTGATGAAACAAAGTGCAATCGACGCAGAATTGTCACTATTCTAGAATTGTCACCCTATCTCAATCACAATTTTAAACAATGTTTTACTATTTTTTTTACACTAAACTAAAAAAAAGAGACCCAAAATAGGTTTTTAATTTTTCAATGACCGCCATTTTGTAAAAAATAATCGCAAAATAATGATTGAGGTAGGGAACAGAATAACATTTATGTCAAATCTTACGCCATCTACTTTTTCCATTTCAGATGATCCGAAGTCGAGTCATCCGGGCCGCAAGCAGCATACATTTTTTTTTGCGTCCAACTTTGAAGGCCGACAATTTTTTGAACAGCCCTCGTACAAATTTTTTATTTAATTTAATATGTTCTTAATACAACAAATAAACAGAATTTAAATAACTTTTTGAGTTTTCTAATGAGAAGTTTTGCAAAAAGGGTCGAAAACAGCCTTCCAACCAGGGATACTCCCTTAAAGATAACACTTTAAAAATTTCAACTGGCACTTTTAAAACTAATTTTTTTTATTTCTTTGCATAAGATCCTTCCCCTAATTGGCATATCCCCAATATATAAACTGTTAAGTTTGTCATGTGACATGACGTAGTTTTTGCAGTAACATTGAAGTGTACAGACGTATTGCTTGAGGCAGCTGCGATGTCGTGTTTGAAAATTTGTTGCAAACACGTTTTTTAATTTTTTTGTGTTATGCAAGTGAGTGAAGTTATTTCAAAAAGGTGAGTGTAATGCATATTTCTTTAGTGGTTTTATTCTATTTTATGATCCAATATTTGGTTAGTGTCGTTATTTCTAATACTATCAAAATAGTGTCTTGGCTGGGTTGTGAACCACTGTGGGAGCTGGGTTATGAACCATCCGTTTTTCGTAGTAGATTTCTACAATAACTTTCAAATATCGTCGGATATCATGATACAAAGAACTACAGGTAAAGTATTGCGCATGTCCGCCATCTTTGCTGTGACGTGCAAGGTTGCAAGGTTGCAACGTAGTCACAATTTATTCATAGGGTATAAAGATTTTAAAATGCCTACATTTTCTTATGAAAACTTGTTTTACTGAAATGAAATAAATATTGTTAAATAAAGCACATGTCCAAAATAAAGTAAATATATTTTTTAGTACTGTTTGTGAAAAAAAATGTGCATATTTTGCAGGGGTGTTTTTTCCCCTTTTTACCGATTTACACAAAAAGCGGCTACGTTGCTTGATGTGGTTGACAGAATTTTGACTGTTTGTTCGTTTTCATTTTGCTATCTTCGCCACTTTTCAACATTTTCTATTGAATGTATTCATCAAGTGTCACATTTGACGAGCACCGATGACGAGGTGCGCAGTAAATGTTGTTAGTTGCGCCGGGAATACTTTATCTGTAGTTCTTTGTATCATGGTCGGATATATTAAAATAAAGTATTTTATGTCATTTTACTCGTTTTGTGTTTAATTTTTTTCATTTGGAGCCATGTCAACCTCAAAAATAATCTCATCCTAAAGACATTTTGTTGAGGGAAAAAGCCATACGAGTAGCTGCCCGCAAATATGAAGTAGATAGGATCACGCTGACCCGTCATGCGAAGAAAGTTGCCGGCAATTTCACAGATTTTTCCACCATGATATTTCCACAATATTTCCACAATGTTGGTTTGTTGGAACTTATCCATACTTCCAATATGCACATTCCACCGAACATGGTGTGTTTTTTATCATTTTATTTTTTTTTTTTCTATGTGTGGATGGCATTTAAATAAATTTTCCTTACATTTTTTTCAGGTTTTCTCTTGTAAAAAAAGACCTCGTGCAATATATCCTGAAGTGCGTCAATCAATTTTACGGCCTCAGCATTAATGAATTGAAGGAGTTGGCGTATCAGTTGGCAGTCAAACTCCAAGTGGATTATGCGGTCTCTTGGAATGATGATTCGATGGCTGGCCGTATATGGTAGCAAGGGTTCATGAAGCGCCTCCATAGCTAACGCTGAGAACCCCTAAGCAGACATCAATCAACCGAGTCAAGTCTCTCTGCAAGTAAAATGTTGACAAGTTTTTTGCAAATTTGGCTCGTTTGCTCGAGGAACGCCACTATACAACATGGATGAAAGTGGATTTTCAATGGTGTCCACAAAAATCGGCAAAGTTTTTGCCTTATAAGGGATGAGTGGCGTTGGGAAGTTGGAAGCTGCTGAACGATTCACCAATGTCACGATGTCTCCCACTGTGAGTGCGAGTTGGAGGTCTATTCCTCCGTTTTTCTTGTTTCTGCGAAAGAATATGCAGACATTGTTCTTAGACAGCGCTGCAAGTGGTGCAGCAGGATATGCCAATGACTTTGGATGGATGTTCCACCCAGAGTTTGTGCGTTTCATCAATCATTTCATTAAGTTCGTCAAACCATCAGTCGCTTCGCAACAAGTCCCATTTGTCGCTTGATGCCTTGGATTTATCGGTTGCACAATGGATTCACATACTTTCGTTCCCACCCCACTGTAGCCATAAGTTGCAGTCACTTGACGTTTCGGTATTTGGGCTAGTCAAGACTTACTACAAGTCTCAATGTTCCGCTTGGCGGAAAAACAATGTCAATAAGGTAGAATTAACATGTTTACATCGATTTTCACGATTTTTCCTTTTTTCTAGACTAGTCTTTTTAAAGTCGTTTAAAAAATTAATATGTTTCGCAACAGGTCCTGGAAATTCGTCAGATTACTGGTATTGTTTGTACGACATTGGATTTGGCTTTGACAACAAAAACAATTGAATCTGGATTTTCGGCCACTGGTACTCAACCATTCAACGCTAAAATTTTTACGAACGCTGATTTTGTTCAGGCTGTGAAGTTTAAGTCGCTGCTTATCTCGGTGAAGACGACCAACGACAAATCATTTACGATCCATTAAACGTCGGGCGTAAAGAAGAGCCATGCACTTCACGCTCTGTATCAGCTGCGTCAGATACATCCAGTGTTTTGTGGCTTGTGACTAAAATTGGGGTATTACAAGCAGCCACCCAAAAGAAACCATCTAAACGTGGCCGAAGGTAATTGAGACCTGCTTGCTGACTTTTCCAGACAAAATGGATAATCTTAAGCAGAAAAAAATAGGAAAGTCAAACCCGCCAGAAAAAGCAGCACAGACGAAGGCACAACCAGCACCAAATAAGCGTTCCAAGGCAAAAGTAGCATCAAAAACAACTTGATGAGGATATTGATTTCTGCACAATTTGTTTGCTGTTTTTGCCTAAAGAACTGACCTCCAAAAACTGTATCAAGTGCAACAAATGTGGCCAGCCTGTTCGCTTGACGAGCGCCAACATGGGAAAGCTATCGTACTTCGTAGTTATATGTTTATTTTGTGAAAAGTTAGAGCCCAAAAACAAAAGCAGGTTCACAACCCAGCCCTTTCCCCTTCTTTTAATTTTAAAGTTAACAAAATCGAATGAAAACTCCGCCAACCTTCCGTACAAAGTGAAGCCATCCATGTAGGAAAACCTTTATAAATACCACAAAATTTAATGAAATGCGTAGATATTTTGGACACAATATTTAATATTTAAAACGAGCTCTTACTTTAAATTTTGCTTAAATTGAAAAACCCCAGATTTTCTCAATCAAATTGACGCCATAAAAATAATAAAACATTCATAGCTTCGTATAAACTAAAACGTTGCTGAGGGCATATTTTAATATCGGTCCAGTCGAAGATAATTGAAAATTTGAAACGTTGAAAATTTCTCTTTTGATTCAAAAATTTGCAGGCCCTTAAGGCAATTGTCTTAGAATTTGTTCGATAACCCTAAGGCATAATAAAAAGCTCACAAAATCATGTAAAATTTCAAAGAAATTCTTTGGTAGAGCCATACCCAATGAGAAGTCTTTAATAAAGGTCAAATTAATAAAATATTGTAAAAATAATTGATCGATTTCGGTCAAGTATATAAATAAGTGAACATCTGGTTGTGCCAATAGCCAGTTTTCAGTTAAAACACTAGCTTCTAGCGAAGCAAAATTCGTTTCAATTCTATAGTGTATTTTGGCAGACTCATCGAACTCCAATGAATATCGAAAAAATAAGAAGCAACTAGAACAGACGGTAACCCTGATAGAGTTACAGGCTTGATCAAAAAATAACTACTTCTTTAATATCATATGATTAAAAGGCAGATGAGAACATTTAAATTCTTACAAATTTGTTCGAACAAGTGTCAAATCATATAAGACTTTAACAGTGGGTTGGTCACAGCTTGATCACTCAAGACTACTGAAGAGCGAGGATTAGCAGCCTACGAAACAATTTCGTCTAGTCTGTTCTGTGATTGACTCTATACAGAGTTGCTTTTGTTGTTGTTGTTGTTGTTGCCTTCTTCAAACTAACTTGATCTAAAAAGCTCACATTGTTTTAATTAATTCAAGCTTTAAAACAAGTAATTGAAAAATTCATTAAAAAACTAATAACTACTTTGAATTATATTAAGGCGACACCTACCTTGATTTTTTTATTTTGAACAAGCATTTGAATAATTTGTTATATAATAACTCCTTAGTAAAATACAACTTTTTATTTAATTCTTCTAATGAAACTTAAGAATTGTTCGTATATAATTTATTAAAAACATAAATTTTTTAGCAAGAACATAAAGGTGCGTTTCATATTTATAACCCACCCAATACACTTTGATGGTTTCATTTATACACGGTTAGAAATCTTGGACTAAATTTTAGTCCCACTAAAATATTACTGCATGTTTTTAAACCTTGCGGTTTCAAATTGAAACTTTTCAAATACTAAGTCATATTTAAAACTTTTATGTACTAGAATTGAAACCAAAAGAAATATTACAGCATCAATTTTAGCTTTTTGGTTCAAATTTTAGCTTTTTGGTTTCAATTTTAGTCTTTTTGGTTTCAATTTAAGTACAACTCTGTATTACTTTTTGTTTTTAATACAAATAATACTAAAATCTAGTACAAGTGGATACTGAATTTGGATTAAGACCCGTAAAAAGTTGGCCTGGCAATGCTGCGACTCAATATTAGGCGACTCGGTTCATATTTTTTTTATCGCGCTTTTTATGTATAAGCCAATAGCTCTGTGGTTAGAGTAGTGAGTTTACAAACTCAATGTCTTGTGATCGAATCTCGCGTTGTTAGTTGTTTTTTTTTTAAAATATTTGAATCTAAGCTTGTACTAAATTTGAAACCAAAGCTGTATTAAAACCATTTTATAGTATTTTGTAAATACTAGATTTGAAACCAAAGCTGGTGTAGACTTATATGTAGTATAGAAAAGTTTCAATTTTAGTACAAGATTTCTAACCGTGTAATAATGAAGAAATCAGTTTCCTGTTTATAAAGAACAAAATAGTGAGTACTGTTAGGCTAGTAGTTTTGTTAAGCTTTGTAGTTTTGTTATCGTTTCATAATTATAACCCAGTCGTAGTTTTTTCTAATAAAAAAGAGGTTTGTATTAAGTAAAATTTTTTTAGTCATAACAGCTAAAAAGGTCATATCTGGGTAGGTTGTCACGAGGCAAAACTTTATCAGAGGTAGAAAAAGGAAAAATTTTTGTTTTGGGCTTCTAATAGCATTTCAGTGTTGCAAAGCAGTTTACTAGAATTTTTGCAACAACATCGTGAACAAAACTAGATTTTCCAGCGTGACAATGCCCGAATGAACACTAGCGCAGAAACAAATGCTTGGCTCTCGAGTAAAAATATTAAAACTTTGAAGAGGCCAGCGTGCTCCCCAGACCTAAACCCAATAGAAAACCTATATTGCCTTGTCACATTTATGTTAACAATTATTAATACAAGTTGGTGAGTTACAGAATGCCAACATCAATGACTGGAATAATTTGGATGCCGATATTTTACAGAACCTAATTTCTTCCATGCGAAAAAGATTTTTTGAAGTAATAAAGGCTTAAGGGGCCCATATTAATTTGTAAATACTTGATTTTTATTTTTAAGAGTTTTAAAAAACACAAAAATTTAGCATGGGTCTTAATTTTAAAAATATTCAGTTAAAATTATCTGAGTACTGAATTTTTCTTTCTCCACATCTTTCATTATTAGAATATAACAAATCGGAAATGGGAGAGTGAAATATATCAACATAATTTGGGTGGGTTATAAGTATGAAACGCACTTTATATGTAATTTTAACTATTTAATATCGGATAACCATGAAAAATGTTTCCGTTTCTTCTGCAAAATTTAATAATATTGGGTTTAGTCGTTTCCATTTTTTAGGAGTTATCTCTTTGATAAATGCAAATTTTCAACTTTTATGCTTTTGAATACGATATCAATAAGTGTGAAACTAAACAGTTCTTAATTGATTTATTTTAAGCCAACTATGAACTAATTTAAAATCAACTCATTTTGAAGTAGTTTAAAATATATGCAGATGAAGGTCAATATACTTATTTAGCGGACATTGCCATACAAAATATATGAGTTCGTTCTACGAAAAAAGTCAGAATTTCAACCAGTTGTAGTTGACCAAAAACTACTTATTCAATTACTTTTAAATTAGTTGATTTTTCTATAGGGCTTAGAAAAGAGAAAATTATTTCCAAATACTTAAAAAGTATTTACAGACACATAGTTTAAGACATCTATAGAAAACTTTCTAAGCAAATTGGCCAAAGGAAATATGCAGCACACACGTACAACCAAATAAATTATAAATTCATCGTGCAAGTTTGTTCTTGACATTTCCAAAACATTTCAACAACTTAAATGATTGCTTACTTAAGACAGCATGACTTCATTTTCGATTTCCCATGGAAACTTTCTGCTGAGACTGAACATTTTAAACCTTATATTGGTATACTTTTTGCAAAATATAATATTAGAATTTTTTGAGTAATTAAAAATTTAAGTCTTATAAATATGAAGACGTATATATACTCTCATTTTGGTTATGACATTATTCTAAGTTTTAGAAAATTGTTTCAAATTATCCATAATTTAATAAAAAACTTCATTTGTTGACCTTGTTAGAAATCAACTTATTTATATATATAAATTTAAGTAATTTTCTGCGGCCAAACAAAGAAAGCAATCATAATTTATTTTTTTCTTGTTGTAACTTTTTCAAGTGGTTCAGATAAAGCGGAAAACAAATGACATGATTGGTCACCGCAGATGCGTTGCCTGTTTGTAGCTAAAATGTGTATTTTTTTTTATTTTGTGGCCAACACGCTATTAGTTTTTCTGACAAAGTTTTGTCAAAGTTTGAATTAGTTTGTTTTCAACTTTGTGGTGTGGTAAGTGGTTAACAATGTTTGGGTTAAAAACACAAAAGTGTGCGTATGAAAAAGCGAAAAATAAATAGAATCAAATCAGTAATTCAACAAGTGTTTAATGAAAAGATGATTTAAGCAATAACTTTTTATTTTTGTATAAGAGACCAAATTTATGTTCCATGGTTAACAAATGGTGATTGGACATGAAGAAAAGAAAAATGTCTCATTTAAAGTTTGACAAAGTACGAGCCATAAGAGTGGCTCGAAGTATATGTAAAAAATTAAGTCAATAAGCACACTCAATTTCTGAATCATTGCGATTTGAGTTTAATCGGTTGAGCCTCTGGCCACCGGAAATGCTAATGAATTTGCATCCAAAATATTTTTTTTATATTTTTAATCGGAATTTTTGAAACACATTAATCTGTTAATAAATTTAATGATTCTTATACTTCATTAAAATTCGAATACATTTGATTTTTCAATAATGTTATCGTTCGGATTTGTTCGAGCACCTAAAAACTTTTCAAATAAAAAACCTATTGCTTCCAGAAACCACAAAAAAAAATACCATATGCACAAACATTCATACTAACTTTCGAAAATTAATTGTTGTCATTGTTTTTCACTACCTAGCTGTCCGTCCCCTTTTATTACAGTAATTTCTGAGAGATCATCGATTGCTATAAACAGATTTTTTTTCGCATCCAGAAAATATTTTAATTTCGATGATCATAGATGTCAACAACTTATATGACAAATTGGATACGCAAAAATATTCGCTGCTCTTGCAAGACATACACTTGTGCTCATACAATTAAGACACGTCGACCGTTATTCATAAATATATGTTTTGAAGAAATTAGGTGTAATTTTTTTAAACATATTCTTTTATATAAATTTTTATGTAGTGTAAGCATTTTTTCTGAAATTATTTAATTTTTCCAGAAAATGATTCAGTTTTAATTTATATCATCATTATTGAAAGCAACATATAATCAGGACATCTGGAAAGAATTTAAAATATTACACATATGTTTTTTATAATTTGTGTTTTATTTTTACCAAATGTCTCAACGATATTAAAATTTAGTTGGGAACCCTTTATGGCGAATAACTGCTGCACATCTGTTGCACAGGGAGGATACTAAAGTCCGACATTGCTCAGGAGTTATCTTGCACAATTACTGTTGAATAATATCCCACAGATCAGCCCTATTTTTGGGTTATCGAGCTGAAACCCTTCTTTTAATTATAGCCCAAAGATTCTTTATCGGGTTTAGATCCGGGCTCTGGGCTGGTCATTCCGAGACTTGGATACGATTGGACTCGAGCCAAGATGTAACTATTCGGGAGCAACGTTTAGGGTCGTTGTCTTGCTGGAAGATCCAAGCAAGTGGCAAATTTTCAACGGAGTCTCCGTCCAAATGCTCTGCCAAAATACCCTTATACATTTCACCTGTAATTTTTCCATTTATTTGTTGTATTGAACCAACGCCAGATGAGGTGAAACAACCCCAAACCATTACGGAAGAGCCACCATGCTTGACCGTCCTTTTGGTGCACCTTGCTCCTAATTCTTTCAACGGAGGACGCCTTACATACTCTTCCATCGTTTCCGAAGACATTAAATTTAGATTCGTCGCTCCATACAATATGATTCCAAAATGTTTGCTCTTTACCCAAATGCTTCTTTGCGAATTCAAGTCTCCTTTGCAAATGTTTTTTGATGTAATTGATGTGCTCCTTGCAACTCGCACATTTAACGAATTTTCTTTTAACCGCCTTTGAACTGTTTGTGAGGATATTTTAACATTATAATCTGCTTCCATCTTAGCCATTAATTTGCTGGAGGTCAAAAAGGGTTAGATTTGCTCTACCTAATCAATTTGCGATCATCAGTTGTTATTGTTTTTCGGGGCTTATTTCGTGGCAAATCATTAAAAGTTTGATGTTACTCAAAATATTGTAAGGCATTATAAACCCTAGTTCGCGTGACACTCAAATTGTTAGCTACTTCAGCAACGTTTCCAGAGTTTTGGAAGGAATTCTAAATCAGTATCCTCTCACAAGGTGTCGAGCTCTTTTTTTCCCCCATTAGGCCAAATCAAATTTTAGTACTACTAAAGTTAATACAATTATAATTTTATGTACACTCCAATGAAGAAAAATTATTATTATTATTATTATTATTATTACCGAATATTAGTACAATAAGAACTGGGTTCTTTTGAAGTACAACAAAAATACATTCAATATGTTTTTTATAATAACAACTAAACTTATAGATTAACATGAAATAACTTAACTAGAGTAACATTATTTGTTTAATTTGAATTTTTATATAAGCAATTAAGAGCAAAATAAATTATTAAATCAAAATTTATGAATTATGAATTAAGAGGTTTCAAGAGATGAAAAAAGAAAATAAAGAGAGAATATAAAAATTTAATTAGAGGAAACAAAAGTGAAGATAGATTGCCTAAAGGTACCTTTTCCAGTGATTTCTCTCAGTTCACGAGGCAGAGCATTCCACAGTCTGATGGCGTTGATGAAAAATAAACGAGAAGCGTTTAATGAAGTATGTCTGGGGACTATGAGCACATTACTTCTTCTAGAAAAACTAAATTGGAGCTTATCATACAAGTAGGAGGGTTTTTTCTCATTGATGAGCTTATGCAAATAAATACAGTTTCGAGCATCAAGATATGAAAATAAGTTGCACCCAAGTATGGCATTCCTAAAGCTAGACAGATGGTCAAACTTACGCAAGCCATATACATATCGTGTAGCATAATTATAAGCAACCTGCAACTTCAACTGGGAGGATGAGTCGAGCCTACTATATACCAACTCTGCATAAGTTATCATAGGTAAGACCAACTGAATCACCAACTTCCGTCTTATATTGACAGGAGTCGCATAAGCAGACATTCTTAAATTAAGCAGGACATAATAAACTTTTTGGACTACATTATTTACATGATCTGTACAAGACAAAGAAGAATTAATATAAAAACCCAGATTTACAACTTTAGACACTACTTTAAGCTTATTTGACCCAATGAATAAGTCAGGGACATCAACAACACAAGTTTTATTTTTACATATAGGTAGAACATACGATTTGGCAGCATTTAATTGAAGGCAATTGCGTATGGCCCACTCAGAGATGTTATTGAGATCTTCATTCATTCTGCAACTGAGGTCATCAAGCAGCCCAATCCGCTGAGAGAAATAAAGTTGAACATCGTCAGCATATGCATGAATAGAAGCATGTTTGCATACAGAAAAAATATCATTTATAAATAACGAGAAAAGTAGAGGACCAAGTATGGAACCTTGTGGAACACCACTTAATACCCTATTATACTGAGAAAACCTTTGGCCAACTTTCACTTTTTGGAACCTATTACACAAATAACTGGACAAGAGATTGACAGCACTATCACAGAAACCAAAGAGACATTTGATTTTTTGACACAAAAATGCATGATTGACTTTATCAAAAGCTTTGGAGAAATCGAGTAGACAAAGCAAAGTCATATTGACTGCATCATATTCGGGTCTTATATCATCTATCATCTTAACCACAGCAGAAGAACCCCCGTGCCCAGCACGAAAACCAGATTGAAATGGGGATAACAGATTTTTTTCAAGTAAATATACATTAATTTGTTGAGCAATAAGCTTTTCGCATACCTTTGATAACGGCGATAGTATACTTATTGGTCTAAAATCATTTGGTCCAGCTGGATTATGCTTTTTCGCTACCGGCAGCACAATTCCAATTTTCCACAAATCTGGAAAAGATGACGTTACAAAACAATGATTTATAACATGTGTTAGCGGGCGTATAATGTGAGGAAGTATTAGTTTGATGAACTTAATTGGAATTCCATCTTCACCTATGGCATTTGACTTTATCTAATTATATAGATTTATTATTTACCGTTATTAAATCAAATGTCTTAATTATGTGAGTACACCTAATCCTGTTTTTGCACGGTCTTTTTTTACACGATTTTGAAATAACACGGTCGACAGAAATAAACTTATCCTGTTTTTACACGTTATTTTCACGTTTTGATTTTTTTTTACACGATATTTTCTGGAACGTATGTACCGTGCAAAAACAGGATTAGGTGTACTTAGAAGTTGATTGCTTCGCAATAAAATATGCACTGCCCATGAATAGCAACACATTCCTTTAACATTTTTTTATTTACTTAAAACAGATATAACGGGAAAGCTTATCATCACAAAGCGAAATAAAAAAACAAAAGCAGAGAAATATTATAAAAACTATCGTTGCGAATTCTTTTTTGTCTTAATTGTATGAACACAAGTATACGTCCGGAGTACGCACATTTCCGATTCCGAAAATAAGGTTTCAATGCATCCACTTGGAAAATACATCGATGTTTTTTTTCGATGAAATGCATCGAGACAGTGCATCCATATTTTCCGATACATCATTGAGGAACATCGATGTTTTTTCAAAATCGATTACTTTTTCTAGCATTACATTACAATTCTGTTAGCCTCTTCCTTGACGGTGACGTGAGATAACCCTAAGGGACATAGTCCCCAAATTTGAGTTTTGGGTATTATGAATTTGGGTATGTTTTTAGGTTCAAAAGATGAAATTTGCTCTAGACTCAGCTCAAAGTTCCCTAGAATTAGCTTACGTCTGCAAGCCACAGCGTTTGTAAGTAGGTGTATTGGAGTCTCCTCAGCTTCTTCACAGAAACGGCAGTTTATTTCGGTTTCGATCCCCAATTTCATCAGGAGATATTTAAGTTTACAGTGTAAGTCCCGTCCTGTAAGAAACCCCGTTTAAATTCTTAGATTTTGTTCGTCTAATCTTATACAAAATTTTGTTCTTCAAGGGCGAATCAAAATCTTTGACGAGCAATTTTGATTGTCTTAGCTTTGAGAGGCTTCTCCAAAGGTTTAATCATTTTCGTCTCTCCTCCCTTCTTAGTTCTTCTTTTATAGAATGTGTGCCCAATCCACAGAATGGTTCTGGTCCTATAAATTTTCTAGCTGCGCCTTGTCGCGCTAAGTCATCAGCTTCTTCGTTACCTTGTATTCCGTTGTGTTCTGAGACCAAGAGTACAGGGTTGCCAATATTCGAAGTGCCCATCTGGCAACACTATAACTTTCCGCAGTGATGCCAAATCGACTAATGACATATCACGTTTGAAGCGTCATTCCAAGCAAATGTTTACAATAGAACAGTACACGCCACGCGAACGCTCTAAAATTGTTGAAATTTACATTCAACAAAACAAGTCAATAGCTCATTTTCAGTTGAACGGAACGGTAAACAAACAAAATTGCCGTATTTATGCCACTGAAAATCCACAAGAGATTCAAGAGGTACCTCTTCACGATGCAAAAGTCACTGTTTGGTGCGGCGTTTGTGCTAAAATGCTCATTGGGCCGTTCTTTTTCGAAGATGATAATGGCCACAGAGTTACTGTCAATCAGGAGCGTTATCGCGATATGATAAACAATTTTTTCATGCCAATCGTTCGTCGAAAGCGTATCAGGCACTACTGGTTTCAACAAGACGGCGCGCCACCACACACAAGCCGCACTACAATCGATTTTTTGAAGCAATTTTTCCCTGGCCGTTTGATGTCAAAAAATGGTGATTTCGATTGGCCGCCAAGATCACCAGATTTATCGCCTCCAGACTTCTTTTTGTGGGGTTATTTGAAATCAAAGGTTTACGTCAACAAGCCAAAGACCCTAGAAGAGCTGAAAACCAACATCCGTCAAGAAATAACCGCCATTCCCATCGAAATGTTGAAGAAAACCATGGAAAATGCTGCAAAACGGGCACAATATGTCGTAGAGGCCAATGCCGACCATTTACGAGATATCATATTCAAGAAATAATGTAAACAAATCTACTTGAACCCTATTAAATGATATTCATGACGAATAGACAAAAAATTGTGGTTTCTTTGATCTATTTAAAAATAAAATGGGCGCTTCGAATATTGGCAACCCTGTATAGTAAAGGTGTTATTCTTGCCTAGTTCATTAAGTTTTGTTAAGCATTCCCATGTTATTCTCTATGGTATGTTACAAAAAACTAGTGCTCTAATTACTGCTTGGCTGTCTTACATCACAATTATATCCTAACCCTTGTATTTCCGGTCTAGGCTGAATTGTGCACTCAGCTGTATTACTAGGAAGATATTGGGTATTGTTCCAATAGGTTCACAGTGCTTAATTCTTGACCTGCACACACCTGCGCTTACACCTTCCAATGTTTTGGAGTATTCCGTGTACCATGATATGCTTATGGGTTTCCTGTCTTGTGGTATTATTTCGCTGTCCCATTCTTTGTTGGTACTGTGTGCAACTAAGGAAAAGAAAAATCTTTCTCTCGCTGCCAATATCAATTTCTAGATTGCGCTTGTGCTATGCTTACATTACACATTACACTTTTGTAACTTTTACTTGTGTTTACACTGCCAGTAGCGCAGCACAGGCTCTTCTTTATTTTTCTTTTAAAATCAAATTTTTTTTTATAAGATAATAATTTCATTAGCTGGTTAATATTCATTCGATATTTTATGAAAATACATCGATTAATCGCGTAAATCAAAAGCTTTTCAAAACATCGGATAGAGTCGATGTATCGCAATATAAACATCGAGTAAATCCGATGCATCGATGTCTATCGAATATCCCTAATTTCACGTGAAGCAGACATGTAAAAAATGCTGATGCTTCTGATTTTAGTAATATTTGATTTTGTTATACCTATATACATCTTCGAACCAGATACAAAATATCAACCTGGCGAGGCCACGTACCGCTAAGGGGAAAGTAAAATGACAATATGTAAATTTACTTTTACATACTGAGTAGGCACTTTTTTTAATTATGTATTGGTAAATAATTTCCACTTATTGGAAATTATAGGAATGTCGGGAAACTAAGAACATCATTGGAAAGTAAAAACTTTCTTTATAAACCCCTGGGTCGACCAGAAACTGGCAGAGCTAATTTGAACGAGTTTTACAAAGGTTGCAGCCTCGCCTAGACAGCGGGCCTTTTTGAAACACTAAAATAAAGAAAACTAGCTTAAACGCTAGCAAATAAACAAATAACTTAATCGTTTTAATTGCTCCCGTCTTTGGTCTCTCTTCTCCTTGCGGAAAGCACGGAGACCAAGGACGTTAAATACAACACTCTTTTGAAGAGGGTGTGCGATATGTTGTGCCACTAGGCCAGTCCAGAATTGCACTGAGAATTTCAAACTTAAATTAGCGTTTCCTTCGGTGGCTAGAAATGTTCCAATGGCCGATAAGATAACTCTCCAGAAATGTTATTCGAATCGGACACCGATAAAGAAAGGCTCATTGCGATTTAATCTCATCACATTGGTATAAAGGGCGAAAATGAAGTGTTTCGTCATTAAAATGTGGATTAAAATTCTGTAAACTAATTAAATAATTCTATACTTTTAATCAACCTTAACAACGTGTCAACGGTGAGAAAAATCTGATGAAAATTACCAGAGTTGTGATATTTAACATTTCTAAAAAAATCTGTTTTCTTGTTGTAATAAAAAATATCGTAGAAATCCAAATTTTAAAAAATTGCAATGAAATGTTCTTTAAAAAGTTTCTAAAACAAATTTTAATACAAATACAAAAAATTGTGTCATTAATTTGAATAACTTGGTCGTTATGGAATTTTTTATTAGAAGTGTACCTTTTTGAAAATGTCAAGTTTGAGTACTTTTACGTAAAATATTCTCAAAAATTCAAAAATGCAAAATGTTAACCAATAACGACAATAATGCTTGAAGCATAGTCTTGAGCTATTTTGTGCACAAAATTAAAAAAACCAAAATCCTAAAAAAAAAGTTATAGCTGGTGAAACTTGATTTTTTTCCAAAATCCGCAAAGTGCCTGTTTCTGGCATTTCGAGCACAAAAAATATCATAGAAAAATCATAAAAACGTTATATCTCATATGAAATGACTTTAAAATGTATGCTTTTTAAATATTTTTGATTTTTGTATTAGAAAAATTTTAGAATTTGGGGGCTGCCAACATATTAGACCCTGGTTTCACTCCTTAAAATATTAAAAAAATGCAAAAACAAGCAATTTAATTTTTATTATTTCGTTTGTTTTATATGTATTTCTTTTGTTTCTTGCATGCCCAACAATTGCCCATTCTATCAATCTATCCTTTTCGCGTGCACAACTTATCACCAACAACAACACACTCTTAATAGACGTTAACCAAACTTGTCAATACGTACCAAAAACAACCCTCTCACTCACATAAACATGTGCGTCGCTGCTGTTGATGTTTGTTTCGTTCAACGCGTTTTTGTTGTTGAATATTTTTGTTGTAATTGGTCTTATATTCTAAAGATAATAAAAAAAACGCAGTTTCCTTAAAACGTTACAAAAAACAACACAAAAAGAACAAATTCAGGTTGGCGCAGGTTTCTCGCAACATCCTGATCTGATCTGACCTGCCTGCTTCCACTCTGCATACTTCAAACAGGTTTATATGAAATCGTATGAAGCGAGTTTTCTCGCACTAAGTCAAGTAAGCAAACCTGCCTGCCTGCTTCAGCGTTTACTCTGTCCGCAGACATGCACTGACGACCGCTGGTATAAACCATAGAATGCGAAAAACACTTTGAAAGTAACTTTGAAGTGCTCTCATGCCCCTAAGAATCAACATTTTGGAATTAAACAAACTTCAGGCTAAGCTTCATTTACTGATTTTTGTTATGATGTAAATTGTATAGAAATAAGGACTGTATCGAAAAGAAACTGCACACTCTATTTTTTAATTTTAAGATAGTAGGAACATTTTATTAATATTTTTTTTTTTTATTGTGTATCTAAAAATAATCTACATTCTAATAACAATAAATAATATTTATTAAAATTAACTCCTTATTTGCTGCCTTAGTTTTCTATTAACACCTTCCATTAAATTCTGCACAACTTTCGAACCGACACTTTTAGCTGCAGCGTTCCAATTTTTTTAAATTCTTTAAGGTTTGAGGCTACACATCCTTTCTTCCTTAGGTTAGCCTTTATCAGATCGCCTTTATCGATAGCCGTTGCAAGATCGGGCCAAAAAATTGTGGGTACTTGGTGCTTCTTAACTAATGGCAGTAACCGTTTCTGAAGACACTCTTTTCGGTACACTTCACCATTAATTGTGCCTTTAGTGAAAAAAGATTGTGTTTTAAAGCCACAAGTACAGATTGCCTGCCAAACAAGGACTTTTTCTTCAAATTTATTAATTTCGATAACCTTCACTGAGTCTTCTACACTACTGCCTTTTATTTTTGTATAATATTGTGGCCCTGGTAAAACTCTGGAATCCATTTTTGCGTAGGTTTCGTCGTCCATTATTATACAGTTTATTTTTTCCTTATTGAGCCGCTCGTATAATTTTCTGCACCTGCTTTTTCCACATATTTTTTGTTTTTCGGTTTTTTTTGGCACTTTTTGTTTTTTGTAGGTTTTTAAACTATTCCTCTTTTTGATTCGTTGAACCATTGAAGCACTTGTACCCACTTTTTTTGCCAAATCACGCACTGACATCGAAGGATTTTTTTGAATTAAGGCAACAACTTTTAAATCCAATTTTGGATCCCTTGCACCTTTTTTTCGTCCAATTTTTTTTAAGTCGGCGGTAGAGCAATGCTCACCATATTTCAAAATTATATTTTTTACCGCTTTTGGGGATACTTTATACCGTTTTGCTAGTTTCCTGTACGACATAAACTTTTCTGTGCAATAAGTGTGCACAATTTTATTTCTAACTTCTATTTCAATTCGCGGCATTTTGGAAACTAATTGAGTAAAATATTTGGTTTAACCTACATGCATAGTTGACGCTATAGGAAATCTAACGGTACCTTCAAACATGTAAGCAAATATTTACACTGCGAGAAATAACCATTTAAAAGTGTGCAGTTTCTTTTCGATATATTCCTTATCTTCCTCTAAAAATAAACGGCGATCGGTAAAAAAAATATTACTTACAAATTTTTATAATGACCGCTTAAAACACCATGAATGGTAGGTAATTCCAAGGTTAAAGTTGCATTAAATACAATTGGTCTGTTTACTGTGCACAAAATTGTTTATGAGAATTAAGATCGTAAAGCTGTGTTTTTAAGAACTAAACCAAGTACATTTTTAAGGTAGTTTTTAGGCTTTTAAGCCCATCTTAATTTAACGACAAATGCACGGGGAGCGAAGGAAACCGGAAAAAGTCACATTTGGGTGCTCTAAAGTATATGATAGGATTACAGAAAAAGGTATTATTTTTGAAAGCATATTTTTCATGTTGTATCTGATAAATTTTATTAAAATATTTTTATATCATATATTGGTTTATTACGTAAGTAAAAAACATACACGTTTTGCAAATTTTATATTTTTATATTTTAAATATTATCTTTAAAAAAGTACCTTTTAATTACTTTCTGCAAAAAGTAGAAGAACTATTTTTTTTAGAAAAGAAAATTCAAATCAGATTTTTTATTTACTTTTATATGACATATCATTTATTAATAAAAAGTATTTTCATTTCTCGCAAAATTTCTTTTACTGCTTTTGCGGTATTCTTTTAATCCTGTACTAAAGAGGTTTTTTAATTCTTATTGTACTAATACTTGATAGGCAGATAGTTTATTGAGGAGAGAGCTAGCCACCTAGTTACTGCAGCCTCAAAGGCCTATTGCAACAAACCTCTATAAGTTATAGTTCATCCTTAATCGTTAAGTTCGTCAAGAACAGAGTGATGTCCTTGGGTGAACTATCCACTATTTGGTACTGTTTCTTCATCTTTGCTACATATTCTGCACAGATATTCCTGGACTATACCCATGTGGATAAGTGCTTATTTACATTACAATGTGCAGTTAGGAAACCTGTGACAAGTCTGGTAGATGTTCCACTTAAAGTAAGGAAATGTTTCATTCTTTGGAGCGAAGTGGTTGGCATGAATGTTTTTGCCTGTTGCCTTCGGTTTCTCTCCAGTTATAAAATGCCTCTCTGTTAAGCCACATTTTATTATTATGGCGCTTAGTGCCCCATGGTAGCCCGCTGAATGGTTCTGGGACTATGAAGGAATTTGCTGCTCCTTTCCTTGCTAGTTCGTCAGCAATCTCATATCCTAAATAAACGCTATGGCCTGGTACCCAATTGAGATGGACTCTGTTATGGGTAAACACTTTGATAAGCAGGTGTAGGCGATCCCATACGAGTTTGGACGTGATTTTATATGCGCTAAGTGCAAGTAGAGCCCCTTTGCAGTCCGAGTGAATGTAAATGTTATTTTTCCTAGTCAGACTGTTTATATACTCTCTTAGGCAGATCTCAATTGCATGGACTTTAGCTTGGAAGACTTAGTTACCTGTACCCATGCTGGCATATATAGATTTTCCCTGCCTTGAGTCAAAAACGCCAGCTCCCGCGCCTTCATTTGTTTTTGAGCCTTCAGTATACCAGGCTTTATAGTTACCAGTGAACCGTGACCTTTCTGTTTCCCATATGGCTCTGTTTGGGAAGGACACTTGGAAGTTTTTACAGAAGGTCTATTTTGGGAGGCAGAGATCGCAGGGTAATAACCTTAGATTCTCGTCCTTAGTAATTTCGTCAAATAGCGCTTGGTGCTACTTGGTATAGTCAAATTGTTGTCAATGATGAGCCCGACTGTGAGGATCAGAGCTTCTTTCCTGACAAGAAGAGGTAATGATGGTATACCAAGCGAAATCTCCAAACAGGGTTCAGAATATTCACACACCTTTACTCACAAACATTTGTTTAAAGCACACAGCACACAATTTTATTTTCATTTCATTTTTGTGTGTAACGTAGTTATCGTGTTGTTGATCATCCAACATGAATTCTTCGTTTTAATATTTGCTTGTGCGTCACAAACTCAAACAATGATCGATCTCAACAATTCTCTGTGTTTCAGTTTTACACTTATGTTTGCGTCAAAATGTTCATGTTGGAGAATTCAGGGCTTTGTCAAAACCAAAACAAAGACAATTTTTCCAACATGAACAAGTGGTGTTTGCAAAATTGTCTTTGTTTGTGTCGGTCATTAAGATCGATCACTACCGTCGTGTGGCGTAAAAAACAAATGCTGTTCTGGTTGCTGTGCAGCGTATTGAACTGGTTTTTGGCCAAGTGTAGCAAATTTCGGCGTCAATTAGAAAATATTTTAAAATATTAAAATAATTACCTAATAATATGTCTTTTCAAGAGTTTTAAACTTCATTTATCAGTGTTAAGGGGTCGCTGATTTCGAATCTAAAGTCAGAATTTTAAAATTCAAGATGGTGGATAGGGCTGCCACCTTAATTTTTTATAGTTTTATGAATTCGGGGCTGGCAAAAAAAAAATCGTACACCAAAAATGGGTCGCTGAATCCGAATCCGTTGTCAGAATTTCCAAATTATAAAATTTTGATATAATAGGGTTGCCACCTAATATTATGTCTTTTCAAGAGTTTTAAACGTCATTTATCAGTGTTAAGGGGTAGCTGATTTCAAATCTAAGGTCAGAATTTTAAAATTCAAGATGGTGGATAGGGTTGCCACCTTAATTTTTTGTAGTTTTATGAATTCGGGGCTGGCAAAAAAAATGGTACACCAAAAATGGGTCGCTGAATCCGAATCCGTTGTCGAAATTCGAAATCAGCGACCCCTTAACACTGATAAATGACGTTTAAAACTCTTGAAAAGACATAATATTAGGTGGCAACCCTATTATTTCAAAATTTTATAATTTGGAAATTCTGACAACGGATTCGGATTCAGCGACCCATTTTTGGTGTATGATTTTTTTTTTGCCATCCCCGAATTCATAAAACTATAAAAAATTAAGGTGGCAACCCTATCCACCATCTTGAATTTTAAAATTCTGACTTTAGATTCGAATTCAGCGACCCCTTAACACTGATAAATGAAGTTTAAAACTCTTGAAAAGACATATTATTAGGTAATTATTTTAATATTTTAAAATATTTTCTAATTGACGCCGAAATTTGCTACACTTGGCCAAAAACCAGTTCAATACGCTGCACAGCAACCAGAACAGCATTTGTTTTTTACGCCACACGACGGTAGTGGTCGATCTTAATGACCGACACAAACAAAGACAATTTTGCAAACACCACTTGTTCATGTTGGAAAAATTGTCTTTGTTTTGGTTTTGACAAAGCCCTGAATTCTCCAACATGAACATTTTGACGCAAACATAAGTGCAAAACTGAAACACAGAGAATCGTTGAGATCGATCATTGTTTGAGTTTGTGACGCACAAGCAAATATTAAAACGAAGAATTCATGTTGGATGATCAACAACACGATAACTACGTTACACACAAAAATGAAATGAAAATAATATTGTGTGTTGTGTGCTTCAAATAGTGTTTATTTACATTTATGTTGGAGATTTCTGTCACATGAGTGAAAATTTCTAAACCCTGTCTCCAAAGCAGCAGTTGGAGCAGTACGCATCGCTCGTGTGATAGACACAAGCTAGTCGTTGCAACTTGCTGAGCTAGGCTTGAGCTGTTTTTAGATCGTCTTACTTCGACATATTGGTGCAGCATATAAGATGATAGGTCTCGTGATGGAAGTAGACATCCACATGACTAATTTGGGACTAAAGCCCCAGTGCACATCGAAGTCATTTGAGTTAAAAAGTTTTAAGAGTTAATCAACTACAATTTACCACAATATTGGAGAGAGAACTCCTCCTTGTGGACAAACTTTTGCGGCGAGTATTTTGAGTTCTGCAGAGCCCAAAGTTAATTTTATATTTCTGACTTTCAGCACGTTATGCACCCAAGTACTTAATGTTCCATCAACACCTTTGAGCTGGATGCATTCGTTTATATGAGCGTATTCGGTGTTATCAAAAGCACCTTCAATGTCTAGGAAGCACCCGATTGCATATTATGTTCCCCAGTGATTTTCAAATCTTGTTTGTAAGGATCTGAAGAGCATGAATCTTTGATTTTCCTGGTTGATATAAATATTGTTTGGAATGCAGCGGGTGGTCTATATAACGACCCTCTCTGATATGCCGATCAACAATTTTTTCCATAGTTTTTAGGAGAAAGGAGGCGAGGCTTATTGCTCTATAAGATTTCGATAGATCAGAAGGTCTATTGCCTGTTTTGCGAATAAATCTTAAATTAACCTCTCTCCAGGCATTGGGAATAGTAAGTACCCCATGTGAAGCTCGTCCTAAAAATAGCGATTAGGAAGGGCATTAGTGGTACCAGGCTATTTTGCAAGAGTGCAGGAAAGATGCCGTCTTCTCCAGCTGCCGTGTATGGGTGGAATGTGCTGGGAGCCCATTTTATTCTGTCCTCGTTAAAGATTGATCTGGATAATCTCCAATTTATTATGGTTGGTCTTCTGTACCCTGTCTGTAATAGGTTCGTTGGAGTTCAGGTCAGTGTAGAAGAACCCGGGAAATGGGTATCGGCAAGGAGCTTTAGAGTCTCAAAGCGATCATTTGTAAATATGCCATTCGGTCTCCTGAGCATGCCGATATAATTAGTGTAAGTTTTAGATACTAATACTAAATAACGCATATACAAAAATGTAGCTTTGTGCGAACCAAAATAGTACAATTGCTCCACAGCTCTCCTACTATTTGGTCGAGCTCGCACCGGTGTTTACATAAAAAATTAATAAAGAAACATATAAATATTTTTTTTTAAATAATTCTAAAAAATATAATTTTTTTTTAGAATTATATCTATTCTATCAATCAATCAATCTATCAATCTATTTTTAACCACTTTTCTTCTCCTTAATTCTTAAATTCTGTTTTCTATTTTCCTTTTGTATTTCTTTTTTACCCTTTTCTATCTAAGTTTTAAGCTTATTTAATGTTTTTGCAAAAGATTTTTTGTTTACTGTTATCTTAAGATTTCAAATTATTTTCATTATTATTTTTTAATTATTTACTGTTTCAATCTAGGATTATTTTTAAACTTCGTGATTTCTATTTGTTGTTATTCTATTTTTAAATTTGATGTGATTGCTTGTATATAATGTTGTTCATTGTACAGGAAAAGAACTCGTTCTTATTTGTACTCATTAGTTATTTAGTTGTATGATCTATTAAATTATTACATAAATTAAAATTGCCAGCTTTAGATCAAGTAAGTTTTTAAGAAGGCAACAATAACAACAACAACTTTGTATAGAGTCAATCACTTAGCTGACTAGACAGACTGTTTCGGAAATCGCTATATTTTCCTCTTCAGTAGTCTTTTAGTGATTAAGGTGTGATCAACTCACTGTTAAAATTAGTATATGACTTCGCAGATTTAGAAATTCATTCTTTTAGGCTATTTATAGATCACCGCCATCAACTCTACCAAGGTTGCCATCTGTTTAGTTGCTTCTTCTAGACATATAATTCAAATTAATGAATTCCTAAATCTGTGAGGTCATATACAAGTCTAAACATTGAGTTGATCACAGCTTAATCAATTAAAGACTAATGAAGAGAAAAATGTTGCGATTTCCGAAACAGACTATCTGTCTAGTCAGCTGAGTGATTGACTCTACACAGAGTTGTTGTTGTTGTTGTTGTTGTTGCTTTCTTAAAAACTTACTTAATCTAAAGCTCGCAATTTTAATTCATGTAATTTGTACTCATTTTTATATCTAATAAATAAATATATTTCAGCTTAATGCCAAATAAGTTCATGAAGCAACAGGTAGCAACAACAATAAGTTCTTTGCAGAACAAACCACCAAGCAGACTAGACAGACAATTTGTTGATAGCTACATCAATATTAGCTGAATATTTCTGAATGTTTGGAAGCTGTGTTTTTTGGAAGCGTGTTTGCATTGATTGAATATTAATTTATTCATTTAAGCAGAAAGAATTCAAAAAACTTTTCGTTTTCCAGTTGTAGAGGACTTTAATGTTGATAGTTATGTTGAAAGCGGCAGTATGAGCTGCGGAGTTAATATTTTATTTTTAATGTTTATAACTGCAAGTTTATGTTTTGTGTGCATGATTGTACAAGTTGTTCCAGAAACAGAAAAATCATTTGATGCATCGAAACTTTCTCGACTTTGGCAGTACATAAAGGTGCAAGCAAAGATATTTCCAAGTTGATGAAAATCCTTTCTTCTTCGAACCGCCTTGAAAGCTTTTAAAACTTTTATATGCCTTAAGCAAAATTTGAATTCGCACAAATTACGCTTTAAACGCTCCTGGTTGAGCCGTTGACATTAGTTGGCTTACTCCATATTGAATAATGCATCTTATCATACAATTTGCGCTTCTTAACCTCTTGGTAATTTATACTCAATGACAAGAATTTTTTAAAAAAATTTTTCAAACCTTTTCATTGTGGCCTTTGGTTTTCATGGAAACCAAATAGAATCATAAAGTTGATTGTGGTCAGTAGTGTGATTGGTTTGAATAAAAATATTTATTTTTTCCTATCACCCACTCCTTCCTTCCATCCACTGTTACGTCTTTTCTTCAAAATTATTGCTTGAACGACTAAAAAATCACGAAGTTAGAAGTCAAAACAACACTAAGTTAGAAAACAACTTTTATACATCAAACTACATATTTTTACGTATATAGTGAATTTTTTTCTTGTTTTTGTTCCCTTTCGGAATTGGGACTTTATTTTTGGACTCCAAAACGGTGACAACGATTTCTCAGCTTCTAAAAGAGAAAAATGAAAATACCATATGAAAGATAACACTAAAATAATAAGATTACCTGCTATTAGCAAACCAGACCACATTTTTGTGCCTTATTCTGAACAAAAAAATAAAAATATTACCCAATTTTCTTACCTTTCAAACATTCTAAAAAACGTGTTTTTATTTACCATTTGAAGCAAAGCTTTTTTGAGAAATCACGTTTAAAGGTTTAAGTATAAAAAAACATAGATGAAATGAATGCAATTTTTTTATAGTATATATATACCATATGGTATGTTTATGTACATGGAACATTCTTTGAAATTGATCAACAAAAACATGAATCGTGCTGATATAGTTATATACATTATAGATTTCATACGGCAATTCAACTCAAGAAATCATTTTTTAACTTGTTTTTCTTAAACATTTTTAGTGAAGA
The DNA here is from genome assembly GCA_963920525.1 of Dichetophora obliterata. Classification (NCBI taxonomy): domain Eukaryota; kingdom Metazoa; phylum Arthropoda; class Insecta; order Diptera; family Sciomyzidae; genus Dichetophora; species Dichetophora obliterata. Next base: position 84,947,661 of record OY986435.1, read on the forward strand.
GGTAAAAATGTTGTTTAAAAAATAATAAACAAAGTTGTTGGTCAGAAAATTGAAACAACTTAACTGAATAACGATTAAATTATTAAATTATTAAATAATAATAATAATAAAATTTAAATTAATTTTGAAAATCTGTAATGGACGATAACGAATTTTCAGAAGTATTTTAAAAAATTTCTACAATTAAAGATATTTTCAAAAGTCTTATTTTGCATAATAAAACTTTAAAATGTCTCAAATATTTACGTTTTTTTTTTTTGTATAAAAGTTAAAAAAAAAAAAAAATATTTTGATAAAAGTCAATTTTAAAAACTTTGGGAAAAATATATATTAATTTATGATAATTTATCTAAATTCTCTCAAAATGTCAGCCTGGGACGACAATGGGAACACTGTTAAAATAAATTTCAAAGTAAACTTACCTTGAAATTTATGATCAACACAGCCGCCTGCGAGAAACAACAAGAACTGAACACACTAAAGAAGACCATGTTATGATCAATTGAAAAACAGTCTACAAGAAAAAAAACCGAATTTTTTAATTTTTGAGTACCCGTAACTCAGTAACCACTAGAAAAAAAATCACAAATTGATTTTCTAAATTGTAGCCAACACTACATGTATACAAAGTTTATACAAAATTGGAGAGGGTCAGGTTGAAAATTTAATTTTTTTTTAGAAAAGCAATGGAATCACTCTATGACCTTTCGGTGACACTGTAAACTTAGTCTAAAAAGCCTTTAACAATAAATTAAAATTATTATAAGCATTTTTAACTTCTCCACTAAAAAACATCATCAAAAAAAATTTAAAAAACTATTTTTTGTGTTAAAATGCCGTATGGAAACTATCATTTTCATATCAGTATGAACGTAGGCGGTTCGGGTACCCTTTTTTGTCAATGTGACTTTTGGAGTATTTATGTGACGATGGAGTATTGACACTTCACATTACACTTCCATGCTCCAGAAAACCTATTTTCGTACACCTTAAGAATCAATAATTAACTGCTAAAAAACTCAAAGTATTTATTTACTTCCTTGTATGAAAAAATAAAATTTACTTCCTTGTATGAAAAAAAAAGTGATGTTGTGTTTTTAGGACTCTCAATGCCCATAATAAGCGTTACTCATCACTTTTTTTCCTACCACCACCAACTACAAATTTTCATCGTAATAAGAATTGATATGTTTTAAAATTCTTTTGATATGAAATAAAAATATAAAATTTCAAAATTTTATTCCCCTCTTTCTTTTTACAACCAAAATCGTTCAACTCACAATACGAAACTCAATATTAAAACGGAAAAAATTTGTGTACATAAAAAAATCAAAATTAAGTTACACTTGCTTTTGGTCAAGTGAAATTAATAATTTTTAATGAAAATGATTCTAATTAATATTTTTCATTCACTTTAACTTAAAAATAATACAAATATTTTTTCAAAATTTGCTGGTTTGATCATCAAATACTTCTATTTGTAACTCAAATTTCTACTAGAGTTTCATATCGTTGAAAAAAAGTTATCTTCCTAAAACGCTTTTGCTGAAAGCTTCACAGTAAAAAGTTTCATTGCATTATCATTTTTAGTGAAACAACCTCCGGAAAAAACAAAATTAGCCCATAACTCCCCACTGGGTCAAAAAAGATTCCTACTTGCTGTACAGTTTTTTGCTGGTTTTTGCATCCCCTGTTCTGTAAACATCCCCTATCTCTCAAAGTTAAACAAAAATGAAATAAATGACTTGAAATTTAGCAATTAAGCAGTCTGAGTTTGAAATTTGTCGAGATCGAATGAAAATACGCATATTTCTATGCAAAGTGACGTCATAAAATCGGTAAATCTCTTTAAATTTGAAATTACTTACTCTTATAACTTCCATTTTCGATCATCAGCTTTAATTTTCCATATGCACCCAGAATTTGAAAATTTTTTTTAAAATCGAATGGAAACTAAGCCTGCTACCCATACAAAATGACGTCATCAAATGGCATGTTCTTCATAAAAACGACAAAAATTAAAGAATGAGCTTTGCTATTTAAAATATTATGATACAAAATTTAAAGTACTCCAAGTTAAAATTTTTTATGAAATGACGTCACCAAAAAATAACCTTCGACTGTACTAAATTAATTTTAACGAATTTGATATTTGCCCAGTTGAGAATATTCCATACATGTTTTTTTTAATCTTAGCGTTTATGAATAAGTTGAGACAAGCTTTTGGCTGGCATAACCTTAAATTTAAGTGATAGTAAAAATAAAAAAAGTCTATGCATCACATTTTACACATGTGTTTGAGTATGCGATAGATATCACGACCTTTTTGGCAACGGTGCGTATGAGTAACATTTATTTATTAAGTGCGAATGAACTTTTTTCTTTTTATATTGCAGCTATTCAAACACTTATCTAGCCTGGATTAAAGTGACATTTTCATGCCGTTTTTGTTTTTTTTTTTATTTTACCCAAACTCTTAATGTACACACTCATGTTCATCAAATGACGTGACAGTATGTATTTTTTTGTCAAATTATTTTTTGCCTCGTTGAATGGCAGCTACTTGGCTGTCATGATTGATGTCTTTGATTGATGTTTTTCGATATTCAATGAAATGTGCGTGTTTTTGTATGTGTTGCTGTATGTGTTTGCTTACATATGAATTTATGTTGGTGTGTATGTTAAAAGTTATGCGCCCATGACTATGCTGCTGATCTTGGTATAGCAGCACATCGATTGATATTGCTTATACATAGCGACATGTACGTTATTTGTTGGTGTGGATTGATTTGTGTGCTATTGAGTGTTTCTAATGAATGTCAATATATTTTGGATAACATATAAAATTCGATTTGTTCGTAGCTTGAGGGTAGGCTATCGTCTTGATGTGTGCTGTTGACAACTTGTCAATTGAGCAATAAACGAACGATGCTTAAATTAACTTCAGCAACATTTGCACCACTTCACTGAAACGTTTGGTCGTTTAGAAAAGAGTTTTTGGGCTTAAAGGATTAAGTTAAGTATATATATATATAAAAAAAAGTTATTCTAGTTTGTATATTTGCTTCAGTCGACATTTAAGTTGCATTGCAACTACCTACGTGCTAGCTCGACATCATCCGTAATCCTATTGCCTCGAATTGTTGCAATGTCCTCGAAATGTTTGTCAACTCAAACTGAGTGCAGACGGAAATCTTACAGCTTCATTACTACCGGACATAAAATGAGTTAAGTTGTCGTTGAGGCTCCAGCATAAAATTGTGTTTCATTCGTAAATCCGATAACCCAGTTTTTATTTTATACTCGGATTAAGGTCATCCGTTGTGGATACTAGTGGCATTAGAAGTTTGCCTTTTAATGAGCTCAAAATTAATTTAGCTTGGACGATTTGCAGCAGAGTGATTATATTAAAATTGTGACTATGAAATGAATCGCATTCATGTAACTCATCCTAAGCAGCTTAGACTTTAATTTAACCATGTTAACAAGAGCTTGTGGGTCGGTGTATTTTTCTGCTTTACCTTTTTTCAAGATTTTGTTCCAAAGAAAACTAAAAAAATTTAAACTCTGCGCATCTCATGCTGACAAACTTCAGGCAAAAAAGGTATTTCTATTACAAAGCCACAACATTGTTAGACTTTTAAATATGGCAAAAAATTAGCAAAAAACATAACCAATTATTGAAATGGACCATACATACCTATCAGGGAGTCCAATCCCGGAAGCTTTTCTAGATTTCGGGACTAGTTCAGGATTGAAAACTTTATTTTCAGTGTTGTTAAAAAGCTCCGTGATATTGATACCATCGAGCGATTTTTATATTTTTTGTTGTTTTACATGAAATCTTAGCCCAATTATATTTTTAACGAACGTGGTTCTTAAGTTTCTTAAACAATTGAGGCTGCCAGTTATTTTCTAATTGCAAAAATGGGAAAAGCTCAAAATACAAGTTAAACTTTTTTAAGCCATCTTAAAGGCAAGCACGCTGCTCCGTGCCAAATATCTCTCAAACTGTTAAGCCTGAAAGTATGCATATATTAATACATAAGAGGCAAGCAGCTGCTCCGCACTAAGAATTTCTCAAACTGTAATTATTTTTTGACAGTAAAGTACTTTTACAAGACATGCTGTTCTCAAAAATGGTCAGCCTGAAAGCATGCACAGAATATATATTTGATACTTATCGGTGACAATATTAGGTTTTTATAATAGTACGTTTTTGATCCTTTTCGTACTTTTGATCTTTTTAGTACATTTTCTACAATGCTTCAATACGTAAAGTGTTATTTAAAGTGATACATTTGTATTTTTCAAAAATCAATTGAATAAAAAATCAAGCTTTAAAAAGAGAAAAAGTGGGACATGCTTTCCAACAACATGTTCTATTTTAAGAGGATGCTCATAATTGTAGTTTTCATCTATGGCAAAAATCACAATACCAAAAAACCACACAATTGTGAATATCCTTATTCACTAAAATAATATCCTTAAAACTAAAATAATACTTATGACTAGCAAATTGTATTAATTTAAAAAAAAAATTATAAAAAAACAAAATACAGAACAGTTTCAGTTATTATTATATAAATGTTAAACACTTTTCTTAGACACTGTTTTCATGCTTTTTTGTGGTTAAGGCAAATTAAGGTTAAAAAACACTTTTAAAAATAAATTTGTTTTTTTAATTATTTTTATAGTAATCCATTAAGCTGATCAACGCATCTTATTTTTCAATTGAGAATTTTGTTTGGATATTATAACAAATATTACCCGCTGATGAGAAGCACCGTTCTGATTCTATGCTAGTTTTGTTGATTCTATGCTACCACGATTGCCTCCACGACAAAACAAATTAATTTCCTAAGTCAGAATATCTGACAATTTTGAAATACATAGCAGACTCAACGATTTTGCAAATTGTTCTAAAACTTTGCAAAGTCTTTGCTCCAGTAATTCATTGTCCTAACAATCTTTTTCAGCCTCAATAAAAGGTTTTTATAATTCTTTATTCATATCAAGTAAAGTTGAAATGGTTGCATTTCCTGGATTCGGATTGACTTTCCTAATAGTACCTATGCACATTAGACCGGAGCGAATTTCAAAAGTACATTGCATCGATTTGGCTTAGAGCACAATTGATAGGTATTGTAACAAACATGTTAACTACAAGACTTCATTTCGATCGGATTGCATCTTCCTGCTCAGATTTGTCGTTAAAATCAGGACATTTTTTATAAGATAATGGCTTGAAAAATCTTAGGAAGTGCTTCAGTTAGTACAAACATGAAATGGAGGTTCACAAAATTTCGTCCTGTTTTGATCAAATCTTCCAACACTAAGATATCGTTAATAATAACATAATTGAAAATGGCATAACTTTTTAAAATTATAAAAATCATTAAAAATTAGGGTCAAATCAGCTGATAATAGGATGAATTAAACAAATACAAAATTTTATTACGATCTGACCCCAAATGCCTACTTCAGAGTGTCCTTGAAAATAACATATATCTTAAAAGTATCTATATCGCAGTAAACATTATAAAGATCAATAATTATAAAATAGAAAAGTGCGTATTCAAAATTTAATCTCGAAACAATAATATCTTAATTTTCCAAAATATCCTTAAACATCACAATATTATCCAAGAAATTTTTATGTTTTTTCAATATTATTGTCAATTTCAATATTATTGTCAATTTCAATAGATTTATGATTGCTGATTCTGAATCTGGCAACACATTTATTTTATCTTTTTTAGATCTTAGGATATATACCTCTGAATGAATGAGATACGAGTTTTTAAGGCACAATTAAGTCATGATAAAAAATTAATGGATTGTTGTAAATTCTTCAAAACAGACTTGAAATATAGAATAGGTTATAGTCTCTAATCTTACAAAGTTTGATAGCATAATCGTATGCTATTTCTAAAAAATTAACCTTAAAATTGTGCGAGTCTAGCTTTTATGAAAACACATACAAAATCCTAATCTTTACTAATATATAATAAATGAAAAATAATAGTTGAAAGGGATCTTTACAATTATTGTTGTTATGAATTAATAATTTACTAATTTTTGTATGTGGTTCATACAAATTGAAAATTTTTAATCAGCATTTTAATTGTTAAGCATTGGGCGCGTTCTGCAGACAAAACAGTTGCACAACAGTTGACTTAAAGTCTGCTGAACGAGCTTGTACATGCAACATGTACGGTGAGCGCCATTTTTGGTACGAACAATTTCAATTTGCGCTCACTTATCATAAATGCATCTGATTTTGTTTGTCAACTCTTTGAGGAAAAATGTAATTAAATATTTCATATAGTTTTTAGCGAAAAAGAAATAAAATAATGGACAACTTATACTAGTTTATAATTTATTTTAATTTATTTAAATAAATAAATATATGTATTTACATTTTCAATAAGAAAAGTATGAACTGAACAGAAGGTTCCTGCTTCTTACTCTATCGTCAGGAAAAATGTCTTCCATTGTTGCAAAATACTCCTCGGCCAGTTTTAGTGTTGTCTTTAATTATCCTATAGGCTTTCTTTATATTTCTCATCTTTCTGTCCAATATATCGTCTGTCATCCCAGGGAAGCTTTTTTTTAACTTGGGCTCCATTGCTGCAGCGCACTCTTTGCACTGGGATCTTCCTGAATAACTAAAAAATCGGCAAATTATATCTATACGTTTACCATATGATTCTCTTGCTATTTTTTAAGTTTAGTTTTCCAGCAAAATACATTTTGTTCATGCCGCGAAGTTGGCCGTTTTCCGTTACAACACTGCGCTGTTGCACTTTACATTTTGTTGCATTTTACGCCGACGATTAAGTGGCATAGAACTCTAAACAGTTGTTTATGTTCTTAATAGCACAGCGCTCAGCAGAATTGATCGCCTAGTAAAGAGCGTTCACTAATCGCTCAGTAAGCGATTACTTCTGCAGAACGCGCCCATTAAATGCTTTAGTAGCTGCTTACGTTGTGTTTGTTTGGTCCGTTCCGAAATCACGAACGTCAATCGTGCTGATAAGAACATGATACGGAAATTCAACACAAAAAATAATTTTTTTCAATGATTGTGTTTAGTGGAGAAGTAAACAAAAGGTCTGTTCCCATACTTTTGTAGCAGAAATTAGAACGTTATAAAAGTTGAGAGAGTAAGCGGAAAAATGCTAATTTTGCGTGAAAAATTGCAAAAAACTACGAGAACAGGTTTTTAGCAAAAAGTTGAAAACTTTGAAGAAAAGCCAACAAAATATGTTTATTTCTTTTGTAAAAATTGGACAAATGTCGGATCAACAAAATAAATTCTTTGATGCTTTTTGTGTTGTTTTAATGGCTGGTACTCTAATTTGTCATCAGCCGTCAAAACATGGCAGCTTGCGAATTACTACGAATTTCAGCTTCGCCAAATTTGTGTAGCAGAAAATAGCAACATTTGACAGAGACTGGATTACTTATGTTCTTTCTCTTTTGCGAATTTCATGGGTACGGGAACAGGAAAAAGCAGAAAATAGGTTTAAAAAATAGCTAGAAATAGTATAGGAACAGACTTGATATTTATAATAATTTAAATTAATTGTACAGGACTTTTTATTTCAAAAAATCCTAAACTAAAGCTGGCTTCGTTCAGTCTTGTGTTTTTCTATGTTATTACTTTCTACTGGTTTTAAACTTCACAAGCATTATACAAAAAATAAAGTTGAAGGTCACCGAAAGGTCATAATTAACAGAAACTGTGCAAATTTGTAATATAAATTCTGAAAATATGTCATCACCTATTTTCGATTTGTAAAAATCAGAGTACTTACACATACTTCTACTATATGTCAAAAAAAATCAATCTTGTTTCTTCAGAATTTTCAAAGATATGACATATTTTATGAAAAATTATTGATTACACTGCTCGCTTTTTTGCACACTTTTTTCCCTGTATTTGATAATTTCAAAGCTTTTTAGCAAAATTGTGATTATTATTCCGACGTACAACTTTGCAGAACAAATCAACATGAAAAATCGTTTGAAATTGCATTAAAAACTTTTACAAGCCTCATATTTCTGGCCCGCTTTCAACACTTCAAAGCAATTAAAATTATTCGTACGCTATGATGATCTAATTTTTTCGTTGCAACTTATGCTGAGTTTAAGCTAGACTTTTTGTAAGACCCATTCGATCCATTTGTTGAGCAGAGTTCAATACATAAAAAGCTTATAATATTCTGCATTCCACGAACTAATATAAATTTAAATTGGTTAAAGATTGAAGGAAATGCCAAATTTCAAGCAACTAAACCATTCCAAGACTCACACAAAAATATTCTGATGTTGGTTTTTTATTAAAATCGCGTAATAAAGACTAAATCTTTCTGCTTATCACAAAACAAGAAAAATACAAATTCTGCACAGCACTGCGATGCACTCCACCGATGCCACTATTGATTTATTCGTACACCTATTTCTCGGCAGCTGGAGTCCAGCCGGTGAGCTGGTCACTTATTTTTTACTTTAGCCAACAAGAAATTACATTTTTAGATTTGTATGAAACTTTAAAAAAGTTTAGACGCTAAGAACCCAATAAATCAGATAATTTGTAGCCGATTTAAATAAAAAATAGTTAGCATGATTAATATAAGTTACCTTTTAAAAATAATATTACCTTTTGTAATTTTTTATACCAAAAATTTATTGAAGAAAAAAGAAAAGAAAAGCACAAAACTGTGTTGAAGAACATGACAATATAAGAGTAACTTTATATGTTTTTCTTTTTAATGTTGTGTTTTATGTGTTTTTATATAAGAAACAAGTTTTCGTGTGCAAAATATGCCATTTCAGCCTTAAAATATGTCAAACGTCATTTGGGCTCAAAATACATCAGAAAAAGGTATTTAACGTCATTTTGGCAACGCTGGTTGTAGCTACTTCGTTATGCAGAAAATTCCGAAAAGCATCGAGTCTACTTCGATAACTTTTTTACGTCCTATTATTTGCTGTGTCTGCTGAACGAGCAGCGATTTTTTGCTAGTGGCACAATTCGTAAAAGTCGTTTGAATGGTGTCGTAATGAAAAGGCGCAAAGAATTGAAACGCGGCGACTTCGATTATTGATTCAATAAAACAAACGAAATGTTCGATGGGCCAACAATGAAGACGGGACCATGGTCACAAACTACGAAAATTTGGAGCCCATGAAAAGCGCGCCCGGCGATACGATCGTAAGACTAAGAAAACGGGCACAGTGCCACAACCACATTTGATCCAATACCTATGAATGCTGTGGCAAATTATCGATTTGACAATCGTGGGAAAAAATGGTGGTGGCCTCTCTTCAGTCACAGTCTTAACACAGCAGTTGCAAAAGTTTGGAAGTTGGCCTGCTTTATTGCCAAATAAAGCAATTCACACCTAAAACTCAAATCGTTTTCCGCAGTGAAGTCACTCGCTATGCTGTTCGCAAACATTTAATCATTCGTTCACCTGGCGGAAAATATCGTCGCTGCAAGCAGTAAGCAAACTATTTGCCAGCGCTGAAATGTTCAATTGCATTCAAAATGCTTCACATTATGCAGCCCACATAAGTAATTGTACCCAGTTAACCAAAACTAACTTTCTTAAATTCATTTATGAACTTTTTCGGGTAGAAAAGTTCATTTTCGGCATTGAAAATGCCATGAAAATAATTTTTTCGGCACGCGGAAATTAATCTTTTTTAATCATAAATTGGCTTATTATTGCATATCGATAATATGCTTAAAAATAAATGATAATGTTAACGAATTCTTTTAATTTTATTTGAAACTAGCAAATACCCGCTGCTTCGCCTGCGAAAAAGTATTAAATATTGTATACAAATTTCAAATCTTAAAATTAAAGTATTTAGTTGTATGAAATCATTTGCAAAATATTAAAATTATTGTTTGTTTGTTTGTTTTTTTTTAATTATAAAAAAATGATATAGATATTAAAAATTTACTTTATTTAATTTTAATACCTTATTTAAATTTTAATTGCTATGATGACATAAATTTGCCTGGCTTTTTTTGTTTTTTGACTTTTGAAAAAGTTCTTTTGGGTAAAAATTTTTAAAATTTGTAATCAACAATGTAATTTTTTAACAGGAATTCTTCTTAAATTTAAAAAAAATCCGTTTCAATGACATCAAACTTTTGGCGATATCTGGAAAACTATAGTACAACGCATTTTTGTATTAAAAGTAGCCGATTATCAAAAGTAACAGTAAATTAAAGCTTTTTCGGATATATTTTGTGCGAATAGTAGGTATGTTAAAAATATCCCGTTATTAGGACATCAAAATTATTGCGATATCTCAAAAACTCATTATAATGCATTTTCTTAAGCTTCAGAATGAGAAAAAAACTATTGAATTTTCAAGTTTTGAATTAGCAAGCAAACATCTCCGCCATTTTCAAATCCAATGTCATCAAATTTTCTTTATCTGAAAGATAAATTAAGTAAATTGGGAAAATGAGAAACCGTTTACAGTTACCTAACAAATCCAATTTTTTATTTAAATATGTTAATATTGTTTTTAAAAATCCCTAAAATATCAAATTTTTTTTTTAAAAATAGACCAAAAGTAGTTTTTGTTGTACTTGCTAAAAATGATGTTATATTTTTACAATGTTCTACAGCTTAGAAACCAATTTCTGTGATAAACATTTTAAAATGTAGCTTCAAAAATAATTTCTGTGAACAAATTTTTCAAATCTTTCAAACCATTCCAAAGTTATATACATAAATCTATGTTTTAATCCATATCTTTATCTAAACATTTATAGTAAGCCCAACAGACGTTGTCCTGACCCAATTCAATTAATTTTTTTCATGATCGTTGTGTGAATTTGTGAAAGTGTGTAAATTGACCTTCGACCAACACATTCAATTCAATTCAATTTATTCACATTTCTCTTAAATATCTATTTAATACAATACATGTTTCATAAAAAGTTTAACATTAATATCAATAAGTATAATAAGATAAGAGAAAAGGTAGTGATAGGTGGAGTAAATAAATTACTGTGTTACCCATCACGAGTAAAAATTAAAATTTAACTTATATTTAATTTTATATTTTAAATTTGTGTTGAGTAAAGATAGAAGAGACAGCTAGAATAAAAAATAGAAAAAAAAAAAAGAAGAAGTATAAAATTTGATGAAAGGAGAAGATACTAGACTAAAGTCTGCAGGAGTAAATCAATGTTATTCAAGTTGAAGTTAAAAGGCCAGGACTTCAGGTACCTCAGAAACGACTTAATGTAGTTTATGACTTAAATGCTAGCAGGTAGCATGTTGTATAAGCGACAAGCTACAATTGAAAATCTATTCCGGTAACCAGTGGTGCGGTAGGGTGCAATCAATACAGAGTCCAGTCTCCTGAGATTATAATGTCTTACTGTATTAGAAATTAGGTTGCTGTGTTTTTTGGAGAATACTTCAAAAACTTTATAATAAAATAAGTGTTTAATAGGCAAAATATTAGCAGATTTAAATAGTTCAAATGAAGGCGACAGTCGACTTTCATTAAAAATTTGTTTAATGATGCATTTTTGTAAAGTTAGCAATGGTTTCAATTTGACATTGTAAACTCCACCCCAACAACAGATAACATAACTGAGTTAAGAGTGAAACAGACTAAAGTAAAGCATTTTAGGACTTTAAATGAACATAAGTTACGCAGGCGATAAAATTTTCTTACAACAGATTGAAAATAAGTCTTTAGAGAGTTTGAATATTCATTCCAACTCAATTTATTGTCTATTATTATGCGTAAATATTTAAAATCTTTGACAATTTCAATTTCAAAGCAGTTCATGTCGGAGTTGCATACTGGATTATATGAATTTGGATCATTGGAACAGAGGACAAACTTTTTACAAGAAACGTGGTGCTGAAAACATATTTCTGAGAGATCTTGGGTGGCTAGTTTAAAAAAACAACAATTTAGTTTTTTTTCTTATAATTAGTTTGTGCCTGCTAAACCATTTTCTCAGCAATTCTATATCAGCGTTTATCATTGCGTTATCATTGCGTTTATCAGAAGTTTCCTTTTAAAACATCAATGCATGACGATCAGAATCTTCTGATACACACAGCATTCTTATTGATGTATAGTATTCCCCGGCAGACGTTGTCCTGCTGCAGACCACCTTACTGCTATATACGAATTTTCATGCTGTTCGAAAGTTCGCAGTTTTTAGTATTGTTGCCGAAAGTAACCGTATTCACTAAATTATCAAATTTTAGTCTAATGCAACCATAACCGTTCGTAATATACCATTTTTGTTTAATAGTGGGCGGTAATGGGGGTGTGGCATAATTATTTTACTGAAGCCATCTCATACTCGAAACAAATAGACTGCCAGAATTTCAGCCCAATTTAGCTTAAACCTAATACGCTTTGCTTTATTCCACGCTTATCCCCCGAAAAGTAAACGTAGCTAAAGTGGTCATGCCCATTTTTAGTAAATTTAGCGAAAGTAACCATACAACGTAAATTACAAAATTGTAGTCTTATACTACCAAAATCGTCTAAAATATAGCATTTTTTCCAAAACGTGGGCGTGGCAAATATAACATAACATATTATGATTAAGTTTAAATAACAAATCGTTTGTTATCTATATCGTGGTAATCGGTTCAGTGGTTCTTGCGTGGTTGTCAAACATCCGTGTCAAAACGCTTTTATATATTCATACAATCTCAAGTGGGGAAAAGCAGGCTAGCTGCAAAACATAATTTATGCTTATAACTCTATTCTGGCAACTCCCCTCAAAACATTTGCAAAGAAAATTAATCAACACTGTATGCCAGCAACCAGTAAGAATCTTACTGAAAGCAACTACACAACATGGCTGCCGTGTCATATTGAGAAAAGCTCTCGCGACAAAGAAAAAAAAGGAAAGCTTTGTTTGTTGTTGTATTGTATTGCTGGTTGAATGTAAAGGCTAATTTACACGATTCACTATCATTGTTCACATTGGATGAATCATCTGATTTGAAAAATGTAAATTGAGTTTCATCTTTAAAATGAAGATGATCCCAGTAGCGGATGGAATATATTCCGAATATATGAAGCATCAATTACCTTGTAATGACCACTACTTCCGACTATATTACCTTACTATGCATAAAAGGCCTAACATTTAACATTGAATGAGACAGGAGGTAAGTGATCGCCTCCCTTCAGCATTACCTAGAAGTTATGGAGCAACATACTACTTGTATTAAGTTATAAAAATCACTGCATTACTTTTCCTTGTATGCTACATTACAGGTAATGAGGTATGAGTTAATTACTTCTGCTATATGCAGACGCATTACTTTTTGAAAAAAGTAATGCTTCCTTACCTGGTAATTTATTCTGTATTAGTTCTATGGTAGCCACTGGCAAATCCGCTGCTGGGGATTGTCATCCACATTGAACAGTGAAAGAAGTAGAAGGTCTTCCTACTTTTGATGAAAGTGGAAGCAAATCGAACTGATGTGTCATTCGTACTGAAACACAATTGAAAGATGTTAATATAACTTCAAGCGGAAAGTTTATATTTTTTATTTAATTGCTGAACGGTTTTTATTTTTTCCATTTTTTTAAACGTCAATAAAATATATTTTGACATTCAATACCGAATCATCCATCAAATTTTAAACTTACCCTTTGCATAATGTAAATTGAAACTTGATTCACTGCCATTGTTCAACGTTCACTATCATCGTTTTGAGTGAATTGTGTAAATTCACCTTAAGCATCAAATAAAATGCGTGATTTTGTAATAATTAAAGAATACATTTTGCGAAAACCTTAGTAAGCAATGACAATCTAAATTATCATAGTAATCAAATAAAAAAAGAATTATCAATATCGGTTCTGCGGTTACCGAGCTTATTCTGGATCAAAATTTGTGAGTCTCCTTTTATATAATAAGTATAGAAAAGTAGTAATATATCCAGGGCCGTCGCCAGCGAAATATTACTCGCAGAACTTAATTTATTTTAAATTAGAAAACGATAAAATTATAATTAAAACGAAAACTTTATGGGGGTCTTGAAAAATTTGTTTGATTTAAACAAAATTTAATGATATCAATCCTTTCAAGAATGTAATTTAGATCAACTAATTAAAAAAACATAAATTAGAAAAAAATTCCACCCAAAAACGTACGCAAACTCACTTTACGCTTGTGGTTCAGTAAGAAGATGAACATTTTATGATTGTTTTATGAACTCATTTATTTATTTATTTATTTATTGGCCAAACAAGGCAATGCAATTTACTTATTCTAACTTATTCTAACAGGTTTTGTTTACTTATTACTAAGTTTTTTGTTTTTCTTCTCCCCTTTCCTTGTTTTTATTTTATTTTTTATTTGGTGCTCTTAGTGGGCATACTCCGCCCACCGGATTGACATGATTTCAAAAACCATGTCAAAACTAAGAGAAGAGGAGGAAAACAAGAAAGACTATATACACACTTAAGATACGATGTATATATATTATTCTTAAAGACTATAAGGACAAAAGGATGTAAATGGGAGATTTGGAGAGGGATGTTAAAGAATTTTGATTTATTAAACTAAATGCTTATACATATAAATCCATACATGTATGTAGTTTATCTGAGGCCTGTGTTAATTCTGATTTCTGAGTGATTTATATAGGGTTTGCTTGAAAGAGGATTTGGACATAGAAGGTGAGTAGTATATAGAGATATTATTAAATTCTCTGCAACAACGATTGATGGGTTCATTATTTGCATATGTAGTTTGGTGCTGATATTCAGTTAACAATCGAGTATGCCTAGTGCGCCTAATTGGATCGTTAAAGGAAATCATATTAGAAATATATTCGCTGTGAATAGCACCATTAATTACATCAAATGTGAAGCATGAGCCCAATAACGATCTTCTTGTTGATAGTGGCATCAAATTTAAAAGGCTGAGTCTATGTTCATATGATGGAAGGCTACAATAATCATGGGGGTTGTACATATCTCTAAGCGCGTATAGTAAGAACTGCTTTTGAATAGACTCAATTCTTTCTCTATGGGAATCGAAAGATGGATTCCAAATTATGCATGCATATTCAAGTATTGGGCGCACTAATGCACGGTACAAGGATGTAGTGACCCATATATTCTTGAATTCATTTGCACGTCTTTTTATAAAACCGAGCTGTTTGCTGGCCCTGGACACAATTTTATCATAGTGCAGATTAAAGCGCATCTTGCAATCTAAGACAACTCCAAGATCCACTATATGGTTGACCCTTTTTAGTTCGATACTATTGAGGTGGTAGGTATGTAATGTAACGTTGTTTTTACGAGAAAAGCTAATAACATTGCATTTATTGACATTAAGATGTAGTTTATTTTGAAAACACCATTGCTCAAGAGACAACAATTTTGATTGCAAAAAATTGACATCTACATCTGATTGAATTGAATAGTACATTTTTAAATCATCTGCATACATAAGATGTGGGATATCGTTAAGAACTTCTGACAGATCGGATATGAATATGTTGAAAAGAAGAGGACCAAGATGACTACCTTGCGGAACTCCCGAGGAGACTGCAATTTTTTTCGATAGAACTCCCTGGAATTTAACAAACTGGGATCTGCCGTTTAAATATGATTTTAGCCAACTTAGTATGGACCCAGCAACACCAAACTTTTCTAACTTATATATAAGAATGTTGTGATCAACTCGATCAAAAGCTTTACTGAAATCAGTATAAACAGCATCTATTTGGTGCCCTTTTTCCATTTTGACTAAAACATCTGATACCATAATCATGAGATTAGTGGTGGTAGATCGCCCTTTTCGGAACCCGTGTTGCTGCTCATTTAGACGTGGGTTAATGAAACTTGTTAGCTTTTCACAAATAAGTTTTTCAAAAAGTTTTGGAATGGCTGACAAGATTGCTATGCCTCTATAATTTTCAACTGATCTTTTATCACCATTCTTGTAAATTGGCGTAAGATGGGATGATTTCCAATATGAAGGAAATGTCCCACAAACCAGTGATTCGTTAAAGATTATGTGTAATGGCAATAGCAGTTGGTCTAAACATCGCACCAAAAAGCTTGTAGGTATTAAGTCTGGTCCTGGTCCCTTTAATATATCCAGTTCTTTTATTGCATTAGAAATCTCTTCCTGGGTTAAATATAAACTATCAACTATAATAGTTGAGCTAGGAGAAGTTTCAGATAAGGTGGTAGGAAGACAAAAGACCTCCTTAAAGTGATCGGCATACAAGTTGCTTATTTCAAGAGAATTGGACGAAGTGACATTACCTTTAAACATAGACGATGGATAGCCGCTAGATTTGCGCTTCATGTTAACAAAGTCAAAGAATTTTCTCGGCTCTTGGACAATTTTTTCTCCGATGATGTTCGTGTACAACTTGTACGCTTCTTCTAACTTGATAGAGAACTCTCTTGATAGCTCGTCATATCTAAGCTTCAGTTCATCGCTTATATTATCAGTGTTTTTGAGAAGTTTGTAGATTTTATTTCTTTGATTCCTCAAAAATCTGAGATTGTTGTCTAGCCATGGTTCTGTGAGCTTATTCTTTTTCTTTATTATTGGCACATAACTGTCTAAATCTAAATTGAATAGAATATGATTCCAATTTAGAGAACTAAGATAACATTTTATTCTTTCATAATCGGCGTTGAGGTAATCGTACGCAATGGTGTTATTATAAGACTGGGTAAAGTTGATGTTATTAGCAGAGAAAACAACTTTTAAGGCTGTATGATGAACAGTGTTGGTTAATAAATTTTCTGCTCCCATGCATGGACTAACCTTCACTTCTTCATACGAGTTAGTAAAAATTAGGTCCAACCATCTGCCATTCTGATTTTGTACAGAAGAGACTTGCTGCAAGTCACTGCCATAAAAGGTGCTAAGTAAGTTGAAGTCTATGGCATTAGAAAGATTTACAGGAAGAAGATAGTTGTCGTTTTCGTCGGTGACAAGAGATATATTTGGGCGATTGAAGTCACCAAGAATAACAACTTTATCTTCCTCTTTTAGGGAGGAGGTAAAGGTGGTCAGTGTTTCACATAGCTCGTTGTATGTTGTTTCACTTGAGCCGGGAGGAATGTAAACGACGCCTATGTAGACATTGAGACTTTTACCTGAACAAACTCTAATAATTCGGTGATCGAACAGTTTATGGTTAGGTGTGTCTATTAGCTCACTTGAAAGGGAATTGTGAGATGCTACAAGGACACCACCTCCTCGAGAAAGACCTGTTGAGGAGTAGTCCCGATCTTCCTGAAGACAGTCCAATTGCTATCAAGAATTTCCTCATTATTAAAGGTTTCGTTTAGCCATGTCTCAGTGAATACTAGGACATTGAAGTGGCATGATTTAGCGTCAACATAAAGTTTGTTTAATTTGCTTCTCATGCCGCCACAGTTATGGTAGAATATATTTAAGAAAGAAGAGTTAGGAACGATAATATTGCTGTTGCTCTTTACGAGATTTTTGAAGAAGAGAAACATGTTTAGCTCTGACATGAGCGCCATAGGTTTCCAGATCCACCTTGACTTGATCAACCGTTACACCGAGGTGCTCGTGAAAGCGGACAAATAAATTACGCAAGTCTTCAACACCGGTAGGAAGACCTTCTTGCTGAATTAGTACTCTAAGATTAGTTTTGGTCTTGCCTTCAATGCATGTTGAATCAGGGGCTTTATACATATAAGCGAGATACAGGCGAACATTGTTATAAACGTTGTTCTCCCTGAGGCGAGAAAGGGCATATCTGCTCTCAGTGCCTTCGCAAGAGTTTAGTGTCAATTTCACTTTTGGAGGAAGTAGGGGGTCTAAAAATGACGTAGGACTACCAGGTTGATTGCAAAGCTCATTTGAAACAGAAGATGGTTTTGGTAAACCACTTTCGGTTGGTGGTGAAGGATTAAGAGTATGAGAATGGATAAAATTTGGATATTTCTCACAATTGGTTTCATTATTGTTAAGATTTAATGAAACCCGTTTACGTGTTTGATGAGTTGGCGGTTTAGGTGCTAGATTGCTTCCAGTAATCATCTTATTATAAGATGAAGCCGTATTCTGGTTAATTATGGGAGAAAATATGGGGAAAATGCTAGTTTTCAGATTCCAATTAGAATCTGAATTATGGTGGGACTTAGGTTGCACAAACTTGTTTGATGAATAAGGTTTGGATTCAAGAACAGGTAGGTTTACATTTCTTTTATATAGAGGATTCTTAGAATTATGATTAGAATTAGAATAAGAATTTAACTTAGATTTAGAATTAGGACGGGAATTTATATATGTAAAAGAGTTAGAGCAAGAACTATAATTACTTTTAGATAATGGATTCTTGTTAATGTTAGGATTCCTTTCAGAAGATTCGATTCTTGAACTGCCAGAACTTTGTAAAGATCTTGATGTTTTAGACTTTTTCCCAGGCTTATTCGTCCATTCGGTTATTAACCATTCGCCGTGTCTCTCACCGCTGTTGTTCAAGAACATCCACGCATATTGACTTGGGATGTTTAGTTTGAAACTGCAGAATTTTTTTGCTTTATTGGATATCTTTGAACAGTTTGTAATAGATATGCCAAATTTATTACGAAAGTAAGTGCTCATCCAGGATATAGTTGTTTTAACTGATGGGCCCTTAATGAACAGAGTGGTCTTGTCAATTTCATTAGAATCATGGAGTTTCTTTATTCTATTCTGCCATTGAGTTGAAGTCCATGACGTTCCAAACTTATGGATTAAGTTGTTACGAGGGGCTGCAATTGGTGGTGAGTCACGAGGTGAAGTGGCAGAGGGAGATCCAGGTTGTGAGTTATTGGTATTTTTGTTTTGTTTTGGAGAAATTGTTGATGAACGAATAGAATGAGCTATTGTGGGTACTGTTGATGGTGGAGATCCGATTTGGGGTGGATTCATTGCAATATTTTGAGGAGTAGCAATCGGTGTTATATGTTCCGTAGTGTCATAGGCAGTTAAAGAATTCAGATTAGCTGGTAAAGAGGTGACCTGTGGCAAACGAATAGATGCTTCCATTATTTCCTCGAAAATAGAGGAAGAGTTATGATGAGAGGCTTGTGGATAACTTATTTCAGCTCTATTGGGTGCAGATCTTATTTCATCCACTACATCTGCAAGCGTCACTCGAAACACTTCAAGATCATCACTGATATCACTTATTTTTTGATGTAATATTTCCAGCATTGGATCTGATTGCGGAGGTGATGGTTGGGGTTTGCCTGACTGAAGTGCGATATCCACATCATAGCGCAAAGATGTTAGCATGCTCAGTATATTTTTGGCTGTATTATCGTTTTTTAAAACGTCGAGGCTTTTTTTACTTCTATATTAAGCTCGCTTATGGCCGTTTTCCAAATAAAATTTTTTTCGCTATCTTTGACTAAATCTGTTAGAATTCTCAAGTTTTTAGAAACATTTGAGATATCCGAGTTATTTGCTTTGCAGATGGACTCTACCCTTGCAAGATCATCGGATACGTGAGTCATTATTTCAAAATTTGGTATTTTACTGATGACTTGCTTATTAGCCGAGTGCATCACGTTCAAGGAGTCGCTAAGACATTTTATGGCGAGCATAACATGGGATAGTGATAGATCCATGCACTCATCACAGCAGAATTTAAAATGTGATGTGTATTCTTGAAAGTAGTTTAAACTTCTTTTAGTCATTCCCACACAAGTGCCGTGGTAAGATTTTCCGCAAAGACCATTGCAACTTAGCTTAATTGCACCTTTGTCCTCAATAGAGCAGTTAATTTTGGCACAAGCAGGATCCATTGTTTATTGTTTACTTTATTTGGTTGTTTATAAAAAGTTTTTTTTTTTTACTTTTGATATTTGCACTTATTTCAGGTGCACTTAAAAGTTGGAGTGGGCTGTTTCTCTTATTGTTATTGTTTTTGCTTAATTGCAATATTCACACTTTTTCTTATTGTTAATGTTGTTGCTTTATTGCGATATTCACACTTTTTCGCGGCACACTTATATGCAACTGCACATATATATAGGTCAGAGAACAAATAGAATAGCACAATGAACTATTGATCCAGTGAAATGTGTGTGTGTTTTTTTTTTTACTTTATTTAATTTTTTACAATTAAGAATGTGAAGCAGTATCATTTAGTATTCATTTCTAATAAAAATGAAATTTATGAACAAAAATGGTTCATTTATAAGTAATCGTTGCCTACTTAAATCAAAAAAATATGTGTCTTTTTCTTCTCAAAATAAGTTTGTTAATAATTTCTCCAAAGAATTAAATTTTTTTTATGGAAAAAATTTTCATGAATTTAATCCCCTCAAGAATATTTATCATAAAAATTAAAAAAACAAACAAAAATTCACAAAAAAAATTTCTACCCGAAAACGTACTATCACTATCACCTTGCGCAAAACCTTCGCATATGGTTCAGTGGGTAGTTATTCAAAATGTGTGAGTAAAAAATAATTATAACAACACAAAATAAAGTGTATTTGCTTTTGCATTTGCAGATGTAGAATTCCTTTTTATGCAGTAATAAAGAAAAATTATGTTTTTGAAGGGAAGCTTTTTACGCCTCGTTTTGTGATTTGCTTGAGTGAAATCTCAAAAACGACACTTTTTTCCATACACCTTTTTTCTTAGAATTGTTGTTGCATTTTGCTTGCGTCTGTTACACCGAATCAATATAAAATTCAAATATTTCTTTGTATGTCATGACAATCGAATTCGTGACCCTTCGATTGATCGTTCTATACACTACCAACTGATCGAATATTCTTTGTTGCATTGGCTGGTTTATTCAATACTAAGTATTAACTGAAGATATGCTGCACCAACTAACAATCTTAATACATAAAAGACAAGCATACTGCTCTGCACCAATATCGCTCAAACTTTCCTGAAAAATGTTCAGCCCGAAAGTATGCACATCTTAACACATAAGTCATTGCCATTGTTACAGTGCTTTTACAACATGTCCTCCTAAATGTTCAGCCTGAAGATATGCATATACTTACAGATTATTTGATTATTTGATGCTATGCACAGTGTTGCCAGTATATTTATGTATAATTTCCCACAAACACATTAAAAATTCCCTTTTTTCCCCTTTTACAATTTTTTAAAATCTATAAAATATCTTTTTAAAAAAAAAACTTTATTTAGGTATACAATTTTGTGCCCAAAAGTTCTTAAAGTATTAAAGCAAACAAAAATTTTTATAACTGAAAGAATTATAGTATAGAATCTGTTTTAAAAACTATTTGCTCTGATGAATACATAAGTATTTGTTAAAAAAAAATCTTTTCCATACAAACCCGTCGTTGAAGACAACGAAGTAACAATACGGGTTTTTTGCTGACCTGTATTCATAAATTCAGGAGCAAAATAAATCGTATAAAATGTTTGTCAAAAAATTTTTTTAAATTTTCAAATATATATTAAAAAGCACAAAATCTGGCTTCAAAGACGGATCGATCCATGACGGGAATAAGGGAGAGTGAAAAGCATAAAGCAAAAGAGCGCGATAGGGCAAACACAAGCAGAGGTGTACTGGTTTTAAGCGAACACGTCGGGCAGTACGTGGATCCCATCCATCGTCGAAGACATGGCGAAGAATAGTCTTGCAAGTCGTTTGACTAATTTGTTCGAAATGGTCTTCGAGCAAAGCTATAGAATTGGAGCGATATGTCCTCAAAGACTGAGTGCTGTCTTGAAAGACGCCTTCGATGACGGATGCATTCGTTCTCCACTGGGAATTATATGGATACTATAAAATTATCTAGTATCTTTTAAATTAATTAAACATTTTGTAAGAAGTAACGAAGCAATACAAAAAGCAAAACAATATATTATATAGCAAAATATGTACTACTTAAATTTATCGACTAATTCTAGAAATTGATAATTGCACTTATAAGGATTTCTCAGTTTAAAATGATATCGAAAGCTACTTGACAAAACTGTCAACACAAAAAAGGTCTGAACAAGAAATATTTATATGAAATTTTTTGTACTTTCCAACTTCATGTTGAAAAAAGTATTATAAAAACTGCTTTGTATGTTAATTTATAATTGTAAATCACCAGAATAACGATTTTAGTTCTCCATTTGAAAATTCCCTTTTATATGTACGACCAAGCAAAATGATTTCCTTTTTCCCTTTTAGCTCACAAGACGATTGAAAAATCCCTCAAAAAGGGAAATTACCCTCAATCTGGTATCACTGGCTATACACGAGCGGGTTCCATTGAACTGCGCGAAACTTATCACAAGGTACTAATTTTTTGAATGTTCACAGGCACATAAACAATGCCTTATTGAGAAGTATAATTTACGAATGATAAGTGATCCAAATATTTTTACAATACGATTAATGACTTTAATTGATGCAGTATTTGCTAATTATATGTAAATCATGTAAAATATATTAATAATAATAATATGTAAAATAATATCGATATCGAATTTATATATCAAATCCAACAATTCCATTAATAAATTTCCATAATAATAGTTCAAAGCATTTACAAAAATAATTCAAAATTATGTAACATGTAATCAAATAAAATAATAATGTAATTTAATAAAATGTACTGGTGTGAATATTAACGTATTTTTTTTTTAGTTAACTGTTTTGATATTTAAAATTTTTGAATTTAAAAATTATTTTATTAAAAAACCATTAAATTATCAAATCTATAAAAATGCGAAAAAGCTTCGCTTCACTCGTGTGTCCAACGACACATATTTTCTTTTTCATTTCAATTTAAAAAATTTTTTTTAAATTTTAAATTGATATATATCAGAAAAATTTGATATATTCATTTTTCCTGTCTACATTAAGGCATGCTCAAAATGCTCAAAATAATCCTTGGTTTATGTTATGATAATTCCTCAAATATTTCGACTCTAGCAATATCCATTCGTGAGCTGGAATATTTTGAAATAACCTCTAAAAATCGAGTTTTTTCTAAAAATATTGTCTTGTGTAAAAGTTGCAAAAAAACTAACTGTCAGAAATTATAGTCTGGTTTCTCTCTCTTCCAACCTTCATCAAAAAAATGTAAATGTTTGCAATCATCTATATATTACACAGTGTGTAATTTTTTAAGTCATGGCAAATTAACCATATACGGACATCACTACGTGATAAAAGACCAAAAAAAAAGACCCCTGTCTCCCAGTTTTTCCCAAAGTCCTCCAGGTTTTTTTTATGGGCCCCCAAAGATGTGGGGCTGCGGTGTCATTTTTGCAAAAAAATTATCATTTTCTCAAGCTCATATCTTGCAAATTTTTCGGAACTTTGATTTATTTTTTGAGGCAAAGTTGTAGCTATTGTCATAAAGAACGAAAATTGTGAACATATAAAATCAAAAAAACTTCATCTTCAAGGTCAAAATCGCAAAAAACTTTAAAAAATTCAACTTTTCTTTACCTTTTTTTCCCTGTTCAGGTCCATAGGTAGCACACCGTTCAAAACTCAAGGAAATAATCGACTACAAAAATGAACCTGAGATCTCAATAAACAAATATTTAGAACATATGAACTTCCTAGGAGTGATTCTTAACACCGTTTAGGTAGCGCTTAGGTAGCCACAAAAGCGAAAAATTTCCCGAAAATTTTTTAATTTCATTTGTTTTTTCTTTACTTCAATATTGAGATACTATAAAGCCTTCTCCCGTAAGTGAAAAGGCATGTTGCAGGTTTCATTGTTATACTATTACTGATTTTATTAATCTCAGTTCTTAGGTGGTATGGGTTGACATTTAGAGTTAGGGTTGTAACAAAGAGTAGTAGCATAGATATTTAGTAATAATGATACAATGTTGTAGGGATTAGTAGTCTCAGCAGGGATGGCACTACAATACTATGCTGTCTATTACAAAAATATTAAAAAAAAAATTCGTATTATTTTTATAATGTTGATGGCCCTGGACTTGCAAATTGCACTCTCTTAAGTTGTGGATTCAAATCGTCGTCCGAATCTGACTCTGATTCAAAACTTATGGTGTCCACAGGCACGTTACTTCTAGACTGCCCTCCATCATCAGCTTTTTCTTCTTCATATACTTCATTAACATCATTCAGGGTGATCTTGTGACTCCACCAACATACTTGAAATGAATTAGAAAAGAAATCAAAAAAGGAATGCAAAACAATGCATCAATAAAATTGATATTACCTCTGCAAGCAATGCGTCGAGTTTTTTGCCTTTGTACCGTTTTTCCATGGGCATTGTGGTTTGGTGAAACCATTCTCCTTGCTCATCGGATTTGGTAGGGAGTTGTTTGATAAAATCGTCAAAATGAAAATGAAGAAAATGCAGCTTTAATGTCATCGATGTGCCGATTTTCTCAAAATAATACAGCATTTCTTTCACCCATTCTCTTTCTTCCGGTTCCGGGTCTCGATCCCCTCCCAAGACTCTGGTGCATACACGCTGAAGGTAAATCCATGCCATTGAATGATTATAATAATGAGGGCCATTAAGTACGCCTGTAAAATGAAGACAAAAAATAAAGACAGAAAAGAAAACATTAACAAAGTGAAAATAGTACAATGAGGTGAATAAAAATTCGTTTTAAATTTACTACAATACCTTTTTTAATTTTGTCATCGCTACACTTTGGGAAAACTTTTCAAATAGTCGAATGCGTTTGGACAATTTACAACGGCCACTTCGATGAATTTTTTAACAATTCCCAATTTTATGTGGAGCGGTGGCAGCAAGATGTCTTGAGTATTGTCTATTAAAGGTGCATTCCTCAGTTTATGTCGTTTCATTTGTTCCTCCACACTTCCTCTTGGTCTCCTCGAATTACATTGGTATTGATTACAAAGAAAACAAAAGAATTTTGGAAAGCCGCCCTTATCGATGATCCCTTGCAAAATGTTGATGACCTTCAAATCACAGCAAATCTTCCATTTATTTTCGTAGTATTTGATTTATTCCATTATAATGGATAATAATTATTACGCAAACAAAAAAATTGTGGTACAATTTTACCTGTGTTAACGTCAACATATTCACATAAATCCTATACCGATGGAAAGCTGTTTTCGAGTAGATGTGCAGAATATAAGTTTTATTCGAATCAGTTGTCATTAAGATAGGTAAAACTAAGCAAATGTAAAAATCCTTTTTCCTAATGCCGACACAGCTCTGTTGAACATCGTTACTGTAGCATTCTCAAGAGAGAGTAGCGTGCGAGTTTGACACAGGCACTTCAACAGAGCTGTGTTGCAGTGTTGTTGTTACTATTTTTTAATTACTCTCTCCTCGAAATTATAGAATCAAAAAAACCGGGGTCAGAATCAAAAAAACTACCATAAAAGGATGTTTACGATGTTAAGAATAAATACAAGAACAAAACAATTGTTATAATATGTGACAATATTTGAATAAAATGTGGCTTTATTTGATTATTTTAAGATCGAAATTGAATTGAATTGATGAATTAATTTTGTGTAGAGGAAAATCTTTGATTCACGACACCTTTGCTTATGGCATGACAACCACAAATTAAGAAAATTTCCATATTTCAGAATTTTTAGTCGTATTTGAGTAAAAATTGGCAGTTCTGTTTGTATTTCGTATTTATTTATTTGACACTTGTTAAAACAATAAGATAAAATAACATCTTTAATAGTACAACGAATATTATACATAATCAACAAATCATATATATATATAAGATAAAAATATAAAACAAAAACTAAATAAAAAAATCTAGCAAATACTAGCAATGTATAATAAATTGTATGAATGAATTAAATTTTGGTTGAATTAAATTTGAATTTAAGCAACTACATAAAGAATAAAGAAAAACAGTAGTTAGCATGAAATAAAACAATAAAAAGGGTTCTCATCTAAGCATGTAACTGACCCGTAAACATTGTAAACCTTGTGAACTTACATGCGCGTAAACTATCTGTCAAAATTTGTATGGGCGTGAGTTTACATCATTTCCGAGCATATTTTGTAGTGTAAACTAGCATGCAAATCTACGTGTGTGAATGATGGTTGCCTTTGGCGCTAATCAATACATATTTAAAGTAGTTGAAGTAAATATGAACACGTTTTATTTATTTTTCTATGTTAATGAAGGTTTTTAAAAGGTTTAAAATTTAAAAAAGTCATAATATTGTCGCAGCCGCAGCCGCCATTTTGTCGACATTTACGCTATTTACACTTTATCGCTCATAAAAAAATTAAATGCTATACATGTTTACATGCTTAGATGAGAACCCTTAAAGTGATAAGTGTTGTAAGATAATTAATAAATAGTAGTAATAGTTAGATGTTTGAATTCTAATGCAGAAAAATATTAATTATATTTGTCTTTCAGAATTTATGACGCGGGACCTTTCAGTTATCGAGACTCACATCGAAACTGATGGCAAGCACCGCGCCATAGTGATCGCATCCGCTTACTTTCCTGGGGACGATGTCAACATTCCCCCAGCGGAGATAAAAAGACTCGTAGAGCATTGCAGGAAAGAGCACCTTCCACTAATCATCGGCTGTGACGCCAACGCGCACCACACAATTTGGGGAAGCACCAACGTCAACACCAGAGGTGAGTACCTTTTAGAATTTCTTTTAAGTAGTAATCTAGACTTCTTCAATGTGGGGGTAACACCTACTTTTGTAACTAGGGCTAGAGAAGAAGTCTTAGATCTCACCATAGGAAGCCCAGATGTGGGGGATATGATTTGGGAATGGAGGGTATCAATGGAACCTTCAATGTCTGACCATAGAATAATAGAGTTTAGATTTGGGTCGAAATGTCAAGAGACAGAACCCAAAAGAAACCCAAGAAATACCAGTTGGGACACATACACCAACAACCTGAAAGAAAACCTACAGAACGTAAAAGCTAGGAGTAGAATTAGTAACATCCTAGAACTTGAATGCTATGTAGAGCAAGTAAACAATGCAGTATATAATGCCTACGAATCTAGCTGTCCAACAGGGCACAAGGCAAGAACAAAACATACTCCTTGGTGGAGCGCTGAGCTGACCAGACTCCGGAAGAAGGTGCGATGCAGCTTTAATGCCGCAAAGCGCAACGGAGAATGGCACAACTACACGGCGACTCTGACGGAGTATAATAAAGAAATCAGGAAAGCCAAAAGACAGAGCTTTAGAACCTTCTGTGAAGACATTTCTTCCACGCCAGCAGCAGCCAGGATACACAAAGCAATGGCTAAAGGCAGAGTGGAGACAAGAATGTCACTTCTATTGCCAGACGGAAGCTATACGCTTAGAGAAGAGCAACGAGCCAGTCACCTTCTAGAAACTCATTTCCCGGGCAGTACACCGAATGGAAACTTGCAACGAGCATTTGTACTAAGGCTCGTCTAGATTGGGCACTCAGAACCTTTCAACCATTCAAATCAGCAGGTGTAGACGGCATCTTTCCTGCACTTCTACAAAAAGGTGCAGAAACTATATTGCCTCACCTAGTCAAAATAACTAGAAGCAGCCTTGTGCTGGGCTATATCCCAAGGAAATGGAGAAGGGCGATAGTCACCTTCATACCAAAAGTAGGGAAAATAGACTACACGCTACCAAAGTCGTTTAGACCCATTAGAATTACCTCATTTGTACTTAAAATAATGGAAAAGGTAATAGATAACTATATAAGAACTGAGATTCTGGAGAAGGCACCAATGCACCCCTGTCAACACGCGTATAGGGCGGGCAGGTCTACAAAATCTGCTCTATACCAGTTGGCAAGCAACATCCAGTCAGCTTTCAAAAACAAAGAAACCGTACTCTGTGCCTTTCTAGACATAGAGGGAGCCTTTGATAATACTTCTCACGAGGCTGTGAAGAAGTCTTTACACAAAAAAGGAGTAAATGATATGCTCAGCAGATGGATATGCCAAATGCTTAGCACTAGAACTGCAGAAACAAAAGTGGGCAACACCACTATAAGAATCAAAACAACAAAAGGCTGCCCACAAGGCGGAGTCCTTTCTCCACTGGTGTGGTGTCTTGTTGTGGTCGAATTATTAACGATGCTAACCGAGAATGGCATAAAATGTCAGGGTTACGCAGACGACATCGCCTTAATAGCGAGAGGGAAGTTCGAGGATACACTCTGTAACCTGATACAGAGAGGACTGTCAGTAACAAAGGAGTGGTGCAACACAGTGGGATTAAGTATCAACCCAGCGAAAACCACCATAGTACCTTTTACTAACAAAAGAAGCCTGCCAAACCTCCGAACAATGAGAATGGATGGCACTGAAATTCCCTTCAAAGGAGAAGTAAAGTATCTGGGACTTACACTAGATTCAAAGCTTCTCTGGAGAAGACATGCAGAGGTAACTATAAACAAAGCAACGCGCGCACTCATGGTATGTAGGAGCCTGGCGGGGAAAAGCTGGGGTTGTAACCCAACAATTCTCCGCTGGATGTATACCATGATGGTGAGACCCATCCTCACCTATGGTGCAATAGCATGGGCTGAGAGAACCAAGCTAACCACAATGAGGAATATGCTAACAAGGGTGCAGAGACTGGCCTGTGTATGCATCACAGGGGCCATGAGAACATGCCCTACAGCAGCACTAGAAGTAATTCTGGACCTAACACCCTTACACCTTGTCATAGAGGGAGTAGCCAAGCGAACTCTGTTGTGCATTGCAAAAGAGGGGACAGGTTTAGGTAAAACTATCAGCAGTAGAGAGAAGGAGGATATTGCAAAGCACACTCCCTACATCGATCTACCAAGAGACGATATAGTAAAAAGGTATAACTTCGAAAAACACTTCGGAATTAAGCTTAGTACCAAGAAAGAGTGGGACAGCGAGATGATATCGCAAGTCAAGAAACCACACAGTATAGCATGGTATACAGATGGGTCCAAGACATTGGAAGGTATAGGCGCAGGGGTGTACGGGCCAAGAACCAAGCACTTTGAACCTATGGGGACAACACCCAGTATCTTCCAAGCGGAGATCCTAGCAATACAGCTGTGTGCACAACTCAATCTGGACCGTAAATACAAAGGTCAGGATATAGTTGTGATGTCAGACAGCCAAGCAGCAATCAAAGCATTAGTTTCCTGTGAGATATTATCGAGAATAACATGGGAATGCCTAACAAAACTCAACGAACTAGGCAAGAATAACACTGTTACTATACTTTGGGTCCCAGGACACAAAGGAATACAGGGTAACAAAGAAGCCGATGGACTAGCGCGACAGGGTGCAGCCACAAAATTTATAGGACCAGAACCATTCTGCGGATTGGGCACACATTCTATAAAAGAAGAACTAAGAAGGGAGGAGAGGCATAAACGATCAAACCTTTGGAAAAGCCTCCCAAAGCTAAGACAATCCAAATTGCTCCTCAGAGATTTTAACACTCGGAGAGCAAAATTGTGCATAAGCTTAGGCAAACCGAATCTTAGGATTCTAACGGGGTTCCTTACAGGACACTGTAAACTGAAATACCACCTGATGAAATTGGGCATAGAGACCGATAGTAACTGCCGTTTCTGTGAAGAAGCAGAGGAGACTCCAATACACCTACTTACAAACTGCGACGCCGTGGCTCGCAGACGTAAACTAGCACTGGGGAATTATGAGCTGAGTCTAGAGCAGGTTTCATCCCTTGAACCTAAGAATATTTTCAAATTCATTAGAGAAATAGGGCTGGATGAAATTCTGTAATCCGCAAACCCAGCGGAGCTTTGAGAAGGAGGTACAATAGATCTCATTTAGGTCGCAGTACGCATCTCCACCACACAACATTAACATTAGATGTTTGAATAGTATAGAGAAAGCCTAAAGTTATTCGCACTAACAGTAGCTTTTATGCTAACCGGTAATGAATTCCAAAGTTTAATGGTGTGTAGTAAAAATTTGCCACACCCATTTTAATCGCCCATAATACACTAAAAATGCTATATTTCAGACGGTAATGTTCGTATTAGACTTAAATTTTGTAGTTAAGTTCGTGTGCTTACTGTCGATAACTGTACAAAAAATGGACATGGTCACACTATATACATATGTACGCCCTTTTCTCAGAAATCATAATTCTTGAGTTGTAGACTATTTTATAGTTAAACTTGGTATGTAGGTGCTATGGGTCTAAGAATCGCCCACTACATAAATAAATGTTCAAACAAAGAATTATACAATAAACAAACAATATAAATAAAAATGAATTGGTGTTCGTTGCCCTCCGCTGCACTTATAAACGGCTCAACTGATTTGGCTGGAATTGGAATTTTGGAATTGAGTGGACCAAATGACTCATTTTAAATGAGTCATTCAAAAGTGTTTACTGTTGTAGTATCGCATAAAAGCCCTAATCATAGCATTTCTGGTTCGATAACTCAACTTTTGACTTAATGATTAGGACTTTTACACGATACTACTTTAGTAAAAACTTTTGAATGACTCATTTCAAATGAGTTAATTGGTCCAATGTAAACGTAGTATAAAGAAATACTTTGTCTATTTTTTTATTGTTATAAGCTGGAATGAATAAATAAACATATATCTTTATTCTCTTGGTTAATCATTTGATTTAATTCAGTCAGTTTTTGTTCAGAAGTAACTGGAAATATTGCTCGAAGCGGTAAATCCTCTCTGCTCTGCTTTGTTTTTTTTTCAATTTTCTAAGCAGTGTAAGCATGAAATGAATGAACTGACCCCTTTCTGCATAACCTAGGGTCAAACAAGTAACTAATGAGAGAATACATAAGTGAATACGAGAAACAATTTGTGTCCGTACCAAACTACTCACGCACAAAAGTCCAGAGTATCAGACTCAATTTTATTT
The DNA here is from genome assembly GCA_963920525.1 of Dichetophora obliterata. Taxonomy (NCBI): domain Eukaryota; kingdom Metazoa; phylum Arthropoda; class Insecta; order Diptera; family Sciomyzidae; genus Dichetophora; species Dichetophora obliterata. Next base: position 84,978,516 of record OY986435.1, read on the forward strand.
TTAAAAGCTTCGAGTAGTAACGAAAAACTGCGAAGTTTATGAAAAAAAAAATGAATCGCACATTGATATTAAATCGAATTCAAACGAGCTTCAGCGAATAGTACCCGTGAAAAAATGTATATATTGTGTCAATAAAGTAGCTGATGTGTATCGAAACTGGCCTGAGTCTTAACTATAATGTGCAAGAAATATACCCAACAAGTGTCTTGAAAGGCACCTGAAATAGTACCGTAGTAAGTCTGTATTAAGTCAATAAAGTGTTAAAAAACGAGCGACTATATTCGGACACAATAAACTGACGAGTGCCCGAATCAAGCGTCGTATGTACATTATGCCTGCCTAATGTGTTCCAGAGCTATTTCTTCTTCCGGTACAGAGGTCGGACATTTACCGAAACGGACACCGGACATATATCAGATATAAAATATGAAATTGTTTCTCGGGGAAGTAGCTTGGAATGTAGTAGCAATTGTATACTTTTAATACTGCAGGGCAACTACAAAAACGAAAGCATCTAATGTGTATTTATGTATGTATATTTTACATACATATTAAAAACAAAAACAACAAAAGCAGTACAACAACAAACGACACGACTTCGAACCAAACGAACAATAGCAAAAGCATAAGCAGCTACTGAAGCAGCTTGTGTATTTCTCATACGAATATATGCATTTTTTTCTTCTTAGATTTTGCTGTTTTGTGACTTTATTAAAGAAGTGACAAAAAATCAAAAGTTAAATATTCGTTTTATTCGAACTCTAACTGATATTTTGGCTTATATTTGTTCTTTGTACGATGAATATTAAAGGCTGAAGGTATACCCCAAAGTGTCAACTTAACTTCTTAAATGAGTTTGAAAAAATTTTGAAAATAAACTCCAAAGAAACGTAAAACGTTATTCTACGTTAAAATTCTTTAAGAAATCACCTCTTTTCTAATTCAATAAATTTTATATTTTGATACCGCTTCCGGCCAATGGTCAAAAATTCGACCACCCTGCCCCCGCCAGTCGGAAAATCGCAAAATTTTTTTGAAAGCAAAAAACTATTCTTTAGGGTCCTAGTGATATGTGTTTGGAACAATTTCAATTTTCTCAAAAACATGGCCTTGGTCGAAATTGGGTTGAACAAAAGTGTAGCAAAAAATTTTTAAACAAAAAACAAAAACCGACTTCAAAATCATTGCAAAATAAAAAATAATTTTAAATAACTTTTTCTATTGATTTTTTGGTAAAATTTGATAATTTATTTAAATACACTATTATATTTGAAATTTTATTTTTTTAATTTTTTTTTAATTAATCAATTATACCAATTACACCAATTTATAACAGATTTTCACAGGGTAGAGTTAACGCAGTTCTTTGCTGCTAACGTGTTCTTTTGTTCTCTGGTAACAATGTTTTAAATATTGCACACAACCTTCTGTCCTTAGGTAAATTTTTTTGGTAACTACTTGGCTAATTAAAACACGACATTAACGCTTTTTTTCTTTGTTTCAGTAATAAAAGAATTTTCTTTTATGTCGGTAATAAACAGCTTATAACGACTTCCGGTGAACTAGAAAACGTTCTCTATTTTATTGCACTATTGATCGTGATGTACATAAACAACAGCCAAATTATACAGAAATACTGAACCATTGAGTTAACGCGATTTGGCAAGAGTTCATTAATAACTTATGGCACTGATAGTAAAGACAAATTAAATCAAAAATTTGAGCTGAGTAATTCAACAACTGATTTATATACTGTGATGTGCAAAGAAATAGGGACACCTGTATTTTTTTATTTAAAGCTGCATGAGTTATATACAGTGTGCCCCAGATATAGCATTAATTTTTTCGGTTGCTGATTCCCCATGATTATTTGAGTAAAAAAATGCAAAGATGATGGTCACCTCCTCCCCACTTTAGGATCTAGAAAGGAAAAACTGGAAAATATGTGTTATTATATTTTACTCCATACATAATACATCTTTTATCCGATTTCCAAAGATTAGAACTTGTTGAAAAGCTAATAAAATTAGCATTAAGCTGTTTATAAAAATATTTTGCATGAAGTCACATTTAAGAAAGTAATGAGCAATTAAATTCTAAAGAATTTTTGTTTCAACCTTTATAATAAATATCTCGAATATTAAATAAATTTTTTTTTTAAATTTCCATAAAAGCTAGACTCGCAAACTTTTAATGTTAAATTTTTGGAAATAGCATACGACTATGCTATCAAACATTGTAAGATTAGAAACTAAAGGGTGTTTTTTAGATGCGTGAGAAGTTTCGATGGTTGTTGTCTGTGGTTTGACAATTGAGAATGTCAAACTGTGTTGACATTTCTGTTCAGTAATGTGTTATCTATGATGTAATTTATGATATAATTTTTTTTAATGATAAAGTTTTCTATTGACTTGGTTTTTGATCTTGTCATAGTTCTTGAGTACTCAATCCAAACACAACTATTTTTTAATTTTAAGCTACCACACGTAAAACAGAAAGCTTTTAGTGTAATACGATTGGAAAATGGTTTTTCTATCATTAGTTTGAAGGTCATGTAGTCTCTTTTTCAAGATGCTATTGGCTCATTCCATCAGATTTCGACAAAAAAAAAAGTCGCCTCACCATCTTGAAAAAAATTGGCAAAAAACATGTTTTAGGCGCATACGATATACCTTATATCTTTACTTCTAAGATAAGTATCGACTTCATTTAAAAACAGTTTCAAAGAGAATTAACTGTTCTTTAAGCAACAATAGAAATTAACTTTACTAAGTTTAAACTAAATTTAACTTTACTTTTGTAAAAATTTAAAACTTTTTCGATTTTAACCACCCTGTTCTTAGAAGTTAGAGTTTTTCAAAACTGATAATATTTTTTCTTATTTAAACACTCTTTAATTTAATTTCGTAAAAAAATTGCTAAAAACAATTACAGGTTTTGCAAATATTATGCTTTAAAATATGAATTTACGAAAAATGTGTCAATCGGACCCTGTATCTCATAATCTTTTTTTTATATTTTTAGTATCACTAATTTGCAATACACTGATAAAATTTTGAGAGTGTGTTTTGCCTTGTTTTCGAAAAAATGCATTTTCAAAACTGTATTAAACACTAATTTAATACTATTGCATATTAGATAAGTTTTTTTAAAAATTGTATTTCTTATTTGTATACAAGAGGGAAAATATGAAGAAGCATATTAAGAAGATAAGAATGTGAAATTTTGAGTTCAATACCTCTTAGACCGAGTGCGCTCAAGTCAAAAAACTATTTTTATTGTAACTTTTTATAGCATCTTTCACATTTATTTTTTAAGCAATTTTATTTGCGTGAAAAATCACTAGACATACCGATTCCAACATAAAATTAATCGTTTAATCGAGTGTCATAATCAATTTTTGAAAAAATTTAGTTTTTTACCTCATTCACTGTATTAAACTTAATTTGATTTTGATTTAATTTTTTTTTGGTTTTAACCGATGCAACGAACTTAACGGCACTTTGTTATGTGAAAATATATGCCATAAACGGAGGCTGATGCGGAATTTTCCAAAAGTAAAAAAAAGTACGTTGTTGAAAAGGGCGGAAGGGGCGTAGTGAAAATAAAGTACATAACATTCTTATCTAGTATGACACAATATGTGTAGCAAATTTAAACGAAATCCGTCCAGCCGTTTAGCTTTGTATTGAGGCCAAAAAAACAAACAAAGAAACCGAAAATGAGATTAAATAATATTTTAGTTGATTGTACTTATGTTATTAAAATTATATAATTTTAAAAATAACTTGTTATAACAAATTGTGAAAATAAATGACACTTTTTCAAAATTAAAAAAATATTTAAGTTCGCTTTGAAATTCAACACAAATTATGTTGATAAGAACTGATTCTTAATATGAGAATATAAGATGTAGTATTCCTTTCAAATAAAGGCCAAACAGTTTCTTTATTTTGTGTTACTACTATTTGAAATAATGTTATAACTGGAATATTGAAAAATCCCACTCATCTAACTTTGAACACTCAAAGAAGAATTTTAGCCAAACCATTTTAATACTTCTGTGTTGTACAACATAAACTAAACGCTTTATATTGTAAAAAATATTTCAAATTGTGACTACTGAGACAGGTTTTTGTGACTTGCGGGATAAGTACAAAATTAATGTTAAAAATAAGTTATTTTAATCAGATTTATTATTGTTTCAAATCCAATTAATAAAGTTATTTATACCTATATTTTTCTATAACATATACAAAATAAATCAGACTCAGAAAAAAATTACCTCATACTCCATTATTTAAAGAAAATGTTGACTTTTTCTCCAAATTTTACCACGTAACAGTTTTATGATAGGACCTAAGACATATCAGTCTCCTATGTGGTGAAAAACTCTGCTTCATTGCCCGAAGTCAATATTTAAGAGAATTTATCACTTCGTCTTCCTCTTTTTCATTTTGAAATCTCCATTACATAAGATGCGTTGAGAGTAACTTGCAGTACCTGAATTGGCTTTTGCGTTTATACTTGGCCCAACAATATTTTAAGGTCAAACATTCAATTCCTGTTCACTGTATCTTGAGTTAAAGGGAATGATTAATAAATTTATCTCCAAATAAATAGAGACAAATAGTGATATCTCTGTAGGTGTAGGATCTTACAGCCATTTCACACTCAAGTTAGACATAAAGAAGCTTTAACTATATTATTTTGGATCAGAAAAGAAAATTCAGCTATACACAACGGCATTGAAATAAAATCAGACTGTTCACCGTGACTACTGGGACACATTTTAAAACACATTTTAAAAACTATTTACAGGCGCGTAGTGAATACGCATTTCTTAAATAATTGCTCTACAAATCTCACCTTAATAAGCTGGAGTCTGATATTAGAGAAAATCCGAAGAACTTTTGGAATTTTTTGAATAAAAAAAGGAACACGAAGGGTTTCCCTAAAAATATGTTTTTAAACGAAAAAACTGCAAGTAGCACTTCAGACGTCACAAATCTTTTTGCTGATTATTTTCAATCGAATTTTTTATTAGACGACGGAGATGACGTGAACTGCCCTTTTTATTATAATGAAAACCCTATTATTGATATGGGTTCATTAGTTCTTTCTGATGACGATGTCTTACAAAATTTGCCTGGACATTAATAAAGGAACTGGTCCTGATAATATTCCCCCAATATTTCTAAAAAACTGCGCAGCTGTGCTAGCCCAGCCATTAGCGCTTTTATTTAATTTATCTTTAAAGACAGGGCAGCTTTTGAATATTTGGAAAGAATCCATTATAGTCCCTATCCATAAGTCTGGCTCTAGGCAAAATATAGCGAACTATCGACCGATATCAAAATTGCCCTTGATCCCTAAACTATTTGAGTCAATTGTCAAAAAACACATTTATGCTAGAATTAAAAACTCTATCTCTGAATTCCAACATGGTTTTGTTAGTGGTAAATCTACTTCTACAAACCTAACACCACAGATAATATAATAGAAATATGTGCCACCGCCATACAAGCAAGTGGCACAGTAAAATTTGAAGGTGGATTTATCATAAATCCACACAAAAGCTTTATGAGAGTCAGCGAGCGAACGATTTAAAGCTTTTGAGAGAGAGAGAATAAGTAAGCGACAATGTGAGCAACTGTGAGCATAATATTGAAAATCAATAGAAATGATATGTAAAAATTTGATGCACGAAGCATTTGAATAAACGATTTAGCTGCCAACAAAATGTAGCAGAATTTTATTAGGTTTTACTTAAAAAATGTAGGCAATTTTTTTACTAAACTACCCTACAAGCATTATATAATTTAAAGTGATTATATTTTTTTGCATTATCTCTTAGTTTTTTGTTATATAATTTCAAGAATATAATATCATAAAGATGTCATAATCTAGGTATATTTTGTGTGTTGACTTGGTTTTTTTTGCCATTTTGCCACATGATATTTTTAGTGTTATATTATTGTAAGGGCGATTGCTTAGCCGCGAATAATGTTGTAAGCAATATTTTTAAGTTATTGTTTTTGTGAAAAAATATTTTATTTAACTACTTTTATATATTTTTATTATATTATTGCAAATACATGCTTAACTATATGAAAAGTACTCAGAAATGCAATTTTCAATTGTTCTTATTTATACAACACAAACATTTTTTTAATAATTTTTTTAGTAAAAATTCAATATTTTGGACCGGTTTTGAAAAAAAAAGAAGGATATATTCACTGACCTAACGCTACATTTGATACTATTTTTGTAAAGTGCTTTTATTAAAACTTTGATTAAAAAAATTTGATGATAAAAATAGCGAATATATTTGCATCGAAAGTCAAAGTTTTGGTTTTCATGCCGTTTTTCTCATTCTTGGAGAACGATGTTTTATGTTGTACCAAAAATTTCTGAAATTCTAAAGATATGTGAATGTTTTTGGTATTAAAATTACTGAAATTTTTTAAATTTAATTTGCAAAAAAATTTTTTCAAGAAAGATTTTCAATATCAAAATTACGTAAGTGAAAATGGATGGAATGAGCGTGATCAAAACTAAGTATGTAACAATCTAATTAAGGATGCACACAGTATGTGTACTCAAATTGAGCGAAGTCCGTTAAGCCATTTAGATTTGTATAAATGTCAATTAAATAAACAAACCAGAAAATAAGTTTTATTAATATAGACTTTGTGTTAAATTGTATGAGTATTATAGAACGAATGCAATTCGAAAAGAATTGAAGAATTTTCGATTTTTTTAAGTTTTGAAAAATATGTCCCCAGTTATGATCCTATAACTTCAAAAGTATTTTTTCATATTAAAAAATTTATACATGTTTTCAAATAAGACGTTTATATCTTTCATTTAAGCTGTCATTTGTATTGATCTAATGATTTTTGTATAAATTTTCCAAATACTACATTTGTGAAAGAGTTTAAAAAATATGGTTAATACTCAAAATTACCTCCTATACAGGCCAAATATACGATATCTGATAGCTTTATAATTATATTTGGCAAAGCCTCAGAATTCGGTATTCGACCACAATTTAAACGTTTCACTGATAAAATTTTATGGGCGTTAGGCAAGAGGGCGTGACCCCTCCCACACAACTGAAATTTTTGATATTGAACAGCTTTGGAGTTATAGGTGGCCGCACATCCTCGGAATTCGGTACTCGACCACAATTTACTCGTGTCGTTTCACTGCTAGCATGTTATGGGCGTTTGGCAACGGGGGCGTGGTAGCAAAACACAGTGTCTCAGTTAGTTATTTATAGAAGCGCGAAGATTTCGTTGTTTTGTTTTGATTGCGTTATTTCTGTTATTTTACTCATTTCAAAGAGTTTACAGTATTGCAAATCCTATTATAACGTAAAATTGCGGTTTAGGGATTTTTAAATTTAGCTAAAAACGCTAAGAACATTGTTTGTAAACAAAATCTTAAGGTTCATATATGATAATTGGGTTTTTAAAGTCTGAAGAATTTGTTAAGTACGAACTCACCACGTCCACTTTGATGGAGGTAATTTTGAGTATTTTTACTAAAACCGAAATACGTTAATATCCAACCTGCTACAATAATACTTTTTGCCTTAATATTTTCGTTGAAATATTTTTTTAACAACAAAGTAAAAATAAGTCCAAAATATATATCGAAGTCATATTTTTGCACACTTTAATATGGGAGAAATGTTAAATAAACGCTTATTTTAAACTCTTTCACAAATGTAGTATTCAGAAAATGTCGACAAAAATCGTACAAATAATCGTATAAATAATGTTACCAACTATACTTACTTTGTAAGTATCATACTTATTTTCAGCTTCATATACTTACAAAAATTCCATGCTTATAAGTATACTTACTTTTAAGATTTTTACTTATTCATGCTTACTTTTCAGCTCTGATCGAACTTTTGCTTGCAAAAGCATAAAAAGTTTGGAAATTAGTGTCAACAGCGTTGAATATACAGACACTGGAGTCAATTTTATTTGTAAAAAATAATTTTGAATACAGCTGTATCGAATTTAAAAAATTTTTGAAGACAAGACTTGACATATTAAACAACATTTCCAGCCAAAACAAATACGATTCCAAGCAAAAAGGAAACAAACCAGTTAATGTAGCACGTCAATTCAGTGACAGTGAGGGCAAATAATGATAACTTTGCTTTGATCTCTGTATACATTTTAGGCTGGGTCGATTTGTATTTAGGTAAATAAATTTATGTTGCCTGGGCGATAGGGGACATAGGGGTGCAATTTACCCTATCTTGTGAATTTTTTCTTTCCAAAAATGTTTGTATATAAACATTTAGAAAAGCTAAAACAATACTGATGCCAGAAATGAAATCCTCGTACCCGATTCAAACTAAAACCGGTCTCACATTTACACGCTTTTAAACAAAAATTGATCGTAAAAAAATACTAAAGAAAAAAATTCACAAAATTCAAGGTTTTTGACCATCCTTTTTTATGCTTTTGTTTGTTTTCAAACTGTTTTATACATATGAAATATACCCACCGGACCATATACGAATGTTTTGCGGAAAGTGATAGTTTTGAGTAGGTTTTCGAAAATGACTTTTTTTTGGTAATTTTTGTTTTTTTTTTTTTAATTTGTGTGATCAATATTCTTGCTAAAGAAGATTAAATTCGTGAAAATTTATTCCGTAACAAAATGTTAATTATTAAAAAGTGCATTTCTATAATTCGTTTTTTAACTCATTTTCGAAAAAAGGTTTCGTTTTTAAGAGGCAATTCAGACCGCCGAATGAGTTAAAGTTAAAAATTGTTAATGTATGAGTGCCGAAAAATAACTTTTCAATAGGTTTTTTCAACTCGTTTCCGAACAAAAAAATTGACATTTGATGATTCTTTTATTAACTCCCTTCTAAAGAAAAAAGGTTTGCTTTTGAGAGGCATTTTAGTCCGACGAATGAGTCCAAAAGGGTTCATTTATGAGTGTCGAAAATGAGTTTTTCTACCAGAAAAAGTTCATAAAGGAATTAAAAAAAGATATTTTTGGTTCTCTGGGTATATGAACTGCAAATATGCAAAATTAATTTTTTTTATCTGAAGAATTTTGGTTTTAGTTAGATTGTCTACACAAAACTTTTCGAGAAGAACAAAAAGAGGGCGTGACAACACTTACGGAATATTGTGGGTTCTATTGGTTCTTAAATTAGTAAATAATATCTAGAAAATATTAAAATTTTTTTCTAAGGTGATATACTTACTTATACTTATTTTTAAAAATTATACTTACAAATACTTAATTTTCAGTGTTCTAAGTAGCAAATATACTTATTTTTTAATAACATGAGTTGGTAGCATTACGTATAAACAATAGCTTAAATAAAAGGTATAAATGTCTCATTTGTAAATATTTATAAATCTTGTAAAATAAATTAATACTTTTTGATTTATAGGATCATAAGTGGGGATATTATTTTTAAAAACTCAAAAAAGTCGAAAATTCTTCTAAAAAAATTCAAACCAACTTGGAAAATTCTTAATGATTTCTATTATCTAGAAAAAATACTTTATCGAACTAGCAATGCCGTTTTCATCGCGCAAACTTTTTTATCAAATTGTTTACCACTGTTATTAATTTGTTATTCACTACAATATAACACTTCAACTTTGTATTATACGATTTTATTCACTACAACAGAATAAAAGTTATTAAATAAAAAATACAATGAATAAAACATTTTGTTATTCACTACTATTTTATGAATAAAGTGTTCGCTATTAATTTTTTATTCATTATTATTTTTTATTCATTATTAATTTTTTATTCATTATAAATTTCGTATTCATTTCTAAGTTTTCATTAACTTTTGAATAATAACTAAAATGAAAAAAATCTTGTTATTCACATTTGAATAATGAACCAAATTAATAATAAATAAAATATTAATAATGACTATAAAATTGATAATGAATAACACATGAATAGGCAATGAATCAAGAAATAATAATGCACAAAAAATTAGTTATTGAAAAATTTGAAATTATTTTTTAATTGCATTCGTTGTAAATGGCATTCATATAAATAAAAAAATAATTAATTATTCTGAATAACGAAAAAAAATAATTGAAATTAATTACTAATCAATTTCTTAAATATCAATGTGAATTAAAAATTTTATTTATAAACAATTTTGAATTCATTGGATGGATTTGTATGTCGTTATTCAGTTTTCCTTAAGATTCTGAAAGTATATGCAGATTTTACTGCTCTGGCTGATTCAATCAAAAATAGTCAATATTAATAGCAAGCAGTGAATACGAAAATCTGCTTCGCACAAAATAAGGAAATCATCATGAAAATAATGCAATCAAACAAAAACATTTGTTGCTGTCAAGCAGAGATCACAATTGCTTGGTTCCAACAACAACAATGGAAAAAACAATTACAACATAAAATTTCTCGACTCTCGCTAGCTATGAGAAACCATGCAGTGGTGATCTATGCTGTGAAGCATTGTGGAGTGACGAGAGAAAGAGCATTGCAGATAGAATGTGCATGCAAACGTTGGAAACTTTTCTCTCAAGAAAGCTTTTTCATCGCGCTCACAAAAGCTTACGTATTGATCTGAAAAATATTTGTTACTTTTTAATGTTCTACGTGGCACATCTTTATACTATATAATCTTTGCTAACACTGTTCTCTCACTTCATTAAAACTGAAATGGAAAAAGGCAATCAAATTGACGTCATTTTTACTGATTTCGCCAAATCCTTTGATAGAGTTCAGCACTCCATTATGGTTAAAAAACTTTCCCTAATGGGGTTTCATTCCTCTTTGTTATCCTGGCTGAGGAATTACCTTTCTAATAGATATCAAGTTGTCCGTATTGGGAACTACTACTCAAAATCTATTACCAACCATTCTGGTGTGCCCCAAGGAAGCCACCTTGGACCTCTATTGTTTGTCTTGTTCATCAACGACCTCCTAAACTTTTTACAGCATACTAATTGTTTGATGTATGCTGATGATGTTAAAAAATGGTGTTCAGTTAAAAGACTTTATTTAAATGTTGCCAAATGCAACATTATGTCTTTTTATATGAAAAAAGAACCAAATTTTTTTAATTACTCAATCACAAATAGTGGTCTTTCACGTGTCAAGTCTACATCTGATCTGGGAATTCTATTTGATAGAGAAATTTCTTTTTCCAACCATTACGATTGCATAATTACTAAGGCTAATGCAATGATGGGTTTTTTGAGGCGTAATTCGAAGGAATTTAAGGATCCATATACCCTTAGAACGTTATTTTTATCTTTAGTAAGGTCTATCTTGGAATATAGATGTGTGATCTGGGATCCATATTACGAGGTAGATTCTTTGCGATTGGAAAGAATCCAAAAACGTTTCACTGGTTACATAATGTTTAAATAAAATTGGAATTTTATGCCAACGTACGTATCCAGGTGTGCTCTTCTGGGTCTTGATACCTTAGCCTCCAGACGTAAATTTTTTCTTGTTATTTTTGTTCGCGATATAATGAGGTCACATATAGACTGCGCGCCACTCCTCGCTCTTTTAAGAATACATGCGCCTGAGAGATATTTTAGGCAAAGAGATTTCTTTTACATTCCGTATCATAGGACAAACTATGGCCGTAATGATCCAATTAATAATATGTGCTTAGCGTTCAATTCCATAAGTGCTCAAATAGATCTCACTTTGAATAGACAAACTTTTAAACAAAATTTATTAAGAACTGTTTAAAATGCATTTATAAAAGTGTAATATTCTTTAATATAATTATGTTTACATTTTATTAGTTTTATATCATATTATTTTTATAATTTATATGTTGTTACTCAAACTGTTAAACGATTGTTGATAGTAAAAATAGAAATAAATAAATAAATAAATAAATAAATAAATAAATAAATAAAAACAGCCTCAAAAGCATAACATGATCGCCTTGACTATTAAACGAAGTTTAAATAGTATACCACATGTTTATAATTACTTCTAAGAAGTATTGAATTTATAATGTCGTGTTTCAGGTTAGAGTAACAAGTTTTATATATTTTTGCGTGATTACTGGGACATGTGACTTGCATCTGCTTAAAAAAGAAAAACATAAAAGCCAACATAACTTTTCGCGTTATTTCGATATAAAAAATTAGTTTTTTCCAGTCTTTTTTCCTATAGAAAATACGCGCCAGTTTTTTACAGTTGACAAAATGGCCGAAAAGAGTGTTGCAAGCATAATTAATATTTTACTCCCTAGCAACTCTGTAGGAAAAAAAAGTTGCCATATACAGTGCCGTGCAACTAATTAGCAACGCAGAAACCGCAATTGCAAAATAAGCTTTAAAATTTTTTTTCCGCCAAAACCTTTGAACTTTTTTATGAAGAGTTTGTCCATTTAAGGTTGTCGCTTAATTGGAACCTTTATTATTTCGATGAATAAAAGGATTGCCAATTTTCTTTGAATAAACTAAAAACAAGTTGAAAAAGGTCGTGCATATAATTAACAACGCTTTTGTTTAATATGAATTATATATTATATTTATTCAGAAAAGTTAATATTTGGTTGCAAAACCATTATTTTCAATAACTGCAAGGCATCTGCGTGGCATTGACTCAACTAATTTTTGACAAACCTCTACAGGCAGCGCTTCCCACTCTTCCTTAGCTTTTTCGTAAAGTTCGCCGAAATTTCCCACTTTATGCAAGCCAACTTTCCTTTTTAACTGTTGCCATAAGTTCTCTATTGGATTTAGGTCAGAGCTACATGAAGGCCAATCCAATAGAGTCACCAATTTGTCTGCAAACCACTTTGTTGTATTACGTGCCGTGTGCTTTGGATCGTTATCCTGTTGAAAGATCCATGTTACGGGCATATGATCTTCAGCAAATGGCAACATTACGTCGTTAAGGATTGAAATGTATTGGAATTGGTCCATACGACCTTCAATTTTGTGAATTGGGCCCACACCACGCCACGACATTGCACCCCATAACATAATGCTTCCACCACCATGTTTTAATGTGGGACGGGTATACTTGGGGTCAAATTCCTTGGACCGTGGACGACGAACATAAGTTTTTCCATCTGAGGAGACTCTGTTTATCTTAGTTTCATCAGAAAACAAGATTTTTTTCCAATCATTCACTGTCCAGTAGCGATATTTTTTGGCGAACTCCAACCGCTTTTTGCGGTTGCGCTCAGACAGTAACGGCTTCTTCCGGGAAATTCTTCCAAATAGCCCATATTCTCTCAATCTTCTTTTGATGGTATCTACAGAAGGTGAGCTATCATTTTCACCAAAAACCGATACACGAATTTCATTTGCTGACTTCTGAGGGAACTTCTTAGCTTCACGCACTATCAGTCCGTCTTCTCTGGCAGTAGTTTTACGAGCCCTTCGTTTTCGGGATACGTTTTTTACCGTTTCATTCTTTTTGAAATATTGCACAGCATTAAAAATCATCCTTTTAGAGACATTTAGAGATTTTGCAATTTGGCCATAAGATTGCCCGTCCTTGTGCTTCTGGACAATTATGGCCCGTGTGCTTTCGTCGCAAGATTTGTTTCTACCCATTAAAAAGAATGCTAAAAAACCACGTAATATTTCAAACACAATCTATATTTTAATAAATTAACTAAAATTTTACCTTTGATTATCCAAAAAATATATTCAACACCAAAATAATTAAACGTTGCTAATTATGTGCACGGTCGTTTTTTCACTTTACTGAGGAAAAAGCTCATAACGGATTTATTTACGGTTCAGTTTAACAACTTTCGATAGTTTATCGACAACAGAGTTGCCATATAGAAAAAACAATGACGTTTTACACCATCCAACCTATAAATTTTATGTTACAAGAAGATCGTATGGAAAGTTACGTCGTTGTTAATTAGTTGCACGGCACTGTACATAAAAGGATTGTTTGGGGGAAATGTTTCAAATTTATTTTCACAGATTAATAAAGTATAGACATTAAGTTATAGATTTTTACCAAATCATAAAAAGGAAATGGATAACCAAAATGTATCTCATTTTCCTCTTTTACGTGAAATGTCCCATAGAGAAAATTTTAATTTTTCTAAAACTTCTTATACTTCATTTAATTTTTTCAGAGAATCTGTGAATTTGTAGTCATCTTCATAGTCAGCTGAATAGCATAAAAAAAAATCAATTCTATTACTTGGAGCGCTTTATTGTTGTTCATTGATAAGCTTTTGTTTGCGAATAAAAGATGCTTCACCTAATTTGTATATCCAGTCATAAATGTTGATAACGCAAGCTAATGCTGCCATTAATTAAAGTCTGCTGACTTATCCCTATTACAGTGTTGTGGTATTTATTCAGGCGAGTTTTTTGGTGTATCATATTCCGCATAATAGAGAGAATCTTTGTTCCGAATATAAAAGAGCAACACTCTCAAGAAGATGTTATTCTTATGCTATTGTCAAATTTGATTAATTTCCAAAATATCTATGAAATTTATGAAAACAAAAGAAATTAATATAGAACATTTGTTCTTGTTTTAGCAAAACAATATTTCGCCTATTAAAGTCAGTGAATTTCTTCAACAACCATGTTTTTTAGAACTAGAATAACTAGAATAGAAGTTTGGAAAACACAAGAAGTAAAGACATTTTTTTAAGTATAAAACCTTATTTTTTGCATGTGTGTCAATTTGAGCTGTTGACCATTTGTAAAAAGTTCATGTTTTCTTTTTATCATATCAAGCAGAAATAAATCTTAAAAGATAAATATTTCAATACTTCTCAGAAAACGTTGGCAATGACACTATCATCTATATATATAAAATGGAATGTGTGTTTGTTTTTTTGTTTGTTTGTACCTTATAGGAGACCAAACCTCTGGACCGATCTTCCTGAAATTTTCACAGCATTTAACTGGGACTCTGGCATGATTAATAGGGTACTTTTTTTGACCACGCCCACTTTTACGCCCACTTTTTTAAAATTATGTAATGGCTCCCATATAGTTTTTAACAGATTTACTTCAAATTGTATACACATTATACTCCAGGCGAGGTAGAAATAAACATTTCTTACGCCACGCCCCCTTTCACGCCCGTTTTCACGCTAAATTTAAGTTTTAAAGTTCTTTGTACAAATTTGTTCCTTCCAACGGATTATTTTTTATTTGGTAGTATATTGCTCTTAATACTGTTAACGTCACCATATTACTATGAACCACGCCCACTTCACCGCCCCTTTTTAAATTCAGATACTTACATATCCCGCTAACAATGTTTGCTATACAAAATACTTTTTTGTAATATGTATTTACCTAAAGTTTTATATACTTTTTATCTACAGGTAAGGTAGCCATAGATTTTTTTATTACCAAATCCCCTTTTTTCGCCCCATTTTACTTTAATTATAATTAATCTGCTTTCAACCTATATATATAAAAATGAATGTCTGTCTGTCTGTCTGTTTGTTTGTTTGTGCTTTATAGGAGGCCAAACCTTTGGACCGATCTTACTGAAACTTTCACAGCATTTTACTATGACTCTGGAAAGAATAATAGGCTATATGAAGTTTTATTGGACAAAGGGGCGTGGCACTTCCCATATAACCCAAAATTTAAATCGATATATTTTGGGCATTTTTGACCTACGTTGATGCTATTTGGTACATATGGTATTGGCATAATTAGGAATACATACCAGGAGAAAAATGGGTGGGACCACGTCCCTTTTTAGGAAAATGAAAAATCGCAATATAGTCTTAACTACTGGATCGATCGTCATTAAATTTTCACAATAAGATATTCTTACGAAATAATAAATTCTTGACTATATAAAGTTGTGAGTGGACGAAGGGGCGTGGCCTCGCCCATATAACCCAAAATTTAAAATCGTCATATCTTGGGCATTTTTTGACCAACGGCGGCAGTATTTGCTATATATGGTATTGGCATGAATAGAAATACGTAACAAAAGAAAAGTGGGCGGATCACGCCCCTTTATTTGCGATATATTGGAGGCTGGACCTGATAACCGATCTTAAATTTTCACAGCGTTCAGCTTTGACTCAGGAATACTTATTACATGATAATATTTTTCGACCATGCACACTTCTGCACCTACTTTTTTACTACATTTTTTAACGGCTTTATCACAAATTTAAAATACATATTAATTAAAATAGTGGGGTAGCCCCATTCTCTTTCTTCCACCACTGTCTTCAAAACAGCTGATTTTATAATACGTGTTAATTAAAATTGAGAGCGGGGTAACCCCATTCTCATTCTCCCACAACTGACTGCGAAACAGCTGATTGTGTTATTGCTGCTTTTTGATTGGTCTAAAAATAAAAAGGGGGAGCATGAAGCAAATTACATGCGATTCAGTGCTGAATTCTAATTGGTTTACAACAAAAAAAGAGGCGAAGCATTGCAATAATTAAATTAAATAAATAAATTTTTGTAAATATATAAATACTTTTAATTTTATTTTATACGAGGGGGGCAGCGAAGCACGTCGGGTTCAGCTAGTACTTTATAAAAAAAAGAACACATAAAATTTGGAATTAAAAAGTGATTCATCCCGAGTAAAAATAAAAACTTTTTTAGCTAAGGCCAAACAGCGGCAGTACAAGGCCTAATTTAAAATATTTTTCTCGGTCGTACGAAGGTCGTTTGCAGGACTTTTTGGCCAAAAAGCGGCCGTACAGTGGTAGTTTTTAAATAATCTGGGCTGTACATTGTTCAACGGCTGTACAGCGGCGTACAAAAGCCGTTTTTAAATAATCTCGCCTATACAACGGCCGTACATCGGCCGTACATTGGCTGAGCAGTGATTATTCTACAATGAAAAGCAGCTTTTCAATTGGAACTTCATGCGGAAATAAATTAATGTAAAGCAAATTAAAACAATTTTTTGATTAAATTTTTTTATGTAATTAATCTATTTTCATTACAGTTATTTGTAATCCGTTTAAAAATTATACTGTTTTAATTAAAAATTTAATGGGACATCGTTATCAAACAACTAACTTTATATACAAAAAATGTTTTGCGCCACACACAAGTGGCGATAATATTAATCGCCGAGTGAGGCTTCCTTTTGTCGATACGCATACGTTTGTTGAATAACAGCTTTGAAAAATTTGTTGCTTACAACGGGTGTACAGCAGTCATACTACTTAATTTAGGCCTTGTACAGCCGTTGTTTGGCCCAACTTTCGGCCGCTGGGCTTTTTACATTATTTTTAGGCCATCAAATACCCTTGGCCTAAAAAAGGGTCAAAACCCTTGTATGGCCGTGCGACCCATGATCGACCGCTGATCGGCCGCTGTTCACCGGCATATATTTTTACTCGGGATATCAAAGAAATGCATCAAGATTTGTTCAACTTGAATTTAATGCAGAGAGAAATGAAAACCATCAAACAAAGCCCTAGAGTGAGGAATGCTATTCAATTATTTATTTTGTTTTCTCATATTTTCCTTACCATGATAAAATAAATATGCAAAACATTATGGTATCGTTTTCAAATTTTTTTTTTGCGTGCTTTTTTCTTTTATTTTTATGTAGCAGCATCATAAAAGCAAATATCAGAGGCAACCTTTTTAAAAATAACGTCCTTTTTCTGTTCGGGGAATTCGTTTTCATGGTTTCATTCTCATAAGGTTATGAGCAGGCGAACGAGTTTGTTTTGTTGCTATAGCCGAGAGCCTTCAAGGTCAGCCATATTTTATAACTTTTTGACTGATTCGTGGAAGGACATGGCAGCTCTTTTTGAGTTAAACAGCTTAAAGTATTTAGTTTTAAAATCTTAACGGTGCAAAATTCAGGTCTACTTTTCTAACTTCTTAGTTGAAATATACTTTCTTGCCAAAAATAGAAATGTGAGAAAAACGTATAAAAATTTTAGTATTTTAAGTAATTTCAAGTTTTTGGGTGCGAATTTCATATTAATGCTCGTTAGTTAAAAAAACCAATTTTAAAGTTAAAAGTTGAAAACTTATAATATTTTTAAATTTTACAATGACTAAAGTTAAAATTTCTATATTTTAGTCAAATTACACTATGACGCAAAATGAGGGTCATTTTCTCGGGGGTGAGCCAAACCAATCCCAAACGATAGTATTTTACATCAATAACAAAAGCCAAAGTCCTTGTTTGCTCCACTACGTCACAAGTATTTTTTACAGTGCTTTTAAATTTGACTTTTTTGGTAAAAAATGGAATTAGACAATATGAAAAATTATATGTTAAACTTAATTAAGGGTGGTTCTTGTCTTCGAAAGCCTAAATTAAAATTTTCCGGTGAATATTTTTTCGAAACTCTTTAACCCCCTAGCTCCTTCCAGTATGGGTCAATTTGACCCTTTCTTTGGGAAAAGACTCTATAAGACAACTTTGGAGTTAGGTCAAAGGATAAAACCGTTCAAAAAATATTCTCCAGAAAATTCCACAAGGGGTCACCCAAGACTAGTTACCTCTACGAGTTAAAGTTTTCACTTAAAAAACGGACCGAAAAGATAATACATTTATTTACCAAGTTATGAAGTGGCTATAAATTCATTTTTGATGAATTGATAAGAACATCATGCGATAGAACAAACTGCATCAATAACTATCTAAGCGGCGTTGTCCCTAAGTATTCCAAGAAGGAGTTCAGAAACCATTTTAGAATTTCAGCTTCCTTGTTTGAAAGCTTAGTTAACAAGTTTAAAGCGTCGGAGGACTACAAGTCTTGAAGAAACATGACTTAAGCAGTATGCATCTTTCGGCTATGGTTGCGTGGAAAGAACATTCTTGAAGTATTGAAAATAATCTAGAAATTTCGAACCTTCTTAATAACACTGTCCTTGAAATACTATGTCAAAGGGATTGTTTCTACAATTTTTTTCTGGCTAAGAATAAGCTACCTTTTCGAGGAAATGGGTTTTTTGACGAAGAAAATTAAGAGTTAAGACTGTTTCATTATATGTTTTTTAAAGTTTAAAGACTTGAACGAAAAGCACAAAAACTTAAAGATATGTCAAGATGGTATGCCTACCAATGCTGTCTATACATCGTAGCAAATGCAAAATAAAATCATAAATATTATTGAAAATTGTTACCGAGAAATAAGTGCTAATGAGCTAAATCATATTTAGCATTGATTGCAGATACGACAGATAGGAGTGAGAACGAAATATTTTTGATTGCATTTCTGTACATTGTTCGTTACTTTGCTTCAAAAAAGCTGATAAAGTCACAGCTAAGGCATTCTTGAAACTTATTATCGAACGACTGTCAGAATTTGGAATTGAGCTCGAAAATATTTTGGGCCAGGGTTATGATGGTGCTGCTGTAATGAGTGGTCGATTAAGTGGACTGCAGAATTTGATACAGGACTTTTTCAATCGAACAATTTCAAAGGTTTATTCCACCGGTTCAAATCACCACCGTCTTCATCTTGTCGTTGTCGAAATCGTGAAGAAAAATTATGACTCCCTTTTTTTATGACTTTTCTACGACCAAATAAAAAAATTGGATAATTTTTTCAGTCGCTTTAAAGTAAAAAAAAAATGTACGAACCACAGTTTCTCTGTTTTTCGATCAACATTGTCAGTACATTACAAAGCAATTGTTGTAATTCAAAATGACTTCGATCAAATTCTCAACTCATTGATAAGAATTAAGGAAGATACCGGACACTTCATCTTTTTCAAGACACCGGAATTTCATCATGGTGCAGATGAAATGCTTTTAGCTGTTAGACTGATGGGATTTCTTGCAAAATATTAGGAATAAAAGAAACAACAAACAAAATTTTGCAAACATGAAAGTGATATTTACAATGAGTCTGCATTAACACTGTCTACACTTACAATATTTGATTGCATGCGAACTGTCAATTTCATGATATCCAGATTTCATGCTATTATATTTAGGTGGGCACTTCATTTCATGAATTTTCATTTCTAAATTGCTTATAAGAGTTTATTAAATTCATAATTTCATCCATTCGTCATTCCATTTCATGTTATTTCACTATTTTAATGCTATTGCAATATTTTTTGCTTGAAAGGTTCTTAAAAGTGCACACACTTACATATATTACTGAAATGTGACAGCTCATCTCATGAAATATATCTCAAGATTTCATGATATGAGCGATTTCATGAGCAGTACTATACTTGCGATATTGCTCATTAAATTCAATTTGACAGTTCGCATGCAATAAAATAAAGCAAGTGTAGACACTGTGTAATGCGCATTTATTATGTTATAATTAAAACAATTATTTCAGAAATTGATCAACGTTTTGAGAAAAATAATGGCGACTTAAAAGCTGTTAACGACTTTTAAGCATACATTTTAAATTCGATGCATTGCAGCCACTAAATAAAATTAAATTGTCGTACCGAGAAGAATTTTCCTTTGTCAAAACTTTAGTGACCAACGAAAAATGCAAACCTTTATCGCATGTCAAAATCAAGAATAGATTCAATACGGCGATCCTCAATGACCGATTAACGATTGCGTGGTTTTATGTTCCCTGGTTTGAAAAGAAAAGATTGGGTTCATTGCAGTGCAAGTAGATGTTATCTAAGAATAAATAGTTAAATGAACAAATAGTTATGTTAGCTATGAATAAAAATTATACCATGTATTTTTAGTAAAATGGCTCCCACTTCGATAGTCTGGCCAAGCGAAGAGGCGAAACGACAAAGTAGCAATTTTTTTGGTATTAAAGCGGCTTTAAGAAGGCAATAGGTATGTGAAGATTGTGCAATTCTTATAGAAAAAAATTATAGAATAGGAAAAATAAGTAATTTTTTCATATTCTTCATTAATGTTTAATTTTAGGCTGCATCGATGGAAAATATAGAAAGGATGTTTACATTTACCGCAATGGAAATTTCAGCTTAAGCGTGCAAATTTATTAACGAATTCATTGTTCATCCGGGTTCCTGCCACGATATTTGGGTGTTACAAAACTCTGCTATCTTCAAGAAGTTAGGTTCAGCTTGTGAAGGTTATTATCAAAAAAAAAAAAATTTAAATAACAAATTTTACTATAAATATTATTGGGTTGCAGATTATAACCTTTTGGGTGATTCCGCATACCCTTGCTCAGAACATCTTATTACATCGCACAGAGACAATGGAAATTTGACAAACGCTAAAATTTTAACATAAAACTTAGCTCTGGTCGCGTGGCCATTAAACACACCTTTGGAATATTAAAACAGAGATTAAGATAATTATATTAATGCAAGCTAAGAGGGATCAAGAAGCATTGTAATTTTATTATGGCGAATCAGAACGCTCAGAAGATATTTACTTGACAGAATTATCTTCAAGAATGAATGCAATAAGAGACTCCATTCTACAACAAATTAATATTTTAAAATTCAACATTTAATGAAAAGTTTTTGTTTATTATTACATATATATTTTTAAAATATTAATTTAATCATTTATTTACAAAATATTTATTAAAATTTTTCTTGTTACTGTTTAAATTAATTTAATTTCATTAAATAAAAACTATTTTCATTACCTAAATGAGAATAATAATAAAAAAGAACAATCTTTTACATGCAGCATGAACAGCATACATATATAAATTAAAAAAAATTAAGAATTACATTAAAAATTTAAAGAAAATTATAAGGATATGACAAGTGTAAACTTAAGCACTATATTACTATAAAATAAAAAGAAAAGGAGATTGTATATAAAGTTTTAAAGAGAACAGAAATTCAGAATAGCGAATAAGAAAG
This sequence comes from Dichetophora obliterata, assembly GCA_963920525.1. NCBI lineage: Eukaryota > Metazoa > Arthropoda > Insecta > Diptera > Sciomyzidae > Dichetophora > Dichetophora obliterata. The sequence continues at coordinate 85,000,274 of OY986435.1, forward strand.
AATTAAGATAAGTATTCGAAAATTAAATTCTAGAGTCAGTAGATATGCTATGGGGATTCTAATCCAAAAACGCGTGTATTTTCTTATGGGCCTCAAAATTCACAAAATTGTGAGGTGCAGCGCAGTCGGCGTAGTACGATCGGTCAAGTTGGCCGATAGTAGGGTGGCTGAAGCGTGTTGTTGTTGTTGCAAATTGGAGATAAGCATACAAGATGTACGGATGGAGGGATAGCTAGGGGGTATGATCGGTCAAGCTAGCTGAAGTAGAACGGTTGAAGCGTGCTGCTGCTATAAATTGTAGATAAGCACACAATATGGACGGACGGATGGATTGATAGCCAGATGGGCTATGACATATGTTCTAGAAGCTTCTAGAACCTTCTAGAACATTCTAGAAGTAATTGAAATTGGAGATAAGCATACAAGATGTACGGATGGAGGGATAGCTAGGGGGTATGATCGGTCAAGCTAGCTGAAGTAGAACGGTTGAAGCGTGCTGCTGCTATAAATTGTAGATAAGCACACAATATGGACGGACGGATGGATTGATAGCCAGATGGGCTATGACATATGTTCTAGAAGCTTCTAGAACCTTCTAGAACATTCTAGAACATTCTAGAAGTAATTGAAATTGGAGATAAGCATGCAAGATGGACGGACAGATGGATTGATAGCCAGATGGGCTATGACATATGTTCTAGAAGCTTCTAGAACCTTCTAGAACATTCTAGAACATTCTAGAAGTAATTGAAATTGGAGAGAAAGCAAGCATAGAAGACGAATGGGCAGACAGTCAGTCAGATAGTCAGATGGATGGACGGACGGATGGATAGCTATCTAGATGGAGGTATGATTGATCAAACTAGCTGAAGTGGGAGATAAGCAAGCATAGAAGACGAATGGGCAGACAGTCAGTCAGATAGTCAGATGGATGAACGGACAGACGGATATCTAGCTAGATGGAGGTATGATTGATCAAGCTGACTGAAGTATGATGAGTGATGTTGTTGTTGTTGTTGTTATAAATTGGAGATAAGCATGCAAGTAGGACGGACGGACGAATATATGTGTATGTATATGTATGTACACATATGAACTTTTTGTAGGATGGCTGAAGTATGATGACTGATGTTGTTGTTATTGTAAATGGGGGATAAGCAAGCATTGAAGACGTTTGGGCAGACAGTCGGACAGATAGTCAGATGGATGGACGGACGGATAGCTAGCTAGAAGGTGATAAGCCCAAGCTTCATAGCAAGCAGAATGTTTATGGATTTAAGTCGCTACATAAACTTCGGTGTTGTTGTTGTTGTTGTTATAAATCAGCATTTCAAGTTTAAGGTGATAAGCCCAGACCCAAAACCGCAAGCTGAAGATAAGGAAACAGTACAGAAGTAAAGAGTGTAGTTTTTATGCATTTTAATAAATTTAATATGAGTTGGTTGACTTATATAAAAACAAAGCATGAAAGCAGCAAAATAAATTAAGCTAACGATTGAAAGTGATATCACAGCCATGACCATACTTAACTATGCTGATATAAATAAAACAAAACGAGTTGATTTATATATGAATCATTATTGTTCTTTTATTGATTTGTTATATTTAAAGTTTGATAATTACATGTATAAAAGCAATAATTACATACATAAAAAGTAATTGATTTAACCATTCAGCTTCGAGTATAATTTTGCTCTATTTTCTTCTTCTTCTTCTTCTTCTTCCTCTTCTTCTTCTTCTTCTTCTTCTGTTTCTGCATCTTTTTACTCCTTTAACAATCGTATTTTTTAGTATCTTTTGCTCCTTTGCCCATTTTGCCAACTTTTGGTCATCCTTCTTCTTCTTACACTTCTCCTCTAAGTGCGAGTTGCTACCGCAGTAGTAGCAATAAATTAATTTACGATACCCTCTCAATCTATTCATATTATTTTGCTGAGAGCTTTAGGTGAGTAGCTATGGTATTCATTTTTTATAATGCTCTCATCATATATTGGCTTTGGAGAACATTTAATATCTCATTCATGCTTGTAGATTAAGTCTCAAAGATTTTTAATATTTGTCATCGAAATTAGAAATAAGCATGAAACGTATGATATTGAAATTGGAGTTAAGCATGAAACGTATGAGCTCATAAGAGCCTAAGTTGAGAGGATATATACTATATGTAGACTAATTATTCTAAGCTGATGGAATGGGGTTAGGTGGTTGAAGTGCTATGTTGTTGTTAAAATTGACGATAAGGATTTAAGAAAAATTTATTATTTGAACCCATAAATATATATAAATAATTGAATCGAGAGTTTTTAGCTCATTCAATATTTGATCAGCAACATAAAATATTTAAACGTATTTCGTGAAGATTTATTTATTTGTATTTCCTAAATTTTAAAATGAGTGCACGCGTCAACAAAATTTTAAAAATTGCAAAAGCATTGTGCGAAAATGCGCATAAAAATCGGGAGCTGGTTATGCCGAGCATAAAAGAGTGCTCATCGCTCCTTATTACCCTTCGAGGTATTTTACGATGGGCAACAACTGTTGGAACAAAGCAGAGCGCTACATGCGGAATAGGACTTATTCAAGGCTATCGCACGCAGTTGAAGAAGCTCAACGCTTGTACTGGTGCAGGTCTTTCCCGAACGGGCAACAGAGCGGATTGGGCATCCATTCGAATTCGGTGGGAAGAAATCGAGTCAACATTTGGTGGACGGTAAGCTTAATTTTTAAATAATTTTATTACTATATTATATATTTCAATTTAATATAATATATTAATTTAAACCATATTTTTAATTTTCAGAGTACGTACCGGCGTCATAATTAATTTGACGCATAAAGATCCCCAGAATTTCTTGGCAGATTGTCTAGATCTCTTCCAGCGCACCGTTAAAAAATCCTTAGTGAAATTTACGTCTCTTAAGGTAAATACAATATTTTGTGGCGAATTTCGAGTTACTAGAGCTAATGAGGAAATTAGTGAATTGAAATTCATGAACACGAAAAATGTTGCTATTTACCGGGAAACGGATATTAGAGCTTGGTTTTTTGAACATGTTCAAAATGCTATTTTGAAAAAGCTGGAAGAGTTCCAAGAACGGGATAGTGGATGGGCGTTGGCTGCAGTCGTTAACTTGGCAGTGAACATCAACAAATACACGCCACAGCTAGGGTCGTCATATATCCCGCTACCACCACAGACTCATAGGAAGAAAGCATGCGTTAATGTGAAAAATGATGACAACGCATGTTTTGCTTGGGCAATCATATCTGCTCTGCATCCAGCGAATGTGCATACGGAACGCATGTCAATGTACCCAAATTATCGTGATATACTAAAATTGTCAAATATAGTATTTCCAATGACGATGCGGCAGATCCCGAGATTTGAGATGCAAAACAACATCTCAATTAATGTATACATTCTGCATAAAAACAGAAACAAATTTACAGTGCTACCGTCATATTTGACAAAAAATAAAATGGTATGTCACATAAATCTCCTGATGGTGCAGAGCAGATATCAGAATGAAACTGATGATGGTGATGATAACAACAATATCGCTGATAATGGAGATGGTAGCAGCAATGATGATGTGCCAGTCACATACCATTATGTGTGGATAAAAAGCCTTTCACGGCTTTTATCCATGCAAGTATCAGCACATCGTGAAGCCAAATATTTTTGCGATAGATGTTTGCACTACTTCCACTCAGCACTCAAGTTGGAGCAGCACACCGAGGACTGCAGCAAACTAAACAACTGTAAAATAAGGATGCCGACAGAAGCTGAGAAGGAGGTTTGCTTTAAAAATTTTAAAAATAAGATTATGACCCCATTTGTGGTATATGCCGATTTGGAGTGCATTTTGGCAAAGTCCATTGTTGGAAATGCATACCAGAAGCATATACCATATAGTGTGGGTTTTTATGTTAAGTGTGCGTATGACCCCACGTTATCGTTTTATAAAAGCTATCGTGGGGCAGATTGTATTGCGTGGTTCGTTTCGGAACTTAATAATTTTGCTGAAGATGTTGAAACTGTCTTTCTTTGCCCTCTACCCATGGATGACATGACTGTTGAGCAAGTTCAAGGTTTCACGATCGCCAACACATGTCACATATGTGAGAAAGCCTTCACCGGTGATAATGTCAAGGTACGCGATCATTGTCATCTTACCGGTGTTTATCGAGGCCCAGCGCATAAGGGGTGCAACATAAACTTCAAAGACTCACACACAATACCCATAATTTTTCATAATCTCACCGGTTATGACTCGCATTTCATTTTTAAAAATTTAGCCACAGATTTAAAGGGACGTATTGACCTTCTACCAATAAACAGAGAACGTTACATTTCATTTACAAAACGACTGGACGAATATGTAATAAAATATCGGTTTATTGACTCATTCAGATTCATGGCGAGTAGCTTAGATACTTTAGCCTCACATCTACCAAATTGCAATATTCTAAAATCGGAGTTTAACAATTTAAATGATGAACAATTAAATTTGCTAACACGTAAGGGTGTCTTTCCGTATGACTACTGCGATGATGTAGATAAATTTTCAGAAACATCATTACCCGATATTACACATTTCTACAATCAACTCAATGATACAAACGTCAGCGCAGAGGATTATGCTCATGCACAAAAAGTCTGGACTGAATTAAGTATTAATAATTTGGGGGAATATTCAGATATTTATTTGAAAACAGACGTTTTACTATTATCAGATGTTTTCGAACAATTTCGCACAAGTTGTCATAAAACTTATGGCCTAGATCCCGCACATTATTTCACTCTACCTGGTTATACATGGGATGCAATGCTTAAGCATAATGATATAACCCTTGAGCTATTGACAGATATTGATATGCTCATGTTTGTAGAGCGAGGTATTCGTGGGGGTCTTAGCCAGTGTACTAAGCGTTATTCGAAAGCCAACAATAAGTATACGCCTGATTTCGATGAGGCTCAACCATCCAAATTCTTAATGTATTATGACATTAATAATCAGTATGGTTGGGCCATGTCTCAATTTCTCCCCCACAGTGAGTTTCATTGGCTGTCAGATTTTCAAAATTTTAATGTTGAAGCCATAGCTGACGATTCAGATGTAGGATATATTCTCGAGGTAGATTTAGAGTATCCAATTAATCTCCACGATTACCATAAAGATCTCCCCTTTTGCCCTGATCATATTACACCTCCAGGATCAAAGCAGAAAAAACTGTTGGCAACTTTGGGTGGTAGCGTGAGATATATTATCCACTACAGAAATCTAAAGCAGGCTTTGAAATATGGATTAAGGCTATCTAAAATTCACAAAATTTTGAAATTTAGACAATCTGCATGGTTGAAGTCATATATCGATCTAAACACGAGTCTTCGAACAGCAGCTATAAATGAGTTTGAGAAGAATCTTTTCAAACTCATGAATAATGCTGTGTTTGGGAAAACTATGGAAAACATTCGTAAACATAGTGTTGTTAAATTGGTGACGAGTTGGTTAGGTCGATATGGTGCCGAAGCCCTTATTTCTAAGCCTGAGTTTAAGGCCTCAACAATATTTTGCGAAAATTTGGTGGCAATTGAACTCAATAAAACTGAGATATACTTCAATAAGCCCATTTATGTTGGTATGTGCATCCTTGATTTAGCTAAAACAACCATTTATGATTTTCATTATGGTTATATGGCTCCGCAATTTGGTTCCGATTGTAGCATTTGCTATACTGATACCGATTCACTAATTTATGAGGTGACTTGTAAAGACTTGTATGAGGTCATCAAACGCGATTGCTTTATACACTTTGACACAAGCGACTATCCTATTAATAACGTGTGGGATATTCCCCAAGTCAATAAAAAAGTTTTGGGTCTCATGAAAGATGAGAATAATGGTAGAATCATGACTGAATTTGTGGGGCTCCGTGCAAAAATGTATGCGATACGTGTAGAGGGTGAAGATTCAACAAAAAAATCGAAAGGTGTAAAAAGAAACATAGTCAAGACTAAAATAACGTTTAGTGACTATGTTGATTGCCTTGAAAACAACGTTGAAAAGACAGTTCAGCAAAATTTGATCCAGTCGCGGAAACATGAAGTAAGCTCAATCATACAAACAAAAATTGCATTAAGCCCTCATGATAATAAGCGATTTTTGGTAGCAAATAGTAATAAGACATTACCGTGGGGTCATTTCAGTATTATGGAGTAGAATAATATTACTTAAGAATAAATGTTTATTTTTAAGATTTTTAATTGTTAAAGATATATGATTAAGAAGAACAAAAATCACTTATTATCATGAGGGATTAATGCAATTTTTGGTAGCAAATAGTAATGAGACATTACCGTGGGGTCATTTCAGTATTATGAAGTAGAATAATATTACTTAAGAATAAATGTTTATTTTTAAGATTTTAAATTGTAAAAGATATATGATTAAGAAGAACAAAAATAAAATTTTTATAACGTTGTACAAAATATATTTATTTTATTTTTTAAACTTTACTCTGCTCTTGGAATTTTATAACAATAATCTCTAGTATGGGTAAGTATCTGATGTCGATGATGATTATGATGACTTACAAAGAAACAAAATGGATTTTAAGTATTTTATTTTTCCCTTTATTCTTTCAGCCTATTTTTGAAAACAAAAATTTCAAACATAAATGTCCACAATTAATTGTGTTAAAATTTTGATATCATTCACAAAATTGTGCCCTACTGCGCAGTCGGCGTAGTACGATCGGCCAAGTTGGCCGATAGTAGGGTGGCTGAAGCGTGTTGTTGTTGTTGCAAATTGGAGATAAGCATACAAGATGTAGGGATGGAGGGATAGCTAGGGGGTATGATCGGTCAAGCTAGCTGAAGTAGAACGGTTGAAGCGTGCTGCTGCTATAAATTGTAGATAAGCACACAATATGGACGGACAGATGGATTGATAGTCAGATGGGCAATGACATATGTTCTAGAAGCTTCTAGAACCTTCTAGAACATTCTAGAACATTCTAGAAGTAATTGAAATTGGAGATAAGCATGCAAGATGGACGGACAGATGGATTGATAGCCAGATGGGCTATGACATATGTTCTAGAAGCTTCTAGAACCTTCTAGAACATTCTAGAACATTCTAGAAGTAATTGAAATTGGTGAGAAAGCAAGCATAGAAGACGAATGGGCAGACAGTCAGTCAGTCAGATAGTCAGATGGATGGACGGACGGACGGATAGCTAGCTAGATGGAGGTATGATCGATCAAACTAGCTGAAGCGGGAGATAAGCATGCAAGTTAGACGGATGGACGGACAGATGGTCAGATGGATGGACGGACGGAGGGGATAGCTAGAAGGGGGTATGATTGTTCAAGCTGGCTGAAGTATGACGGTTGGTGTTGTTGTTGTTGTTATAAATACAAATTTTTTAGTTTAAGATGATAAGCCCAAGCTTCATAGCAAGCAGAATGTTTATAGATTTAAGTCGCTACATAAACGTCGGTGTTATTGTTGTTGTTATAAATCAGCATTTCAAGTTTAAGGTGATAAGCTCAGACCCAAAACCGCAAGCTGAAGATAAGGAAACAGTACAGAAGTAAAATATTTTTTTATTTTTTTCCCATGCTTGTTAAATATGTTTATGAATTTAAGTCGTTACAAATTGCATGTTAAAGGTGATAAGCCCAGACCCCCACAACATAAATCATGTAAAGCTATTTCTTGAAGATTAAATTGAGTGTAGTTGTTAAGCATTTAATAAATTTAATATGAGTTGGTTGACTAATCTAAAAACAAAGTATGAAAGCAGCAAAAAAAAATTAAGCTAACGATCGAAAGCGATATCATAACCATGACCATACACAACTATGCTGATATAAATAAAACAAAACGAGTTGATATGAACTAAGACTGATTGGCTTTTTATAAATAATTGTCGTTAGTATATATTCTTTTCCAAGTAAAGGTTAAATGAAAAGTGAATTAAAATTAATAAAAGGACCCGATTATATACGAAAACAATTAGTAGTTTACAATATGCGATTCTTAAAACAACATAAGTCAATTAACGTAAAGAATATTGATTCAAAGTTAAATTCGTCAAATGGAACACGGCGCAGCTCATTACTACCAAACTCTATTCGTGGTCTTATTGTTGAACCTTCAAATTGTGGGAAAACAAATGTGATGATTAGCCTTATTGAAAGTCCCAATGGACTGAAATTTCAAAGTATTTACTTATACTCAAAGTCGGCACAGCAGCCGAAATATCAATACTTGGAGCGTCTAATTAAACCTATTAAGGGGATTCATTTTTCATAATTTTTCAATAATGATGACGTCATATCGCCAGACGAAGTGCAGCCCAACTCAATATTTATATTTGATGATGTAGCATGTGAGAAACAAAATCACATACGCTCATACTTCTTCATGGGACGCCACAAGGATGTTGACAGCTTTTACTTATGTCAAACTTATACATGTATACCAAAACACCTAATTCGCGATAATGCTAATATGATTATAATATTTAAACGATCATGTTGGTTCTGATATGTCTTTTAAGACATTTCATGACTTATGTTCAAAGTGTTGGAAAGAAAACTATAGCTTTCTAGTTATAAACAAGGATGATCCCATAAATAATGGAGGCTATAGGAAGGGATTCAATGTTTTTATTAGTCTATAAAAGTAAACAGTATAGATATTTTAAAATCAGTACAACAAATGCTGCTTAACGGATGACATTAAACAGCTAACTGTTAAACAGCCAACCGCTAAACTGGACTGCACTGTTAAACAGCCAACCGCTAAACAGCTAACTGCTAAACAGTTATTTATGAACAGTTATGTTCAAAGTGTTGGAAAGAAAACTATAGCTTTTTTGTAAAGTCCAATAATTGTATCAATTGCTTCTAGAACATTCTAGAAGCTTCTAAAACATATGAGTAGCACGTACAGGCAGACAGATGGACAGCAGATTAGTATCAGAACAGCATCAGATCAGTATCAGAACAGTAACAGAACAGCATCAGATCAGATCAGATCAGATCTGATGCTGTTCTGTTACTGTTCTGATACTGATCTGATGCTGTTCTGATACTAATCTGCTGTCCATCTGTCTGCCTGTACGTGCTACTCATATGTTTTAGAAGCTTCTAGAATGTTCTAGAAGCAATTGATACAATTATTGGACTTTACAAAAAAGCTATAGTTTTCTTTCCAACACTTTGAACATAACTGTTCATAAATAACTGTTTAGCAGTTAGCTGTTTAGCGGTTGGCTGTTTAACAGTGCAGTCCAGTTTAGCGGTTGGCTGTTTAACAGTTAGCTGTTTAATGTCATCCGTTAAGCAGCATTTGTTGTACTGATTTTAAAATATCTATACTGTTTACTTTTATAGACTAATAAAAACATTGAATCCCTTCCTATAGCCTCCATTATTTATGGGATCATCCTTGTTTATAACTAGAAAGCTATAGTTTTCTTTCCAACACTTTGAACATAAGTCATGAAATGTCTTAAAAGACATATCAGAACCAACATGATCGTTTAAATATTATAATCATATTAGCATTATCGCGAATTAGGTGTTTTGGTATACATGTATAAGTTTGACATAAGTAAAAGCTGTCAACATCCTTGTGGCGTCCCATGAAGAAGTATGAGCGTATGTGATTTTGTTTCTCACATGCTACATCATCAAATATAAATATTGAGTTGGGCTGCACTTCGTCTGGCGATATGACGTCATCATTATTGAAAAATTATGAAAAATGAATCCCCTTAATAGGTTTAATTAGACGCTCCAAGTATTGATATTTCGGCTGCTGTGCCGACTTTGAGTATAAGTAAATACTTTGAAATTTCAGTCCATTGGGACTTTCAATAAGGCTAATCATCACATTTGTTTTCCCACAATTTGAAGGTTCAACAATAAGACCACGAATAGAGTTTGGTAGTAATGAGCTGCGCCGTGTTCTATTTGACGAATTTAACTTTGAATCAATATTCTTTACGTTAATTGACTTATGTTGTTTTAAGAATCGCATATTGTAAACTACTAATTGTTTTCGTATATAATCGGGTCCTTTTATTAATTTTAATTCACTTTTCATTTAACCTTTACTTGGAAAAGAATATATACTAACGACAATTATTTATAAAAAGCCAATCAGTCTTAGTTCATATCAACTCGTTTTGTTTTATTTATATCAGCATAGTTGTGTATGGTCATGGTTATGATATCGCTTTCGATCGTTAGCTTAATTTTTTTTTGCTGCTTTCATACTTTGTTTTTAGATTAGTCAACCAACTCATATTAAATTTATTAAATGCTTAACAACTACACTCAATTTAATCTTCAAGAAATAGCTTTACATGATTTATGTTGTGGGGGTCTGGGCTTATCACCTTTAACATGCAATTTGTAACGACTTAAATTCATAAACATATTAAACAAGCATGGGAAAAAAATAAAAAAATATTTTACTTCTGTACTGTTTCCTTATCTTCAGCTTGCGGTTTTGGGTCTGAGCTTATCACCTTAAACTTGAAATGCTGATTTATAACAACAACAATAACACCGACGTTTATGTAGCGACTTAAATCTATAAACATTCTGCTTGCTATGAAGCTTGGGCTTATCATCTTAAACTAAAAAATTTGTATTTATAACAACAACAACAACACCAACCGTCATACTTCAGCCAGCTTGAACAATCATACCCCCTTCTAGCTATCCCCTCCGTCCGTCCATCCATCTGACCATCTGTCCGTCCATCCGTCTAACTTGCATGCTTATCTCCCGCTTCAGCTAGTTTGATCGATCATACCTCCATCTAGCTAGCTATCCGTCCGTCCGTCCATCCATCTGACTATCTGACTGACTGACTGTCTGCCCATTCGTCTTCTATGCTTGCTTTCTCACCAATTTCAATTACTTCTAGAATGTTCTAGAATGTTCTAGAAGGTTCTAGAAGCTTCTAGAACATATGTCATAGCCCATCTGGCTATCAATCCATCTGTCCGTCCATCTTGCATGCTTATCTCCAATTTCAATTACTTCTAGAATGTTCTAGAATGTTCTAGAAGGTTCTAGAAGCTTCTAGAACATATGTCATTGCCCATCTGACTATCAATCCATCTGTCCGTCCATATTGTGTGCTTATCTACAATTTATAGCAGCAGCACGCTTCAACCGTTCTACTTCAGCTAGCTTGACCGATCATACCCCCTAGCTATCCCTCCATCCCTACATCTTGTATGCTTATCTCCAATTTGCAACAACAACAACACGCTTCAGCCACCCTACTATCGGCCAACTTGGCCGATCGTACTACGCCGACTGCGCAGTAGGGCACAATTTTGTGAATGATATCAAAATTTTAACACAATTAATTGTGGACATTTATGTTTGAAATTTTTGTTTTCAAAAATAGGCTGAAAGAATAAAGGGAAAAATAAAATACTTAAAATCCATTTTGTTTCTTTGTAAGTCATCATAATCATCATCGACATCAGATACTTACCCATACTAGAGATTATTGTTATAAAATTCCAAGAGCAGAGTAAAGTTTAAAAAATAAAATAAATATATTTTGTACAACGTTATAAAAATTTTATTTTTGTTCTTCTTAATCATATATCTTTTACAATTTAAAATCTTAAAAATAAACATTTATTCTTAAGTAATATTATTCTACTTCATAATACTGAAATGACCCCACGGTAATGTCTCATTACTATTTGCTACCAAAAATTGCATTAATCCCTCATGATAATAAGTGATTTTTGTTCTTCTTAATCATATATCTTTAACAATTAAAAATCTTAAAAATAAACATTTATTCTTAAGTAATATTATTCTACTCCATAATACTGAAATGACCCCACGGTAATGTCTTATTACTATTTGCTACCAAAAATCGCTTATTATCATGAGGGCTTAATGCAATTTTTGTTTGTATGATTGAGCTTACTTCATGTTTCCGCGACTGAATCAAATTTTGCTGAACTGTCTTTTCAACGTTGTTTTCAAGGCAATCAACATAGTCACTAAACGTTATTTTAGTCTTGACTATGTTTCTTTTTACACCTTTCGATTTTTTTGTTGAATCTTCACCCTCTACACGTATCGCATACATTTTTGCACGGAGCCCCACAAATTCAGTCATGATTCTACCATTATTCTCATCTTTCATGAGACCCAAAACTTTTTTATTGACTTGGGGAATATCCCACACGTTATTAATAGGATAGTCGCTTGTGTCAAAGTGTATAAAGCAATCGCGTTTGATGACCTCATACAAGTCTTTACAAGTCACCTCATAAATTAGTGAATCGGTATCAGTATAGCAAATGCTACAATCGGAACCAAATTGCGGAGCCATATAACCATAATGAAAATCATAAATGGTTGTTTTAGCTAAATCAAGGATGCACATACCAACATAAATGGGCTTATTGAAGTATATCTCAGTTTTATTGAGTTCAATTGCCACCAAATTTTCGCAAAATATTGTTGAGGCCTTAAACTCAGGCTTAGAAATAAGGGCTTCGGCACCATATCGACCTAACCAACTCGTCACCAATTTAACAACACTATGTTTACGAATGTTTTCCATAGTTTTCCCAAACACAGCATTATTCATGAGTTTGAAAAGATTCTTCTCAAACTCATTTATAGCTGCTGTTCGAAGACTCGTGTTTAGATCGATATATGACTTCAACCATGCAGATTGTCTAAATTTCAAAATTTTGTGAATTTTAGATAGCCTTAATCCATATTTCAAAGCCTGCTTTAGATTTCTGTAGTGGATAATATATCTCACGCTACCACCCAAAGTTGCCAACAGTTTTTTCTGCTTTGATCCTGGAGGTGTAATATGATCAGGGCAAAAGGGGAGATCTTTATGGTAATCGTGGAGATTAATTGGATACTCTAAATCTACCTCGAGAATATATCCTACATCTGAATCGTCAGCTATGGCTTCAACATTAAAATTTTGAAAATCTGACAGCCAATGAAACTCACTGTGGGGGAGAAATTGAGACATGGCCCAACCATACTGATTATTAATGTCATAATACATTAAGAATTTGGATGGTTGAGCCTCATCGAAATCAGGCGTATACTTATTGTTGGCTTTCGAATAACGCTTAGTACACTGGCTAAGACCCCCACGAATACCTCGCTCTACAAACATGAGCATATCAATATCTGTCAATAGCTCAAGGGTTATATCATTATGCTTAAGCATTGCATCCCATGTATAACCAGGTAGAGTGAAATAATGTGCGGGATCTAGGCCATAAGTTTTATGACAACTTGTGCGAAATTGTTCGAAAACATCTGATAATAGTAAAACGTCTGTTTTCAAATAAATATCTGAATATTCCCCCAAATTATTAATACTTAATTCAGTCCAGACTTTTTGTGCATGAGCATAATCCTCTGCGCTGACGTTTGTATCATTGAGTTGATTGTAGAAATGTGTAATATCGGGTAATGATGTTTCTGAAAATTTATCTACATCATCGCAGTAGTCATACGGAAAGACACCCTTACGTGTTAGCAAATTTAATTGTTCATCATTTAAATTGTTAAACTCCGATTTTAGAATATTGCAATTTGGTAGATGTGAGGCTAAAGTATCTAAGCTACTCGCCATGAATCTGAATGAGTCAATAAACCGATATTTTATTACATATTCGTCCAGTCGTTTTGTAAATGAAATGTAACGTTCTCTGTTTATTGGTAGAAGGTCAATACGTCCCTTTAAATCTGTGGCTAAATTTTTAAAAATGAAATGCGAGTCATAACCGGTGAGATTATGAAAAATTATGGGTATTGTGTGTGAGTCTTTGAAGTTTATGTTGCACCCCTTATGCGCTGGGCCTCGATAAACACCGGTAAGATGACAATGATCGCGTACCTTGACATTATCACCGGTGAAGGCTTTCTCACATATGTGACATGTGTTGGCGATCGTGAAACCTTGAACTTGCTCAACAGTCATGTCATCCATGGGTAGAGGGCAAAGAAAGACAGTTTCAACATCTTCAGCAAAATTATTAAGTTCCGAAACGAACCACGCAATACAATCTGCCCCACGATAGCTTTTATAAAACGATAACGTGGGGTCATACGCACACTTAACATAAAAACCCACACTATATGGTATATGCTTCTGGTATGCATTTCCAACAATGGACTTTGCCAAAATGCACTCCAAATCGGCATATACCACAAATGGGGTCATAATCTTATTTTTAAAATTTTTAAAGCAAACCTCCTTCTCAGCTTCTGTCGGCATCCTTATTTTACAGTTGTTTAGTTTGCTGCAGTCCTCGGTGTGCTGCTCCAACTTGAGTGCTGAGTGGAAGTAGTGCAAACATCTATCGCAAAAATATTTGGCTTCACGATGTGCTGATACTTGCATGGATAAAAGCCGTGAAAGGCTTTTTATCCACACATAATGGTATGTGACTGGCACATCATCATTGCTGCTACCATCTCCATTATCAGCGATATTGTTGTTATCATCACCATCATCAGTTTCATTCTGATATCTGCTCTGCACCATCAGGAGATTTATGTGACATACCATTTTATTTTTTGTCAAATATGACGGTAGCACTGTAAATTTGTTTCTGTTTTTATGCAGAATGTATACATTAATTGAGATGTTGTTTTGCATCTCAAATCTCGGGATCTGCCGCATCGTCATTGGAAATACTATATTTGACAAATTTAGTATATCACGATAATTTGGGTACATTGACATGCGTTCCGTATGCACATTCGCTGGATGCAGAGCAGATATGATTGCCCAAGCAAAACATGCGTTGTCATCATTTTTCACATTAACGCATGCTTTCTTCCTATGAGTCTGTGGTGGTAGCGGGATATATGACGACCCTAGCTGTGGCGTGTATTTGTTGATGTTCACTGCCAAGTTAACGACTGCAGCCAACGCCCATCCACTATCCCGTTCTTGGAACTCTTCCAGCTTTTTCAAAATAGCATTTTGAACATGTTCAAAAAACCAAGCTCTAATATCCGTTTCCCGGTAAATAGCAACATTTTTCGTGTTCATGAATTTCAATTCACTAATTTCCTCATTAGCTCTAGTAACTCGAAATTCGCCACAAAATATTGTATTTACCTTAAGAGACGTAAATTTCACTAAGGATTTTTTAACGGTGCGCTGGAAGAGATCTAGACAATCTGCCAAGAAATTCTGGGGATCTTTATGCGTCAAATTAATTATGACGCCGGTACGTACTCTGAAAATTAAAAATATGGTTTAAATTAATATATTATATTAAATTGAAATATATAATATAGTAATAAAATTATTTAAAAATTAAGCTTACCGTCCACCAAATGTTGACTCGATTTCTTCCCACCGAATTCGAATGGATGCCCAATCCGCTCTGTTGCCCGTTCGGGAAAGACCTGCACCAGTACAAGCGTTGAGCTTCTTCAACTGCGTGCGATAGCCTTGAATAAGTCCTATTCCGCATGTAGCGCTCTGCTTTGTTCCAACAGTTGTTGCCCATCGTAAAATACCTCGAAGGGTAATAAGGAGCGATGAGCACTCTTTTATGCTCGGCATAACCAGCTCCCGATTTTTATGCGCATTTTCGCACAATGCTTTTGCAATTTTTAAAATTTTGTTGACGCGTGCACTCATTTTAAAATTTAGGAAATACAAATAAATAAATCTTCACGAAATACGTTTAAATATTTTATGTTGCTGATCAAATATTGAATGAGCTAAAAACTCTCGATTCAATTATTTATATATATTTATGGGTTCAAATAATAAATTTTTCTTAAATCCTTATCGTCAATTTTAACAACAACATAGCACTTCAACCACCTAACCCCATTCCATCAGCTTAGAATAATTAGTCTACATATAGTATATATCCTCTCAACTTAGGCTCTTATGAGCTCATACGTTTCATGCTTAACTCCAATTTCAATATCATACGTTTCATGCTTATTTCTAATTTCGATGACAAATATTAAAAATCTTTGAGACTTAATCTACAAGCATGAATGAGATATTAAATGTTCTCCAAAGCCAATATATGATGAGAGCATTATAAAAAATGAATACCATAGCTACTCACCTAAAGCTCTCAGCAAAATAATATGAATAGATTGAGAGGGTATCGTAAATTAATTTATTGCTACTACTGCGGTAGCAACTCGCACTTAGAGGAGAAGTGTAAGAAGAAGAAGGATGACCAAAAGTTGGCAAAATGGGCAAAGGAGCAAAAGATACTAAAAAATACGATTGTTAAAGGAGTAAAAAGATGCAGAAACAGAAGAAGAAGAAGAAGAAGAAGAGGAAGAAGAAGAAGAAGAAGAAGAAAATAGAGCAAAATTATACTCGAAGCTGAATGGTTAAATCAATTACTTTTTATGTATGTAATTATTGCTTTTATACATGTAATTATCAAACTTTAAATATAACAAATCAATAAAAGAACAATAATGATTCATATATAAATCAACTCGTTTTGTTTTATTTATATCAGCATAGTTAAGTATGGTCATGGCTGTGATATCACTTTCAATCGTTAGCTTAATTTATTTTGCTGCTTTCATGCTTTGTTTTTATATAAGTCAACCAACTCATATTAAATTTATTAAAATGCATAAAAACTACACTCTTTACTTCTGTACTGTTTCCTTATCTTCAGCTTGCGGTTTTGGGTCTGGGCTTATCACCTTAAACTTGAAATGCTGATTTATAACAACAACAACAACAACACCGAAGTTTATGTAGCGACTTAAATCCATAAACATTCTGCTTGCTATGAAGCTTGGGCTTATCACCTTCTAGCTAGCTATCCGTCCGTCCATCCATCTGACTATCTGTCCGACTGTCTGCCCAAACGTCTTCAATGCTTGCTTATCCCCCATTTACAATAACAACAACATCAGTCATCATACTTCAGCCATCCTACAAAAAGTTCATATGTGTACATACATATACATACACATATATTCGTCCGTCCGTCCTACTTGCATGCTTATCTCCAATTTATAACAACAACAACAACAACATCACTCATCATACTTCAGTCAGCTTGATCAATCATACCTCCATCTAGCTAGATATCCGTCTGTCCGTTCATCCATCTGACTATCTGACTGACTGTCTGCCCATTCGTCTTCTATGCTTGCTTATCTCCCACTTCAGCTAGTTTGATCAATCATACCTCCATCTAGATAGCTATCCATCCGTCCGTCCATCCATCTGACTATCTGACTGACTGTCTGCCCATTCGTCTTCTATGCTTGCTTTCTCTCCAATTTCAATTACTTCTAGAATGTTCTAGAATGTTCTAGAAGGTTCTAGAAGCTTCTAGAACATATGTCATAGCCCATCTGGCTATCAATCCATCTGTCCGTCCATCTTGCATGCTTATCTCCAATTTCAATTACTTCTAGAATGTTCTAGAATGTTCTAGAAGGTTCTAGAAGCTTCTAGAACATATGTCATAGCCCATCTGGCTATCAATCCATCCGTCCGTCCATATTGTGTGCTTATCTACAATTTATAGCAGCAGCACGCTTCAACCGTTCTACTTCAGCTAGCTTGACCGATCATACCCCCTAGCTATCCCTCCATCCGTACATCTTGTATGCTTATCTCCAATTTCAATTACTTCTAGAATGTTCTAGAAGGTTCTAGAAGCTTCTAGAACATATGTCATAGCCCATCTGGCTATCAATCCATCCGTCCGTCCATATTGTGTGCTTATCTACAATTTATAGCAGCAGCACGCTTCAACCGTTCTACTTCAGCTAGCTTGACCGATCATACCCCCTAGCTATCCCTCCATCCGTACATCTTGTATGCTTATCTCCAATTTGCAACAACAACAACACGCTTCAGCCACCCTACTATCGGCCAACTTGACCGATCGTACTACGCCGACTGCGCTGCACCTCACAATTTTGTGAATTTTGAGGCCCATAAGAAAATACACGCGTTTTTGGATTAGAATCCCCATAGCATATCTACTAGAGTCTTATCGCGCTAACGAAAAACAATCTACTGGTGTTTTTAAAATTGAACGTCAGAATAACGAAGTTCATGCTTCTGCTCGATCGACAGAATTGTAGCTTTTCAAATCGATAACTAGGACAACACGTGTGTATGATAATATTAAAAAAATTAAATTTCTTGCATCAATGTAGTTGGGTAAACTCCGACCTAATATTTTATTACAAAAGGATGAAATATGATTAAACTTCTTGAGACCGTAGATATATCGCGCGGCGTTGTTAAAAGCGACAAGAAGTTTGTGCAATGATCTCGAGTCGAGGTTGCTAAAAAGTTAAAGTTGGCAATATCAGCTGCAAGACGAGTTTCTTCTTAGTTTCGAGCGGCACAAATGCTGCAGTCATTCGAAGGTTTCGTAAGACAAAGTAGATTTTGCTTACGCCTGAGTTAATGTGATCTTCGCAGGACAGGGACGAGTTGATCCTATATCCAAGATTAGCTTACTGAGAAATTTTAATTTAATGCTATTGGGAAAAATTTAATTAACATTATTATTACAATAAGGTGTCTTAGAAATCGGCAGGACAAAAGATTTAAGAGGGTTTAACTGAAGCATGTTTGCTCTGACCCATTCAGCTACTTTATTTAGATCTTCGTTTACTTTTGTTCATAGCTCATCAACAAGTTCGATCTGCCTTTACATATACAATTGTAGGTCATCAGCATAGGCATGCATGGTAACATTACTGCATTTACTGAAAATATCATAATACACATACGCATTATACACCGCCAGTAATAGTTTTTGCCGAAATAAGAAATGTCTTCAGTTCACATAAAAAAAAGTGCTTCTGAGTGGTACGCGCGTATAAAAGAACTGGCCATTAAATGCAAATTTGGTAAAAAAACTCGAAAATTTTGTGTTAAATCAGTTTGTCATTGGAATGACGGAAAGACTATTTGAAAAATTCTGTGAGGAGGATGCATTAAAAAAAGCTATAATTTGGGAAACAAAACTACTTAATCATGGTCATGCAGAAGATCAGTCCATACATTTTGTTTCACGTAATGTACGACATTCTAGAAAGTCAAGCAGCAATAACAACTATGGTAGAAGTAACAGTTCAACAAGCAACGGCAGCAGAGTTTACGATTACTACAGATTCTCTGATGCTGATAGAAGCAGTAAAAAAATAGTACAGTTGAATAAAGAATGCACACATTGCGGGTGGAGCAATCATTTATCAGAACATTGCAAATACAAAAATTATAAATGCAACGCGTGTGGGAAAAAAGGTCATCTAGCAGCAATTTGCAAAGATAAGTTGTCAAAAAGAGTTAATAATGTTAATAATAATATTTCTGGAGAAGAATAAGAAGAGGATTCTTATATTTTTTCTGTTTCTAGCTTACTTTCAGGTAAGAATTCGTCGAATGTTTATTCAGTAAAGGTACAAATCGGTGGAAAATTTGATGATATGGCTTGTGATACTGAAGCACCATGCACGTTAATTCCTTCTTCTCTCTAAGCGAGTTTGGGTTGTAAAAAACATTTGCGACCATTCAAGTTACCTTATCTTGATTATAGTGGTAAGAGAATTGAAATACTTGGTGAGTTTACAACAACAGTTATGTATACAAATGTTTCTAAAGAACTTGATATAGTGGTTTCGGAAAACAAAAACACAGCATTGCTAGGTCGTTCTTTCCTTCGAAAATTTAATTTTGAATTATGTCAAGTCAACTATTTACATACAAATAACACAGGTCTGCAAATTTTAATTCTTATTTTCCCCTTTTGGATTTGAATGCTGATCTTGGAGTATTTTGGTGCTTAGATTACGAATATTCACTTTAATTTTTCCTATCACCCACAGTTTTTTGAAAAATCGCTTTATGTGAATTAAAAAAAGCAACTTTACTGAGTTTTTTTTTATTTCAATTAAGAAACAATTACATATATCTAAAACTTTAAAAATACTTTTGAGGGACAGTAATATATAAATTAAAAATATTAAATACTTTTGTGGTATCTTGCTTTTTTCACCTAAGCTCCGATTGTGAGATTTTCGCTTGAAATTCCGTGTTGGATCATCTCGGTTTAACAGCCAACAATAGTCTGCCATCATTTTTGTATTCCTCCTTCCCTGATAGTGACGCTCCATTTCTTTCAAATCCTGATGAAATCTTACGCCTTGCTCTTCACTTACAGCTCCCAAGTTATCAGGAAAGTAGTTCAATTGCAAATTAAGGATATGAAGTTTAATACTCATCAAGCATCCTATTTTGCCGAAATTTTCAATCATTTTCTCCACAATTTCCTCATAATTAGTACTTTTGTGGTTACCTAGAAAATGTCTCACTAATTCCTTAAAAGATTTCCAACGAAAATACCTTCTTTCAGTTTAGCTTCAGACAGAGATGGAAAAATTTGGTGTAGATACTTAAAACCTTCTCCTCCTTTGTTCCGCCCCTTCACAAATTGTTTCATGATCCCCAATTTTATATGTAAAGGGGGTAGAAAAACTTTTTCTCGGGAAACTAAATTGTCTGTCACAACATTTTTTGTTCCAGGGACCAGTTCAGTCCTCGGTGGCCACTCTTTCTTCGTCCAATGTTGTTCTCTGTTTCGACTATCCCACTCGCAGAGAAAGCAATGGTACTTAGTATAGCCACCTTGTTATAACTTTCAGATCTCCGCACATCATCCAACCGTGTTCTTCATACTTTATTTTATCTAACACATTTTTTAAGTTGTCGTAGCATTCCTGCAAATTTACAGAATGGGCGACTGACAGTGAAGCGTACTTATTGCCATTATGCAAAAGGACTGCTTTTAAACTTCGTTTTGACGAGTCTATGAATAATCTCCATTCGTTAGAGTTATATTCGATGTCACTAAGCCTGGAATGTCATCACAACCAGTGAACGAAAATAAGCTGAACGATATTTTAATGTGCCTCGCATGGCATAAATTTCTGTTCGGTTGCGTATATGTATGTGAGTGGAGACGAACATAAATGTTATTATTCTGTATCGTTCGACAGCATGGCATACACTACATTATAATTATGTTTGCATACTCTCTTTACTCAACACATTCGGCATACGATATTTTTTACGAAGGCTTTTCTCTCTCATTTTGTGTCTCAGAATCAGTGTTGCCAACACTTTTTCATATGTATAAAATTATATATATAATGCAAAATTAACCACATGTATTTTCATACACAGCTACACCCAAAACCTCAAGATAAAGGCCGAAAAAATATGTTAGCTTATAAAATTGCTAACTTGGCAACTCTGAGCAGAAGCAATAATTTTTTCCCGCTGGTAAAACTTTGTGTGTTCCAAATAAAAAAAGTATACTTTAATAAAACTGCTTGATTTTTTAAAGTTCAAACCTTAGCTGGGAAATTTCGATTACGACCAGTAATAAATAACATTATATTTAAAAAATTAACTTTAACTTTAGAACACATATTATTAGTAAGGGCAAATGGAATTTTTAATTACGTATAAAAAAAATATCGCATGTACAAATGTTTGAGTTTTCACCTTTAATCTTACAATTACTTATTATTTTCTTATTTAATATTGTTACGATACTGTGAATTTTTTTAAATATATACATTCTTAAACAAGTTTTGATTTCCATAAGAGGATTGTTTAAATGATAAAAATTTGTATATCAACAATTTATTAACAAGGGCTGTTCTCTCTTTCTTAGTGACCATAACTCTAAAACTCTCTAAAACCATCTATCCGCACTAACACTACCTTGTCTATCTTTACATGGACGCAAGCAGCGATTTTTAAAGTCTATCCATATGAATTCCTGTTATTTCTCTGGTAAAACTATTTTGTCTCTTCTCTCTTGTTGACCAGTGTTGCCGTGACAAAAATAATAAATGCATAATAAAATTCTAATATGTACTCACTGCAACCACCTTCCACACTAGCAGATCCATAAGAATTGATTCTATTGGATACAAACACTGACGCTGATACATGATACACTGATACACTGACGCTGACACTGTCGAATTGTTTTTGTTTTATTGCATCATTGTTTTCTATTCATAGCATTGAGAATCAGGAAGAGTTGCACAGTGGTGTGAACGCGGAATTAAATAGTTTTCTCGTGAAATTTTTGTTAAAATTTTGTTATAACCCTTAAGCCTTTAAGGTGATAATAAAATTAAAACAATTGGCTGCAAACCTGCTTAAAAGAAACGAAAAGGGTAAATAAATGCTAATATTATTTTTACAGAGTTGTTTTGATGTAGCTTAAATAAAAAAATGTAATTCCTTATGAATTGAAATTGTATTTTGCTTAAAATCTTAAAGTTACTATTAACATTAAAAATAATTGGCTGCGAACCTATCTTTAACGAACAAAAAATAATTTTATTGGTCAATTACGAATCCTTCTATTTTATTCCTACATGAATACGGAGTCCTTTTTATAAGTTATTACAAAAAAAACGAAAAATTTGAGTGATCTTTGAATGTCAGAGTGCGTATCAATTTATTAAAGCTGATATTACTTCAGACCAAGTTTTAGTTCATTTAAACAGAGACTTACCCATTTTACTTACTATGGATGCTTCCAATAATGCAGTCTCTGGAATCTTATCTCACAAATTGAAAAACGGTGAATTTAAACCAATATTTATATTTAAAGAGCCTTTAGCAAGGTAGAAAAAAATTAAAGCACTATGAAAAAGGAAGCTTCAGGTATGATATATTCTGTAACAAAATTGAAACAATACTTACTGGATAATTTTTTTGTGTTAAAAACAGACCATAAACCCCTGTTAACTTTGTTCAGTGAAAACAAAGGCTTATCATTAATGGCTTCTGCGCGTATGCAACGATAGGACTTTATACTATCAGGTTTCAATTATTCGATTCAGTACATAAAGGGCTCTTCAAATTGTGCCAATGGTTTATCAAGAATACCACAAATTTCGAAACTAACTTAAAAGGTAAGGAAAGGAAAATTTCATAAATTATGTCGAAAAAAAACAATTAATTAAATATAAATTACAAAACCATTGCTACAGAAACACGTCGGGACCCAGTTCTTTCTAAATTGCCAGAAGAATTCTAACAGGGACAGTTTCTAATTTAGAAGGTACCCAATATGTCCCCTTCAAAAACAAAGGCATCGAGCTCACTGTTGAACACGGGTGTATACTTTGTGGTTATAGAGTAGCAATACCTCAAAAATTTCGGAAAAGTATACTTGAAGAGCTATATAGGTCCCATTTAGGCATTGTCAAAACAAAAGCACTTGCGCGATCATATGTTTGGTGGCCAAAAATAGACAACGAAATTGAGCATTAATAAAAACTTGTCAACCATGCCAAAAACTACTTTCAAATCCTAACAAAAGTGTACTTATACCATGGCAACCAACAAACGCAGTTTGGAGCCATATTCATGTCGACTATGCTGGACCAGTAAGAGATCATATTTTCCTAGTAATTGTTGACTATCACTCAAAATAGGTGGAAGTTTTTAAAACTAAAAATATTACAACAACATTTACAATTTCCACTCGACTCTCACTCCTGCTTCAACTCACTCCTCCAATCGATGATATATGCGCGCAGTGGACACACATTTGCGGCTGCTGAAGAGGTGATTGGCTACCACCGCCCTCGCCAAAACCAGTGTTACGACCAGGAGTGTCGCGACGCCACTGCAGAGAAAGAACCCGCCTACAAAGCCACCCTGCAGTGGGTTGTAAAGCGCGCTCCTAAGGAGTGAAACAGAGAAAAGAGGAGGGAAGAGCAACGTCTTTTCAGGCGGAAAAAAGAGAGTCAGAAAAGCGCGAGCAGGAGAAGATTGAGATGTATGGTGACAGGAATGAGGCGCGAAAATTTTTCGAAAAAATTAAACGCCTTGCCGATGGTTTTAAAACCGGGGCCTCTTCCTGCAAGGTTGAAAACGGGAATCTAGTGACAGATGTCCAGAGTACACTGACGTTATGGAGGGAACACTTCTCTAAGCTTCTAAATGGCGACGCTGACAACAATCCCGCCAATAGAGGTGATATTCCGGAAACCCCAATTTCGGTTGACAGCGTCGAGGTTCCGCTGCCCGACTATGATGAAGTTCTGACAGCTATAGCTCGGCTTAAAAATAGCAAAGCCGCGGGAGCTGACGGCTTACCTGCTGAGCTGTTTAAGAACGGAGGCGAAGCTCTACTTAAATGCATTCACGAGCTTCTATGCAGAATATGGTCGGAAGAATGCATTCCGAACGATTGGATTCTCAGTGTGCTCTACCCAATCCACAAGAAAGGCGATCCCACTATCTGTGCCAATTACCGTGGGATAAGCCTTCTTAATATCGCATATAAGGTCCTGTCGAGCGTTTTATGTGAAAGATTGAAGCCCATTGTAAACGAACTGATCGGACCTTATCAGTGTGGCTTCAGACCTGGAAAGTCTACCATCGACCAGATTTTCACGCTACGACAAATCTTGAAGAAGACTCAAGAAAAACAAGTTGACACCCACCATCTTTTTGTCGACTACAAAGCCGCCTTCGACAGCCCAATAAGGCTCTTATTACAGCCCAATAAAGAACCTCTCCCTACCATTTGTTACCAAACGTGGTTTCAGACAAAGTGATTATTTATCGTGCGACTTTTTCAACCTAATGATGGAACAGATCATCCAAGCTGCTGATCTGAGACGTAGTGGCACAATATTCTACAAGAGTGTTATGCTGCTTGCGTATGCTGATGACATCGATATCATTGGCCATAATACGCGCGAAGTCAGTGCAGCATTTTCCAGATTAGTAAGAGAGTCAAGTCGAATGGGTCTTGCAGTGAATCCAGATAAGACGAAATACTTGGTGTCAACAAATAAAAAGTCCCAGCGTCTTGGATCACACGTTACAGTTGGCAATACCTCCTTCGAGGTTGTGAAGGACTTCGTCTATCTGGGATCCAGCATAAACTCAAACAACGACATCAGCATTGAGATCAAACGAAGAATATTTCTTGCCAACAGGTGCTACTTTGGGCTCAGTAGGCAATTGAGAAGCAGAGCCCTCTCTCGACGAACGAAAATCACGTTCCATAAATCGCTCATCATGCCCGTCCTACTTTATGCATCACAAACCTGGACGCTGAGCAGCCCAGATGAAAGGACTTTAGGAGCATTCGAGAGAAAGATTCTTAGTAAGATCTACGCACCAATTTGCGTCAATGCTGAGTGCCGAATACGTTGGAATGATGAACTGTATGAGCTGTATGCTGACATCGACATAGTCAAGCGCATTAAAATCGAGCGGCTTCGCTGGCTAGGTCATGTTCAACGCATGAAAGACGATGCTCCAGTGAAGAAAATATTCGATTCGGCACCCAGCGGCGGTCAACGCAGAAGAGGACGACCGCATCTTCGTTGGAAAGAGTAGAGGACAACCTGACGAAGCATGGAATTTCCAACTGGCGCCAGCAAGCGAAAGACAGAAATGGCTGGCGCAAATTCTTAGATGAGGCCAAGACCGACATACGGTTGTAGCGCCAACTAAGTAAGTAAGTATTTACAATTTCCAAGATAAGAGAATTATCGATATGGAATAGTAGATATGATAGTGTCAGATAACGGATGTCAGTTTACGATCAAATAATTTAAAGAATTCGTTGAAAAGAACAAAGTAAAACACGTATTAAATGCACCTGGTTATCCAGTAACTAATGGTCAGGCGGAAAGTTTTGTAAAATTTTAAAAAAATCCTTTTGTCACAACTTGAAACAAAATAACTATCAAAATCAAGACATAATTATTAATCGTTTTCTTATGGATTATAGAAACACAAGTAGAAACAATACAACCAACCGGTTTGTTGTATTACCAATACACCATCAAAATTATTTCTTGGTTGGATCTTAAAAACCCGATTCAGCTCTCTTAAGCCTCCATTGACAACTAAAATAATCACAAACAAACAGCAAAAAAGTATTGAGCATTATAAAGGGAAACGCAATGTTGATTTTAAGGAGAAACAAAAAGTTTTGATACTTAACTACAATAATCCAAATAAACTAAGTTGGTCAAGAGCAACAATAAAAGAGAAACTTGGGCCTCGTTCATATAATTGCATTTTCTTAAACAGCCACAGAGAAATAAAAAGGCATACTAATCAGATACTAAATAATAAAGCAAACAGCTCAAATTTGCGAGGAAGAGATAATAGAGAATTCGATATTATTCGATAACCGTCACTTTCTTGGCCCTCTGAACCGTTTTAGGATGAATTACTTTATAAATTTCGTCTTGAACTTCTGCTGCAACCTGTGTTGAAGTAATTTTTGGTTTTTTTTTTAAATTTTTCTTATTATTTTTTACTTATCAAAGGTGGTTAGTTTGCATGGTCGACCGGTATGAGAGGTCGGCTTTGAGGAGTTCCCTTTCCTTCATAACGCTTTATTATACTATAAATAGTAAAACGGCTTCGATTTTCTATTTAGCCGATTTCTGCACTTGCTTTGTATTCATTGGGCAGATGTAGAATTATTTTTTTTTAGCTTCACTTGTTTCCGACCCATTTTTAACTTGAGATCGATTTTTAATGGCGCCAAAAACGCATTCATAACAGCACTTTTCCGAAGGTATAAGTTTCTTTGTTACATGGAAAAATCAGTTCAAATTTTGAAAAACATGCTTTGTGTGAATAATTTTGTCCCTTCTCACGTATGACTTCTTTTACATTTTGTTTAATTTTCTTGTACATGAACATTTTTTGTAAGCTTGTTATTGTATTTAGAAATGTAATGAAACAAAAAATCTTTTGTATTAATATAGTATTAATGTAATTTTAAACGATTGGAAGATATAAGGTCGGAAATTTTAGTATGTTATGTGGCACGTCTCCGTGCTATTTATCTGGACAACTATTGAGGTAAAAATGTGAACATCTGAACTATTTTCCATGATGTGACCTGTAGTGAAATTCCCAAAAATTTAACGATAATAATCGTTGTCGTTATAGTAAATGACAGTTTTTGCTAACTAATGATATCGAAAATCGTCGTTAACGCGTTTGGGAATTCCACTACTAGTTCCATTATTGGCGCAAAAACAAATTCGTCAAAGTGACCTTGTGTTTCCATTATTTGTCTTGTATAATTTTCCACAAGCTCCGGGTCTAAAATATACTAAATTGCAATTAAATATTTTACATAAAATCTTTAAAGATCAAACGCTCGCAATCTTTATTTTAGGTATTTGTTTTCTGTTGTTTACTTACCATTACGAATCCTTCCAAGGGTTTCTGGAGAACAGTTCACTTTCAGTTTATTTGGATTTCCATTTTTAACTATGAATTAATTATTTAAATATTATCTATTAACTATATTAATTATCTTTTTAACTATTTTATAACTTAAAATCATGGTATAAGTAAATTCTTATATTTAGCCATACAGTTTTATTTAAAGTTTTACCGGAGTCGATGGTTCTTAATTTCTTAAAAAAAATCAAATTACTACAATTTAAGTATAGTGAAACTTCTCTAACTCGAACTTCCGTAACTCGAAATTCTCCATAACTCGAAGTAGTATTTGTACCTACTTTTTGCTATTTCAAGACGTTTTTCTTATGTTTTGATATCTAAAGTCGAATTTTCCTAACTCGAATTTTTCTTCAACTCAAACCGAAATCTCATTTGTATTAGGAAGACTTTCGTGCATATTCATCTCCATAACTCGAATTTCTCTCACTGACAATAACTTCAATATTTCTGTGTGTGTTGTAATTTGAAGAATTGACATCGTCGGAGCATCGCGCTGCAGCAGCAAGAAAAAAAATTTGCATGTCATCTTTGCTAGCTTGCGCCAAAAGATCACAGTTTAAGCGTACATTTAACAATCGTATTTATAGCATTTGTTATTGTTGAAACTGTGAGCTCGCCGCCATGAGTGTCGTATTAAAAAATGTTGCAACCCTGTGATGTATGTGATTATGCTGCTGTGGGCAGAGCATAAAAATACGAGGCACAAAAAACACGTCGAAGGGCTAATTTAATTTATGTGTGCTTGCGTATTTTCGTTTGCATGCAAAACAAGAACAAATCAAAATACGCTTACGTAATTTGGCGTACATTTAACAAATCGTACAAATAGCAGACCAGCGTATTTAAACTGTGAATAGCCTTATTGTTTCTTGTACTGTGTGTATTTTGTTGGTATGTTTTCTGTATGTAAAGAAATTTTTGAATCCGCAAGGTAAGGTCATCTTACAGTATTCAAGAAGATGCTTATTGACTTAACGACTACATGAAAGTGATAAATCTGATGATGAGGAAGTTAAATATATTCCACCGCCAACAATTTTCGAGACAACAATTGCGAGCTTTAGATCAAGTAAGTTTTTAAGAAGGCAACAACAACAACAACAACAACTATGTATAGAGTCAATACTTAGCTGACTGTTAGCAGTCTCTTTCGGAAATCGCTACATTTACTTACTTGATCTTAAGCTCGCAACTTAATTCATGTAATAATTAAATAGACCATAAATTAACTAACTATGGCGGAGCACGGCCAAATAAGTGTAATTAATGTCTAATATCGATTTCGGTCAAAGTCATGTGTAATTGAACATTTGGTTGTGAAAATGGCCACCTTTCAGTTAGAACACTAGCTTTTGGAGAGGCAAAAACTCGTTTAATTTTTATGGTGCATTTCGACAAACTGTCGAACACCAATATAAATAAAGAATCAACTAGAACAGATGGCAACCTTGGTAGAGTTGATGGCGGTGATCTATAAATAGCCTACTGCTTTAAAATGTCATATGATTATTAGATATATAATTAAAATTAATGAATTCCTGTGAGTTGATCACAGCTCATTCAAAGTCAGCTGAGTGATTGACTCCAACAGAGTTGTTTTTGTTGTTGCTGCCTTCATAAAAACTTAAAAAATAGATTATAAAACTAATTAACTGATTTACATAATATTTTATTCTATAACTCGAATTTTCCGTAACTCGAAGTTAAATTCTGGTCCCTTGACTGTAACTATAAAAATAGTTAAGGCTTTTTTCATGTAAGTTAAAAGTAATCCTCTTTATTGACAAAACATTTTTAAAAGCACATGAATGCTACTCCAGCACATGCTATACTTTAAGATCAAATTTAATAAAAATGCATGACTTTGCACGCACACAAAACTTGCTTTGATATCGTATAAAATTCATGATTAAACTGTTTATAAAACCTTTTTGTAACATATAAATAGAATTCATAAGAAAATTGGTATTACAAAAAAATAAGCTTGATGCTTGCTATGCTAATAAGAGACTGTATTTACAATAACTTTGGGTTAGAGTATGCAAATAAGTTGAGGTTACATTTGAATTTATATTTATTTGAATTTATATTGAGCATAATATTTATAGAATTTAAAGCAAAAGGCTTGCATATACAACAGATATTTTACAATAATTTTTTCTTCCCATTCAGGCACTTTTTAATAATATTCAGTTTTAAACTTTTCATTTTACATTGATAAGAGCCGTTATAATAAAATATAAAAAAATAAATTGGCCATTTCAACCCTAGAAAGGACTTTGACCTAGCTTCTATTGATCAATTGTGTTGTGCGTGTTATTAAATGTTTGAACACAAATGATCGAGAACTGGACCTACGTGCTTAATGCCAACTCCGAACGGCTTATGTTCTCAAGAAGCTTTACATGGCAGTTTTTACTCTCTGAGGTTTGCCATTGTCTGCAGAGAGGTGACAGATACATTAATTCAATTGAAAAAGCATTCTGTCTGAGTTGGGAATTGAACCCGGGCTACCGCGGTTCTTCAGCTTAGGGGTCACGCACTCTACCCACTAGGCTACGGCCCCCACTCAAGAAGAGTTATAATTCGTTTTAATTCAATTTCGGAAACATATAGATGTGGACGGACCAATTTGATTAAATAAAGTTTTTATAAAGACTTTTTGTTAGAGGAAAAAGAACAATTAAAACTTCACGAGAAATCAAACGAATCTTTTTCGATCTATGTGAAACCAAGGATTTAATGCGCCACGAGTTATTTAAGTATGAGCTGGTAGGAGTTTCATGTATTAATATGCACTTGCTATGGTCTTGCCTTATAAAACAACTTTATAGTAATTCTTCACAAAATCCTTATAATAGATATAGTGTGCAATTTTTGTCACATTCTTTTTTTTAATTTGGTTTTTTTAAGGTTTTTTAATTATCTCTGTTGTATTAAAATATGTAATGCAACAACTGTTATTTACTTACTTTAATCATAACGGATGATTGTGGCGCTTAAGCTTTTTTTGCTGTCATGCTGGCAAGCTACAGTACAATGTTGTGGGGGTTAAGCTAAAGTGAATGTTTTACAAAAACAATTTTCTTTTACAATCTTTTTATTTTTTTCTTATTATGCTTATTTTAAAAAGTAAATAAAACAATATTACACCGATATTTTTCATAAAAATATTATAAGAATTAAATTAACAAAAACATTAAAGAAATTCAAAAAAATTAATCTTAAAAAGTGAACAATAGGTATTATATTCAACTATAATATAGAATATATTGTATTCTTTAAATTAAAATATAAATGTGAGAAAAACAAGGCAATTTAAATAAATTTCACTTGTTAGTAGTTATATCATAAATTTAAATTAATTTAAATGATGAATGAATCTTTTACAATCTCATCGTTCGGTAAATTTAAGTATTTATTATGAAAATTTTGAAGGAATTGCGTTTTTTCACAAAGAGTTTTTAAACCTTTTTATTTAATAGATAAAATTTTCAAAAAGCTATTATATAGGGGAAGGGGTACGTTGCTTACTATCATAGAGTTGCGTCTTGATCGCGCAATTGAATGGAGATCGTATTCTTTAATCTCTGAATTCTCAAAATATCCATATTTAAGTTTCATCAGGGGATTATTTTTATCAAAGAAAGCAGAACGTAAAGTTGTAAATGATATTTTTATTGAATTTTGAAACTTGCGAAAATGCTTTCCATTCTTTAAAATCATAATGATTCATTAATATGCATTTATAACCAGTTGGATTAGTTCTCGCATTAGATAACATACTATACCATTCACTTGGAGCCCAAATAGTTCGATCGCGTGTAAATGATTCAATAGTGCTATGAATTGAGTCAACAGGCATCATAGTGTGACCAGGTAATAAAAAAGTGATTTTTATCTTATTAATAAAAATTGAATTTTGAAGGAAAACTGCTAATATGGCAAGCATAGCTCTGTTTCTGTTTTGACCAGCACAGCTGTCACAATAAAGATTAATTGAAGACTGAGTTTTCTTTTGATCTACGAGAGTTAAATATTGAAAGATGATAGTGCAAATTTCATTGCATCCTCGATTCTATCTGTTTCCCTACAAAAAACAATAACTATTCTGGTGCCATTTTTATGCACACTTTCATTATAGTAAGCATATTTTCTTGAATAAAATAATGTAAAACCTTTTTCCGTGCGGAGTATTTAATACTTTTTGAAGATCAAATTTTGCACATAGAAACGAAGAATTTGTTTTACTTTGTTTCTGTTACTCCAAAAATATTTTCTTAGACTTATCCTTGGCCCTTATGTGCTGTTAATATTCTTCAGTTTGCATAAAATTATTTTTTGCTTCGCTATCTAAATTATTAAAATTTTCACAAGTGACGCACTTGTCTTTTTTAGGCATATAAAATCCGATATGAAAACCTTTGATAAAAATATTTCGAAAAAGTCTTAAAGATAACTGAGCCGATTCTTTATTCAATATCTTCAAGTATTCAGTATAACATTTATCTAGGAATTCTTGTAGAAGATACAGCTTGGCACTTTTATTGCGACAGTAATGCGGAGGAACTGCTGCCAACTGTTCAATATTAGTTTTCAAAAGAGCAACCTTGCCTTCGTCTGACTAATTATGAGGCGTGAATTTCTTTTTACTTTGGCTAAAAATTTTCAAACATTCTGCATTATTTCTTGCTGTTTTTAACATTTGTTGCGATATATGTAGAGTTTTCAACAGAAACTGTTGGCAGAAATAAATTAGTATTATTGTAATTTATAAAATAATCATAGCTAAACTGCTTTTTATTACTATTTTCTCTTCGGGTGTTAACGCTCTTACGAATGATACACGAAAGAAGTCAGTCTTTTTGTATAAATTTGTTGCCAAATCCCCAGAAATGTTCATTTGTTGCTAACCGATCGCTCTCGGAGAACATCTTGCTGCATAAGTTTCCGCATTTTTTATTTTGACATGGATTAGGCTCCACTGAAGTAGAATGCTCCTTTCCTTTTTACAGCTTTTTATGCAAAGGTTCTAAGTTTTTGTAAACTCTTTTTCAATTTCGTTCTCTGATTTTTCGCACAAATTAGATTTCAATGGAAAACGTATTTGAAGGTCAAAAATGGCTTGCTCTGGCAAACTCTCGGAATCGCTTGCACTGTATGGAACAAGTGGATTTTGAGTGGAAAACTGAAACAAAACAATATCTTCTATATAGGATTTCTTATAAATATCTATAAAAATGTACCTCTGCCGCAACGTCATAATGTAGCGCAATTAATAACGGCGAATTTAAGCCTAATCACCACTTCGCAGTCACAAAAAATATAAACAAACTAGGAATGTGTACTTAAGCTAAAATTGTTTTGTCTCAATTTCTAATGGTAGAGTAGAAGGGGGTAATGTCGTGCAGAGGGTAATGTCGTGCACTAGGTTTTTTAGCATAAAAAATTTAATGATATACCAGCCGTTGGTAAGGTATGGGCCTACTGACCTACAGAGCTCATGCATACAATACTAGCAATATCCATGTGTAAGGGCAATATGAACGACGTTTTTTAAAAATCGCACGTTCTCGGGACGACGAAAGTGTTTTTTATCGGATCAGAAAAATTATTTGTCTCGCAGGAAAATATACCAGGTAATTGTTTTCTTAAAGCAAATTTTCCGCCGAAAAAAAGATGTATTGTGATCGAAAAAATTTTTGTTCTTTACCGATTTGTCGAAGTCAACCTTGAAAACGACCTTTGGGGCAATGTCGTGCATTTGATGTGGGGCAATGTCGTGCACTATACAGAAAAGAAAAGGGAAGGAAACGCGGTCGCCCTAGTGTACCAAGGGAGTCGTGAAGCCATAACAAAACGCTACAATCAAAATAAAATTTTCCTAAATTTTTTCTCAATGTCAAGCACTTTTTGAAAAAATATTGCTTTTCTTTCCGTGTTTCATATAGCAAATTGCCTATTTTCACTTTTCTTTTCATAAAATTGTATTTTTTGATCATATTTCGGACTTGTGTATATTGCCTTAAAATTAACAATAATAAATAAATAAACAGTAATGCTATATCTTCTTGAATCGAACCTTTACCTATCGTTTTTCACACATTCTGATACCTTTACAATACAATGCACGACATTACCCCACAAATTTTTAGGGGGGGTTATGTCGTGCACATTTTTTTTTTTTTTTAATTTCTACTTACACGATTTCATGCTACACGAATATTGTTACACATAAATGTTACCAACCAAATTATCTTTCGATCGGATGCTTACTCGTTGTATTTGCTTGTCATGTACGGCTTTACGAGCATTTTAAAGTTGAGTGCACGACTTTACCCCCTCTACTCTACAATTTACACTAACAAAATTTTGAGAGGAGATGTTTACGATCATAATTTATCGATTTTTGACAAAGCTTTAGCTTTTTGTGCGGATATGGTTCGATATGAATGTGCAAAATTAAAAGCGATTAAATTTAATATTGTGAAATTTTAAAAAATATGAATTATTTTATGGCGACACTTGTTATAGGAGCTGACAACTAAATTAAAGAATTAATTTAAAAAATTGAACTAATGTAACTAAATTTCAAATCAGTGTTGAAATTATAATAACATTACATTAGTTTTGTGTAATTTAAAAATATTTTCCTATTTTCATAAAGTCTGCGATATTTATATGAGAGGTAGATGTGGTTTTTATTCGAATTAGATAAATTTGGCAGAGACTTTCTTTATAAAAATGGAAAAATCTTTTTTAATTTACAGAAATGAATAAATGTCTTAACATTTTTCAACTAAGTTTTAACCTTAATAATGCATCATACGTTTCAAATTTTGTTAAATAATATTAGAACTAATACCTGCAACACAAAAATTGACGTCATTAATTTAGCAAAACCTTACAAAATTCCCCAAAAATTAATATTTAAACTTGATATTCATAATGCACTCCGAGTTTTAAATTTTTAAAAATTTAATAAAAGCACCGATCCATAAGAAGTGACGTCGTCAAAGTAATACAACACTCAAAACTTCGAATATACTAATACACGGCGGTGGAGTATTTTAATTTCAGCCTAGTCGAAGATAATTCCTGAATACTTATGCTAAATAGTTTTTCATGCTTAATATTTTTGTAAAAAAAAAAAAAACATTATTTTGTTTTTCTAAGTTCCTATTGATTTCGATGTAAAAAAAACTGACATTATCTTTAACAAACTATTTGTAAATAATATTAGCGAACGATTAGAGCGATAAAATTATTGTAACTACGCTGCAAATATATGTGTAATTATGTAATTATTAAAGTATATATGTAAGTATGAGTTTATTATGTTTAAAAACAAAGTATAACAAAAAGTAAAAAAAGAAAAAATTAAAAAAAAAATTTACGGATTTTGCACTGCTAGGTTGTTTTAAGTGACGGCTGCAACACAAAGGTTATTTTTTATTGCTTCTACGCTGCCCAAAATATTGATTCCTGTAAAAATAAAGTACAATATCAGTTAAATAAAGTAACTAACAATAAACTAAAGTGTTTTTTTTTTAAATAATAAAATCAGAACCAACACGAACACAAGATAACCTACCTAAAAATTCAATTTTACACAGGCATAAGTATTCCTTTAATTGAGTGGTGTTATAGTGTAATTTTAGTAACTTCTTGCTTCCTACGATTTGCTTTATTTTTTGTTTTATAAGCCTCTTGTTTAGATTGCGTATTCGGAAGTTAATACGACACTTAAAAACATTTTAGTTTATATAAGACGCCTCGCGAAACCTGATCAACCCAAGTGATTGACCGAAATTAAGCTTTTTTAAAATATAACCCGAAATAAATTCAAGGGCGTCTTCTTCAACTTCAAATATTTCTACTTCATTTTCTTTTTCAGGTTCAAGAGAATCGTCTTCAAGAAGCTCTTCGAACAGGTCTTTATACAGTATTTTTTGGGTCTTCTTCGAAGTTATTTTCAGCAACTTCAGCTGCTCTTGACAAATTAAGCCATGGGGTTTCATGTACCCCAACAATAAAACTTGTTTGAAGAATTTCAGTATTTCGAGCTACATCAGATTGAATGCAAAGAAAAATAAAGACAAACATATAACTACTCAGAAAAAACCATTCAAAGAGACAGTAACCCTCACACTTTTTCACACCAAATAAATATTTTCGGAGTCTAAACTTGAACTGCATTGCACTAGGCTGATCATAAAGATCTCCCGATTTCGAATGTTGCCAAAAAAATGTTCTAGTATATCTTGATGAAGTCTGTATGAAATTATATAATCAAAGCCAAATTTTGAATTAAAGTAACTGTACAAAAGGTCAATAGATTTGTATGACATCAAAATTCCTTTCTGAAAAGGCGCCAATGCTGATTTATTTGGAATAATTGCTTGAGACATTACTTGGCTTATACGATCAAGTATGGACTTTTGAAATGAATGGGCATTCAGCCTTTGCCGAATAGTTTCTTAGTTTCGATCGAATTTGCAGTCAATTATTTCGAATTAAAAATATCGAACCAATCATTTAGGAGTTGTTTAAAATCCGCGTACTCGCAAGGGTTGTACATTTAATGGAAAATTCCATATCATCGTCTGATGGCACTCGCTGTTGTATTCGACATAAGTTGCGTCGCAAGCTTTACTTTTTGCATGCCAGTATTGCTGACAAACGAGGCTCATCCGATAACTTAAATGCAATGGAAGCATCTGATGTTATGTATAGTTAATAACTTGCTTAACCGTCTGCACTGTAATTAATTTGTCATCAAAGAGCAAGCTGCTGTCAATGAAATGACAATGAAAACAAATGCGGAACATAGGCAAACACAAATACTTTATTTTTATTATTTGCAGGATTTGGAAACCACGTGTGACCTAAGAAAAATAATAAATCATCATAGCCATGTAAAAATTGTAGACAAATATGGTGTATTTGCAAGAAAAATATACTTTTCTCTTTTCTTTTGTTACCACGAAAAATATATTTTTACTGTAATATTGCACATGAAGAAAAATTAACAATTGCAAATAATGTGCCTTTTATGAAGATTTTGTGTATTTATATTTAATCAGTTCAAAAAGAGGGCAACAATCTTACAAGCCGAGACATTAATCTTCTTCCACAATGCCCGATTAGTTGAACCCATGTCCGAGACAATGGCGACAACTCTATAGCCAGCTTCGTAAAATTTGTTGAACATTTCGAATAAAATTGATTTCATAATTTATGTCGACCAAAAAATCGCCTTGAAACATTGAACTATTTCGACTTGGACAAAAATTGAAGGTCCTCGAATGCAATTAGCAAAGAAATCCTGTTCATAGCAAGCGGCTTCCTTAATTTTATCAAATGAAATAACGCACAATTTGTCTTCAGGCGGAAGTTCGTCAACATTTTCAATAACATCAATTATTTGTGTCAATATTCCTTCTTCAAACCCTACTTTATTAACCCAAGTGTATAATAACGGGAATTCTTTTTGCCTTAAGTGCCTATATGCTCTTGGTCCGGCTGCGTGAAGTGTAATGCATAAGATATATTATCCTAACACCAATTAAGGTGATATTGGGATTCCGCAATCTCTTTACTTGACCCTCAGTAAAAATTTTTTTGAAAATCGCTTCTAAGGATTCCAAGTTGGCAATTTTTTCCATAGTCTTGTATTTTCCGCATGCAAATCTGTTACTTTTTAAGCAAATTTATATTTTCAAGCCATGTTCTGGCTTCAATATCTTTACATCTAAGGAATACAACAACACGTATGTGTATAGAGTCTAAAAAACAAAATGATAAAGAAGCGTCTTTAGAATTCTAAAACTTTTCTTAGTGACATTGCCAAGTCCCAAAAATTAAAAAAAGCATTCTAAATGTTTTTTACAGTCAAACCTAAATCAGCGCGTTAGCGTTTTTTATCTGTCAAAAATTTCTCATGCCCATACGATTTATATGTAGCAAACCATAATAACGCGGCGGCAACGCTGAGCGGTTGGAAAATCCAATTTTGACAGAGCGTTAAGAAGTGAAGTTGCACACATCAAAAGCAAAAGTAAAAGCAAAGTAATTTTAAAGTGACAACAATTGTTTATTTTTTACTCTTTTTCGAACGTTTATTGAATTTGCAATATGGAGGTAAGAATTTTGTTGATAATTATAATTTAAGTATAGTTTTAATGCTTGTGAAAATTATAGCACCTAATAGAATTAGTGCAAAGAAACCCATGTCTTTATATTAAGAAGGAACCTAAATACAAAGATGTTAAATTTAAAGAAAAAATTTGGGAAGAAATTGGCAAAGAATTAAGTCTGCCGGGTAGCATAACAATTCGCTTAATATACTATAAAATTTCTAATTGCAAAATATTTCTTTTATCTAAAGATTGACATTTGCTTGCCGCCTACCGCTTTTATTTAGGTATGGTACTTACGCGTTAACGTAAAGCGGCTATCAACGCTCCGCTCAACGCGCTGATTTAGGTTTGACTGTTAAGCCTAAATTCCTCTTAAAAATGTACAAATCAGGTATAAGTGAAATTAGGCCAAATAAACCACATACACCGAAGAAAGGCTCGATACTTTTTTCGTTGCCTACCAAGATTTGACGTATTTAGAACCTGGCAACATATCCCCTCATCTAAGAATGTGTCAACTTACTCAGTTTGCGAACAGCAGTCAACATATTTTGCAGCGGCTTCACCGATATCTACATCATCCTCGTTATCTACGCTTCCAATCCTGTTTTAGAAAATAGTTGTAGCGTACATATCTAGTTATTATATATTTCCTTACCTCAATTTATTCCGTTCCGCACCGGTTAGTTGTAAAAATAATGACGGTACAGAACAAGCATTCAGACGTCTGCGCTTCGCACCTTCTACTTCCTTGAAGTCGCACATCCTAGAAGAAGCTTTGAACTTACCGCATATTTTTTCTCACCGCTGATGGATTTTCGGTTCTAGTTGGATTGCATAATTTCTTCTTTTTTCGCCAATCCATGTTTTGCGACAAATAACACACTTTACAGGCATTTCTGCCAGAAATTTTAATTGAAATTATTGTCCTACACAATATAGTATTTCCTTTGAATTTGCTTTGGCAATTCTCACTTTCTTCTAATATACACTTTCAATTAATAAAATAAACTTGTTATGTTTTGAGCAGACCATTGCACTAAAATAATATTTTCATATGTTCGATCGTAGACGGTCAACATTTTAATTTCTATTTTCCACGAACTTTCAAATGAACATTAATTTAATTGCAATTTTCTACGAATGAACGAACAAGCAAACGAATATTTCCTACGAACCGTATATTGGAGCATTTATTCAATAAATTAACAATAATTAGTATACTAATTAGTATACTAATAATAATTAGAGATACTAATTTATTCAATAATTAGTATCTCTTCTAACATTTTTAGCCTTGCTCATTTTATAAAATCCTGAGTAAAAATTGAAATTATTTTAGCTCAGGCTAAGCAGAGGCCGTACAAGGCAAAATTTTAAATATTTTTTTCGGCAGAACGAGGGTCGTACAAGGGTCGCTTGCAGGAATTTTTTGGCCAAACAGAGGACGTTTTTAAATAATCTGGGCTGTACAAAGGCCGTTTTGAAATAATCTCGGCTGTACAATGGCCGTACATCGGCCGAGAAGTGATAATTCTACTTTTACTTGAAAATTTAAAAAACAAAAGAGCGAAAAAATTGAACGCTCTTATGTTAAAGATTCAGAGTGATCAAAACTTTTTCTTCGCTCTTTCATAGTATTCGTTCGTAGAATGTGCTCCTTAAAAAAACTGAATTGAACAACGCCTTCTCTTTGTTTCTCTCTCGCGAGTTTTTGCACAGGTAAGCCCATTTCATTCGAATTTTTGCGTTCGCTTATTTATTGACTCGGGAAGGACCTCTCCCCACCATTTATTACCAAACGGGGTTTCAGACAAGGTGATTCCTTATCGTGCGACTTTTTCAACCTAATGATGGAAAAGATCATCCGAGCTGCTGATCTGAGACGTAGTGGCACAATATTCTACAAGAGTGTTATGCTGCTTGCGTATGCTGATGACATCGATATCATTGGCCATAATACGCGCGAAGTCAGTGCAGCATTTTCCAGATTAGAAAGAGCGTCAAGTCGAATGAGTCTTTCAGTGAATGCAGATAAGACGAAATACTTGGTGTCAACAAACAAACAGTCCCTGCGTCTTGGAACCCACGTTACCGTTGACAATACCTCCTTCGAGGTTGTGAAGAACTTCGTTTATCTGGGATCCAGCATCAACTCAACCAACGATATCAGCATTGAGATCAAACGAAGAATAACTCTTGCCAACAGGTGTTACTTTGGGCTCAGTAGGCAATTGAGAAGCAGAGCCCTCTCTCGACGAACGAAAATCACGTTCTATAAATCGCTCATCATGCCCGTCCTACTTTATGCATCATAAACCTGGACGCTGAGCAGTTTAAATGAAAGGACTTTAGGAGCTTTCGAGAGAAAGATTCTTCGTAAGATCTACGGACCAATCTGCGTCAATGGCGAGTACCGAATACGGTGGAATGATGAACTGTATGAGCTGTACGCTGACATCGACATATTCAAGCGCATTAAAATCGAGCGGCTTCGCTGGCTTGGTCATGTTCAGCGCATGAAAGACGATGCTCCAGTGAAGAAAACATTCGATTCGGTACCCAGCGGAGGTCAACGCAGAAGAGGACTACCGCATCTTCGTTGGAAAGACCAAGTAGATGACAACCTGACGAAGCTTGGAATTTCCAACTGGCGCCAGCAAGCGAAAGACAGAAATGGCTGGCGCAAATTCTTAGATGAGGCCAAGACCGACATACGGTTGTAGCGCCAACTAATTAAGTAAGTAAGCATTTATTGACTCAATGAGTGATCTTGTTATTTAAAAATATATACGTGTTATATGATGAACTATATTTTTTGCGTTTTTTAATGAAATCTTTAATAAATACTTAATAAATTTTGAAAATGTTCCATTTTTGTTTATTTATCTCAGTTTCTTATAATTTCATAAAATGTAATGATTTTTTCCTTTCAATTTATTATGTGCGAAGTGTTTAACTAAAGTTTTGCATCAAATGAAAGTGAGCGATTCAATAAGTTTATCATTTCAAAGTTCACGAGTGATGAAAACTCAGCATCTCTCATCAACACAACGTCGCTCTTTAAAAATTTCTCAGCATACAATTCACGAACGAGGAAAGCAGTTGAGGAGTTTTAAAAAGAGGGAATATTTACCCGCATACGCTCTGCAAGGTTCGGACTTGAAAATTCGTAAATCGCAGTAAATTTTGAAAAAATAAAAAAAACGCAGAATAATAAATTTGTTCGCAGTAGGTTTTTTGTGTTATAATATAAATAACACGGTCTTTAAAAGCAAATGAAATCTTAATTTGTTCGAAAAAAACTTATGTAATTAAAGTTTTACATAAGTTTTTTATAATTAATTTATAATTAAAATAATAATTATTTTTATTGCAATGGCTTCATCTTACAGATTACTTTTTTCTGTTTCAACGCTAAGACCACGCTAAGACACAGATGTAATGGGCTCCTGAAACTACATTTTTATAATCAACATCAATGCTTAAGTATATATTCCAAAAATATCACAAAAATAACCATAAAAATGTGTTTAGCGTATAAATCGCAGTAGATTTGGAAAAACCGCAGCGACGCAGTAAAGCCTTAAATTTTGCTAAAAAGCGCAGTATATCTACTACAATTGCAGTAAAGTCCGAACACTGACGCTCTAAGTACTATAAAATGAAAAACTCATAGCAAAGATAACTCAGAAGAGCGGGAGCGCTGATTCAAACAACTAACTTCATATACAAAAAATGTTTTCCGCCACACACAACTGGCGGTACTCGTAATATTAACATCGCCTTTAACTCGTGAGGCTTGCTTTTGTTGTTGTACATATGGGCCGAATAAATGACACAAATTATTTGCACAAACCGGAGTTTGTGCAGTTCAGTTTTGCCGTCTGTGGCTGGTTTTTGCAACTGGTCACGTAAAATCAGGGCTCTCATCACGTAACTTTCAAAACGACTATCGTTTGAACGATGTTATCCGACGATATCGTTCTTAGTTTGCTTCATATAAGTCCATCGCTATCGTCTCGTCTATCGTTGTTTTCTACAGTTTGAAAGGCTCTGCAAAACATATATTCAGTGCCAAAACTGATATTTACTTTTGTGTAGAATTTGTTTTGGATTTGTTTGCTTCGAAAGTGAAAATTTAAGGTAAAATGTAAGAATATTTAATAAGTATTTTGATGATAATGTTTTGAAAATATGTTATTCGGCAGCGACACCTAAGTAAATGGAAATATTGCTACACTTTATTGATGAACATCCGCAGCTGGGCCACAATTACGTCGCAAACATAGTGCAGGAACGACATTCCATATATTTGTTAAGGACCACTTTAACAAACAAGCGCCCAAAACATTTTAAAATTATTTTTATTATTTCCAACCAGAAAAATAGCCAAACAATACCAAATTAGCTATAGCGCAATCGTTTCGACGATACCATTTGACAGTTGTTTGCCATACATGAAGCAAGCAAAACGATATCGTTTAGACGATTCATAAAATTAAAGGCTCGGACAGAAAATTGTATCTGAAAGTTTTTCAATTGAATGAATATTTCTGTTCAGCCCAGACAGTGGCAAACCTCTGGAGTTTAATAGCTCTAAATTAATAGCTGTACAAATTGGAGTGCATGAAAATAAAAAAAATAAAATTATTGTTTCAATAATATTCTGAATCCTAAAAATAAATTCATAATATAGTTGTTACAATCATTCTATTTTCGACCCAATAAGAGAATAATGATTGTTTTAATAATATTTTGGTTCCTACAAAAAAGTTCCTTTTCTAAATATGGTTGTTGTAATAATTTTATCATGATCAAAGAAAATATTATATGTTTAAGAACATGTTAGCAACAATCATAATCCGAATCATACTATGATCCTCTTAAAACACGGCTAAATTGTACATTTCTATAAATAAAAACGACGTTTTTAATAAAAATTTTTTTAATAAAAATCCAATTAAAATTTAGAAAGTTTTTTGACTCTCCCGTAAAATTTTTTAACTGCAGCTTACGGCTTTTTGATTTAATATGAAGATATATAAAAAAAAATTACCGATGGAAGGCGAAATTTTGGAAACACAATAAATTATTAAAAAAAAAACAACTTTAAAAGTTTTTATTTATTTATTTATAAATAAAACCTTGAGCCGAAGAACTTGCATAAATAGAAACTATTATAAACTTCAACATTCAAATACAAATTTTTTGTATTATATATTTTCTTATGTGTATGAAAAGTACTTTTGTTTCCTTTTAATAAAAAATATTTTTTTTAATAAACTTAAATTTCCATATAAATAACCAGTTTCGGTTTCGGCCGAATATTATAAAATGACCGAATATTCTGTTTCGGTTTTGGTTTCGACCAAAATTCCGGTGTTTTATAGTGTTAAGTATTCTTTGTAAGATGGACACAACAAAACACTGAAACACAAAAATAATCTGTAAAGATCATATGACAAGTTAAGCAAAAATTACCAATTCACCAATATTGGGCGTTTAACCTTAGTTTAAGCTTTAGTCAATATTCACTGAAAAACTTGCTACTAGGTTTAAACTTCTTTTGAACCGGAAACAGAATTTAACTTGCACTGAAAACTTTTGTTTCCTTTTAATTTAAAAGTTTTTTTTTGAAAAAACTTAAATTTCCATATAAATAACCAGTTTCGGTTTCGGCCGAATATTATAAAATGACCGAATATTCTGTTTCGGTTTTGGTTTCGACCAAAATTCCGGTCTCGGTTGGACACTTATCATAAGGCAAGCTTAGCAAAGTTTAACCCACCAATAGGTCTGCTTAGTTGCTTAAAAGCGTTATTTTAAAAATTTTTAAAGCTCCAGAGATAAGAATAACATGCAAAATGTCACTCTCCAATCTATTACAATTACTTGAACTTAGTATGGGAACAGACCTAATAAGGGGCGTTTATGGCAACTTTAACGGCTGCC
Organism: Dichetophora obliterata; assembly: GCA_963920525.1. Lineage (NCBI taxonomy): Eukaryota > Metazoa > Arthropoda > Insecta > Diptera > Sciomyzidae > Dichetophora > Dichetophora obliterata. Next base: position 85,043,733 of record OY986435.1, read on the forward strand.
CAAATGACGGTAGATTGTTAAAAAAAAAACACAGATGATTTTTACTTGGTGTTAAGTATTCTTTGTAAGATGGACACAAAAAAACACTGATGCCAACATGTGAAAATTTTGTATTATGGCTAGCAAAACCGGTCATTTGACCTATAATGCATTGCCAAGTGCGAATGAAAAATGTTGCATAAACTAAGCAAAAAAATAATCTGTAAAGATCATATGACAAGTTAAGCAAAGTTTAACTCACCAATATTGAACGTTTAACCTTAGTTTAAACTTAAGTAAATATCCAGTGAGAAACTTGTACCTCGGTTTAAACTTCTTTTGAACCGGAAACAGAGTTTAACTTGCACTGAAAAACTGGCCCTAAGGCAATCGAATAAAAGTTGTTGTTGTTATAAGCACCAACGTCCGAAGAGAAGACAATGAAAAATATTAGAGATGCAACGGATAGTGATTTGGCTGGATACCGGATATCCGGCGAGCTGCAAGGCCGAAAGGCCGAATATCCGGCGGCCGGATGGTAGTGTTGGAATATTTTCTCATTTTTAAAATTAAAAATCCGATGTTGACGATAGACAAATTTTCCAACCATGAAAAATTATATTTTATTTTTTTTTAACCCCAATTTCAGTTTCAATTTTTTGATTAAAATATATTTGTTTTTAATAATATTTAAAGTAATTTTAAAAACAAGTAACATGTATACAATTATTTAAAAAAATGGCACCACATATACCCCCTTTCTAGTCAAAATGAACGCTTTTCAAAGGTTGTAAAAAAACAGATTTCAATCGATCAACAGATATTGTATTTTCTTTCCCGTTCACTTCAACATTAAAGTATTTAGCACTTCGAGAAATTACTGGATGAGGACCATGATATTTGGGTTGGAAAGATTTGAGTTTGTTTTCAACTCTAATTCAAACATGAGAACATCTGTCTAATCCAACTAGAACGAAATAATTCTTTTTAGAATGTTCAGGTGGTGAAAAATGTGGTGAAGTTAAAAATAATTGTTTTCTTAAGCAACTAACAAAACTAAGAGGTTCAAAAGTAGTGGAAGTAGGTACAATAAAATCTCCGGGAAGGTGGAGCTGTTCACCATACACGAGTTCAGCAGCTGTGGTTTTTAAATCTTCCTCGATAGTATAGTGGTCAGTATCGCCGCCTGTCACGCGGGAGACCGGGGTTCAATTCCCCGTCGGAGAGCCAATGTTGGAATATTTCCTAATTTTTTAAATTAAAAATCCGATGTTGACGATAGACAAATTTTCCAACCATGAAAAATTATATTTTATTTTTCTTTTTTAACCACAATTTAGTTTCAATTTTTTGATTAAAATATATTTGTTTTTAATAATATTTAAAGTAATTTTAAAAACAAGTAACATGTATACAATTATTTAAAAAAACGGCACCACAGTAGGTCCATTGTCTCGTTGTCACCAAATTAAATATATTTCTAATTCGACACGCAACAATTTACGGATGGAGTGCTGCCATTTGTTTATGGCAGATAAAGTTGAAAACACCTTTCACAAATTATAAATAATTGAAAAAGTAATAAAATCGAAATAATTTGTGCTCCTATAAAAATATTACTTAATGGTAATAGTAACTTTGACATTTCACGACACGTGTTGGAATTGTTTCAAAGAAATGGCAGATGAAAAGAATATTCTGTGTCGCGCTTAAGAGAAAAACCCAATGGCGACCGTTATTGAATACTTCTTGAAGGGAGTTCGAATTGATCGCAGTCGCGATTCTTACGCATGGTGATCGATTAACTCAAAAAATACCCTCATTCGATATCTCTTGCCAAAACGTACCTTTCAGCTTCTTGCAGGAGAGCTTATAGCGAGAGACTCCTTTCCGAAGCTGGTTTAGTTTACAAAAACAAGCGAAATCGCCAATTGTCTTTGAACGCTCTTCTTAATTTTGATTATTAATTTTAATAATTTTACCAATTGAACGTTTTTCTAAGTTCTTAGATTATATATGAACTAGCAACCCTACGCGGCTTTGCTCGCGATACGGAAACAATTTTTATGTTATTTTATTTTTGGTGTATCTGTGAGTAACGCAAATAACAGCTTTAAATGTTTTTGAAAAATTTCAGATATTGTTGCATTTCCATTCAAAACAAAACAACCTTTAATAGAACTCCTATTTTTTAACAAAAACTTAAAATCTTAGCGCTCTTGATTGCCTTGTTAAGGTTCGCACAAGCGCGTCGGAAGCGAATTTCATCTGGGGGGGGGGGAAGTACAAATGGGGGGGCAGCACAAATGGTGGTTCAAAAAAAGTTCACCAAAATTTCTTCACATGAAACATGAAGAAGAGAGAAAGAAGAGGAAAATATATAATACAAAAATATTATCGTTGTAAAAAAAACTGATATTTTGAATAACTTTTCCTTTTAAATTGTTTATCTAGCTAAAAAAGTGCGGGGGCAACTGCCCCCTAGCCCCCCCGCTTCCGACGCCAATGGGTTCGCATTAGGGATAGATAGTCAAGTAGTCGAAAAGTCGATTAGTCGACTCTTTCATAAAATTTTTCGACTTTTTAAAGTCGATTAATGATTGTTTCAGTTATTAGTCGAAAATCTATTTTTTATCGACTATTTTAGGTTTTTGTGAAATTTTTTTTATTTATAATTAATATAAAATTGTTACAATAACAATTAGGTTTGTATCGATAACACTTAGTTTTCCCTTAGTTAAAAACGATTGCTATACAAGAGCAACACTGGTGCGTTCAGTTCGCCAACAACGCAGTCAACTTTGAGAAAACAATATTATGTTAATTGCTAATTTGTGCCAGCGCTTCCGAAAGTACTACAAATACTCCTATCGGATAGTGCGTACTACTATACTCCCCAAATATTGATTGTAGTAATACAATTATCAGCAACCTTATAAGTCACATGTTGCGATAGACTTTCATCCATCTATTTTCCAGAGTAGCAGTGTATGAAATAAACACTGCAGTATAGGGGTAAGTATGTATATGAAACCTAAGCAATTGCTTTCATGGACTTTGCAGTACCTTTTAAGAATTTGCGATCTGAAATCTCAACACTGAAGGCTCTATAGATACCTTCCTTATATTGACGACTGCAGCAGTCGCCTTGTTTGATTGTTTAAATTGCAAATGTCTTTATTCAGCTGTTTTCTATCTTGCAAATTCTCGACAGTAAAAATTTTTCCAGCAAGAATTTGCAACTTCCCTCCTCCTAGTCAACTGTCGCTTTGCACTCACAGTTTCTCTTATTCTGCAATTTTTTTGCGTACGCGAACGCCAAAAGCTAATAATTTGTGATAATTATCACAAACTATCTGTACGCGAACAGACCTATTACCAAAAACATGTCAATATGTTCGTCTTCCTGCGTTCAATTGGTGATGACATCTGGACAGTTGGTTTAACAAAAATAATATAGTATCATAATTTAAATTATTTAACAATCGTAATATAAGTGAAGTCAATTCCAATTCGCTTTTATTTTTTATAGAAGTACTCCTTGAAATCTTGTCAAAAAGGATTTACTTAGTTTTATAATTGTTTTCTCTTAATTTGCTTTTATCTTTTTTTAAATAATAATTTTTAATAAAACAAGGATTACAATATATACTAAAACAGTTTTATTAAAATAAGTATGTTTATTTTCAAATAGGCATTGAATTTAGGTTCGCATATTTTCAACTCTTTTATTATCAGTGTATAAAAATGATGTAAGAGATGATGAAAAAGTCGCAAAATCGATTTTAGTCAAAAAAAAAAAAAAAAAATTTAAGCAGAAAAAAAAATTAAGCAAAAAAAAAATCGACTTCGAAAAAATCGTTCGTTGAAAAATTTAATAAAAAATAAAAAGTCGAAAATCGATTTGTTTTTTCATTTGACTATCCATCCCTAGTTCGCAATAGATACTTTTTCGGTATTTCTCTCGGTCCTAGGTTTCTGGCTATCTATTCTTAAGATAACCACAATTAATAATATTGTGAGAGTTTCTGAAGAAGATTTTAATAAACTTGAATTGGTTAATGCAGGACCATAGCTCTGGCCTATTACTAATAAAGAATGCAACGAATATCAAAAATTAAATGTAAATCCAACTCACACCTAATAACTAGTGGATTTATAACAATCGAAAAAAAGTTTTTTCTAAATGTCCTTGTTATTTATTATGTTGATTTTATATGATTCAAATACAAATTCTAAATGTTTGATAGCTTAAATCATACTTGATTTTAAATACAAATTCTAGTTGTTTGATAGTTTAAAATCGTTTATTGAGCTTATGGTCAAAGTTAGAACAATTAATTGTACTAACGAATCTTTCAAATGAAACAACAACAACAACAAAGTTTTTTCGATATGAAAAGGAAAAAACCACTAGCTGATTTTATTGCAATTTCGGCCGTGCTAAAGGCTTCATCAGAAATCTTTGTGATGTCCGTGCAAGCGCGCACTAGCGCACTGCACCACAGAGGCGATGAGATTTAAAGTGTCAATTTCTCAGTTTTTCTCCCATTTCACATGCTCACATTTGCTGTTGTATTTTTGCTTTATTTTAGTCTTAATGCTTATGTTATTATATGGAGTCCAACAGTCTGCTGGAAGTCTTCCAACAACAAAGCATGGTTACTGAAGTTGTTTTTAGATTTTTGCTGATATATGTTTCTGTGTGGTCGTGCTCTACCATTTAATTAAAGTTTTTTCTAGATGACCTTGTTATTTATTATGTTGATTTTATATGATTTTAATACAAATTCTAAATGTTTGATAGCTTAAATCATACTTGATTTTAAATACAAATTCTAGTTGTTTGATAGTTTAAAATCGTTTATTGAGCTTAAGGTCAAAGTTAGATCAATTAATTGTACTAACGAATCTTTCAAAAGAAGCAACAACAACAACAAAGTTTTGCACGGGCATCACAAAGATTTCTGATGAAGCCTTTAGCACGGCCGAAATTGCAATAAAATCAGCTAGTGATTTTTTCCTTTTCATATCGAAAAAACTTTGTTGTTTTTTCTTTGGAAAGATTCGTTAGTACAGTTAATTGTTCTTACATTGACCTTAAGCTCAATAAACGATTTTAAACTATCAAACAACTAGAATTTGTATTTAAAATCAAGTATGATTTAAACTATCAAACATTTAGAATTTGTATTGAAATCATATAAAATCAAAAAAAGGTCAACGTCTAGAAAATGTTCGTGTTGTCTCGAATTCAAAAACTTTCTACATTTTTCCAGTACATATAAAACTAAAATAGTATTTTTTTTTGCACATGTCTTTCATCGTATCTGCATTTCAATTTTTTTTATTATTACAAAAAAGAAGCTAGGTTAAGCATTTCTTTTCTATGAATAAATGAGTTTTGAATAATCGCAGGAGATACCTATTCTGTATTAGCTTGGTTTTGCTAATAAAAAAAATTAAAAGAAGGTAAAATAAATAATAAATTAGTTGTATTGTGGAAATTTGTGATGATTGCAATAAACTTGAATTGGCTTAGGCAAGAACATAACTCGGGTCTATTCTTATTGTAGAATACAACGATTATCACAACATGAATATAGATCCAACTCAAACCTAAGTAACTCGTAGCGCTTAAGTCCTTCGGTTCACAACGATTGGAAAAAAAATGAATGTTATCGTATCTGCATTTCAGTAGCTTTTTTTATTTAAAACTAGGGCTTGGTAAGGGTTCTCTTTTCTTTAAATAAATCTTCTGAAAACGTAGATATTAGCCTTAGAGTCGGCTTAAAATTATAGGGTGCCATTTTTACATCAATGCACACACATTTAATAATACGCACACACAACACAATTGATCATAAGAAGCTCGGGTTCTTCAAGATAAATTCTAATTATTTCAAGATATATTCTAATTATATATATATTTCTAATAGCTTGATTAAATCTACTATAATTTTTATAGTTGTTAAACTCCCTTCTTTTTGTCATCCAGGTTTATGCAAATTAACCCACTTTTGCGTTCTGTAAAAAAAGAATGAATAGGTTCAATATTCAGATAAGTTAATATTTTATTTTTTAATATAATTAATAATTAATATTTTAAAATTTGAATATGATTTTTGTAAGGAAATTGAAATTTTGTATTGACAATACATAAAAAGAATAAGATAAGATTGCCAAAATAGGTTCCTATTTACAACTTTTTGGTATTAGTATTGGTATATATACTGAGGTTGGGCTTATTAAGTATTTCTACAAACTATCATAAAGCTAAAGCAACACTCAATTTATGCTTCAACAAACGTATTTTGGAACATATTCAAATACTAACAAATTTTATTTTAATAGAATTACATTCAAACTATACGAAATCATTAAACCACACTGATGAATTGCAAAAACTCTATTTAAAATTTTCGAATTCTCAAAAAGTCTTAAAATAGTATTTGCCAAAGAAAATATTTCAATGAAAATGTATCACTTGTTATTTTACTTAATAAATGCTTTATTTTGTGGTTTGTTAAGTTTATGCAATAAAAGCTACACACGTTGTTCTCTTTTCATCCCAACACACAGCTGTTGTTGTAGTAGCAAAGAAACACGCAACAATAGCGAAACCAAAACTGCAAGCAGTAACAGCATTAAAGTCAATCAACAGGCGAACTGCTTGCAAGAAAATGATTTAAGTTTTTATTAAAATGACATTTTTACGACAAAACCATTGATCATAGATGCATGTCACCTTAGACTTTTTTGTAGGAATCGAGAAAATCTTTCATATGTTCATAAATCATTTTCAGATATATTTTACTGTTTAGGCGTAAACATTAAGATTTGATTTGAAAAATTGAGATTTAAGCCAGTTTCTCAGTCAATTATTTGTTCGCTACTATACAGGGTTGTCCATATTCGAAGCGCCCATTTTATTTTTAAATAAATCAAAGCAACCACAATTTTTTGTCTGTTCGTCATGAATATCATTTAATTGGGTTCAAGTAGATTTGCTTACATTATTTTTTGAATATGATATCTCGTAAATGGTCGCCATTGGCCTCTACGACATATTGTGCCCGTTTTGCAGCATTTTCCATGGTTTTCTTCAACATTTCGATGGGAATGGCGGTTATTTCTTGACGGATGTTGGTTTTCAGCTCTTCTAGGGTCTTTGGCTTGTTGACGTAAACCTTTGATTTCAAATAACCCCACAAAAAGAAGTCTGGAGGCGATAAATCTGGTGATCTTGGCGGCCAATCGAAATCACCATTTTTTGACATCAAACGGCCAGGGAACAATTGCTTCAAAAAATCGATTGTAGTGCGGCTTGTGTGTGGTGGCGCGCCGTATTGTTGAAACCAGTAGTGCCTGATACGCTTTCGACGAACGATTGGCATGAAAAAATTGTTTATCATATCGCGATAACGCTCCTGATTGACAGTAACTCTGTGGCCATTATCATCTTCGAAAAAGAACGGCCCAATGAGCATTTTTGCACAAACGCCGCACCAAACAGTGACTTTTGCATCGTGAAGAGGTACCTCTTGAATCTCTTGTGGATTTTCAGTGGCATAAATACGGCAATTTTGTTTGTTTACCGTTCCGTTCAACTGAAAATGAGCTTCATCGCTCATTTTTTGAAAGCACGATGAGTTTTCACTATTGACTTGTTTTGTTGAATGTAAATTTCAACAATTTTAGAGCGTTCGCGTGGAGTGTACTGTTCCATTGTAAACATTTGCTTGGAATGACGCTTCAAACGCGGTATGTCATTAGTCGATTTGGCATCACTGCGGAAAGTTACAGTGTTGCCAGATGGGCGCTTCGAATATGGACAACCCTGTATATATATAAAAATTTTGAGTATACATAAACCATCTATGATTAATTCTGATTCGAATAGTGAAAGTTTTACATAAATCCGTTCAGCGGTTCTTGAATTTACCGGCAGCCACAAGCATGCTCACTTTTTAAAAGTTTCATTTTTATATAATAGTATAGATTTATCATTAAAGTGAATACTAAGAATATAATCGAAGTTTTTTGCAAGATACTTTGAAGATATTTTGTTACTTTTTCACATTTAAATAAAAGCCGCCACAATTAGTGCCATTTAATTGTTAAACTTAACAAGTTATACTTTGTTAAGTTATTTACTTAACAAAGGTTTATTTAAATAAAATAATTTTAAGAAACTATCCGTCCGGCTTGATACTGGATATTGAGTTGTTATCCGGTATCCGGCCGAATAGTAAATTTAGGACAAATACCTGGCAAACCGGATAGTTACAGGATATCCATTTCATCTCTAAAAAATTAACATGACAAAACAAAAACGCGTTTTCCTCGAATAGTGCTGGATGAAGACGGTGTACAGCATTACTTGAAAACTATGCCAAGGATGCTTACAAATTTTTTAAAACTTGTCAAGGAAACGTAATTGGTACTTTTCGTAAAATTTATTTAGAGAAAGAGTTTTTAAACCTAAAACGAGTTACTTCTTTAGTCAAATAATTGGTTTTTCAGCACACATTTTAGTAAAAATCATCACTTTTCTAAAATCTTCGATTAAAAATAAGATCAAAAGGATTTAGCAGAACTTTAATTATTTGTTTTTTTTTCTGTTCACCTCATAATACAAGTTATTTAAAACTACTGATTCCTGCTATATTAAATGCTCTATCGGATATACCCATACCTAAAAAACAATACTGCAACCAAAATAATTGCAATTGCCTAACCCGAGACACCCTGTCGTTGCCGTATGGCTACGCAAGCACAAACACTTAAAATGTGCTTATTTTAGTTCAAACCATTTCATATTTGCGTTAACTGAAAATGTAAAAAAAAATTTACTCAGGGTGATTTGGGTTAAGTCGATCAAAAGGTTTGTGTTAACAAAAGTTTTTTATATATTAAAAATTAAGATTATAAATATGATTAAAATAAATTAACTATTACTACAATAATTATAAAAAAATACTGCTCTAAAACGGTATGCGGATTAAATGCAAATAAATTCTCACTTTAAGTTAAATAAATAAATGCATATTATATTTTGAAAATAAACCTGACTTTTTCCAAAGACAAGCAATTTATGCATTGCAATTTTGTTGTTGTTTATTTTGCTAGCTGCTATGGTATCTATTAGATTTGTTTAATTGTGGTTGTGCAATTTCAACACTCAGCATGTTTGTTATTGAAACTGTGCACCTGCAGTTGGATATGTTTTAAATGTATTAAACTCGGTTATTTAATATTCAAGTCCCATGGTGAATGTGAACCTAAATTAAGCAAATAAAGCTCGTATCCATTCCGTATGTTGTATCTGAGTGTGGTACATGTCCAGTTTTTAGATGGTGTTTAACTGTTTGTGAAGTAAAGTTAAAGTGATTGGTTTTAAAAGGGTGTTGCTAAACTTTTGAACTAGAATAGAAAAAAAACAAAAGTGTTTAATAAAGAAATTAGAATTTTCAAAATATTTTTATGTTATTGTGTACATCGATGTTTTGGTCAAATTTAAATAAATATCTAATATTTAAAGTTTAACATGGTTTAGTAACTTTAACTTATTTATTAAATTTGCCTTACTATGTAAGCCGCCGCTTAATTACGCTGTTATAAAAAGTGGGCATGGTTGGACCAGAACTACGTTATCTAACTTTTCTCCAAGTTCAAAAACAAAAATTTACTTGAGAAATACATCAACCCAAAAACGTTCGAAAAACTCTCACTTTTCGCTAAACCTTAAACTGTGGTGCAGTAGATTAGATTTGGTTCAAGCATAGAATGTTCAACTTTTTTTTCTCTCCGTGTACATTAAATGAAAAACATTGCTAATTTTGTTTAAGATAACTTATCTAGAAAAACTTTTTTTACTATAAGAGGTGTTTTTAAGAGGAAAACAGCATTCTTTTTCCTTATATTAAGCACAAACAATTTAAGTGTTTTGGCTTTGTTAGTTGCAAATTTGATTGCATTTAGTTTTTGAAAAAGTTTTGTGTGATGGCAAATTACTACTAAAAGCAGCAATGAATGATTTCACATACTTCCATTAAAAAAAGTTCAAAGAAGTCATAAACCTTGAACATGGCAGTAAATTAACAGATACACATTTCATGAATTGATTTCCAATCAGCCAAACAAGCTTGGAATAAGCTTGTTGTAATCTTACAAGCGTCAGCATCGCTCTAGGTAAAAACTGGACATGGGGATTACACGACACAGTACTGTTAAGACAGTTGCAACACATTCAAAAATTTTTATTCACACACACACACACTCACTTTTGCTACTGTCTGTTCTACTGTCTTACCTTTTTTAGTTCGCTGGACAGTAGAATGATATTTGGAATATCAAATGACAGAAGACGAGAAATTGTAATAGAATTAATTGGAAATTTGGAAGTGGCGACCGTAGCATTTTGGGTAGATTGCGTGGCCCCTAAGCTAAAGAACAGCGGTAGCCCGGGTTTAATTCCCAACTCAGATAGTAAGTTTTTTCTGTGCAAAATAAGTATGTAATATTAAATTCTTTTTTTTATACTTTTTTTTAAAATTACGTGTTTTGTTTTTCAAATTGGTGCTTTTGTCTTGATATTGTTGTCAACACTGCTCGACAATGTGAACGGAAACACACCTGATATATTGCAGCTGACATATATGCTGCAAATGCAGGCTGTTCATACAACCTGCCTGATAAACATTACTAATTGCTCAAATTATTAATTAATTGTGATCTATTTAATTATTTATTATTATAAATTATAATATTGCCACTTTGCATTAATACCCTTTATGTATATATTTATATTGCACAACTTACGAAATTTCATTTTCATTTCAAGTTGACATTTGTTGCATGACAATATTAGGGATATTAAGGATTCAGTGCACTTGCCAGTGCTGTTGAGGACTTTAGGACTTGTGCACTAAGGGTGTTCTTATTTTGAAATTTTTGAAATTTATCAACCGCCGGCCCGATTCTTGTTCCCTTCTGTTAAAAATGTAATCCTGTAAAATTTGGAGTCAATCCGATAATTTTTAGTGGACCCGGAAACGATTTGAAAATTTTCATGGGGTCTATATGGGCAAAATATCCATTTTTAACGAAAGTAGTTACATCAAATGAAATTTCATATTAAAAAATAATTGTATTTTATATATAATAAATTTATTAATCATTACTATTTTATTTATCATGTTATTAAAGTAGCTTTGTTATATGATGGATATTTCATTCGATAAGCCTCAACAACCTGAAGCAACAATTGTTTTTCGTCTTCATCATTTGTCAAGATTCTATTATAGTCTTGAATAAACTTAACGCCTCTCTCTGCAATATCATTGACGACAAATAAGTCCTTACAAGCGGTCCAACCTTCTTCAAATGCGTATGATGTTTCTCAACTTGAAGGCTCTAACAGTAAAAACTCCATTGGCAAACCAAATTTACTAAAGAAACATTTTGTTTTCTCTGACACGAAATCACACAACGAAATATTTTTAAAATCCAATAAATTCGAACATCTTCGACCATTTTCTTATTTTACTACTGGTTCCTTTAATTTGAGGTTTTTAATCATTTTCTGTTTCTCTTCTATGGGTATTTTCGAATCATAAAAAGCCAGAGCTACTACTTGCTCTGAAATGTACCATAAATGGTTGCTCATTTTTTTTAGAATTATTGCTGATATGTCCGTGTCTATTTCAGTATACTTTATGGCATCTTGAATAAAAGTTAAATCTTGAAGCGGTGCGTCTATAGCATTAGTGCATTTGAACCAAACTTTGATATAAAGAGTCACTATAAAAACGCAAATATCGCGTAAACCATTCAATTCCTTCTTCGTTAGTTTGAATTGATCACGGAACATAAATATTTTCAAGGAATATATAGCCTTTGCCATCCAGCGTGCATGGCTAGTTGGTCCAGGCGTTCGGAAATTATACTGCTCTGCACCGACAAACATCAAAGCCAACTGTAGTAATTCTTTATAGTCTTCTCGATTTTGAGATTTAGCCAGTTGAGCATAGCAAAAAGTTTTACAGTGTTCTAGTTCAGCTGCACTTATTTTTTCACAAATGGTGGAATCTTCAATGCCACTTTTGAAAGCTTGTTTATTTATATTTGGCCAAAATTTTCCAAATCTTTCAAAGATGGGAACTTCTAGTGCAGAGGTTGAAGAAAGTTTTGTTTCGAAAACACTTCGCAAAACGACCTCATAAATATGGTGGCGGCAAGGTAGATTGATAAGACTACGGCCAATTTTTTTTTCTAAAAGAACTGCAGCACCTGTTTTTATGCCAGTATTTGTTGACGTTGTATCATATGACAAGCCTTTGACTTGATCAACAATTTTCCACTCACGTAATCTTTCATACACTATATCAGCAATATTTTCACCACTCGAAGATGCTACTTTTGGTGCGCCGAGAAATTTTGATGTGCCGTTGAAACTAACAGAAATTGCGATTCGCTCAACCTTCGTGGGGCCGATCAAGTCTTTCATGAATTTTCCATCAAAATGAGCTACCAGCGATCCAGTTTTACTCACCTATAAATGATGAAAAGATTGTTACAATATCAAAAACCAACTCTTGCTGAAAATCACAATTTACATTTTCAGTGAAATTAGCTGAAATTTCTTCAGATTCCCTTAAACGGTTCTCTTGGCGTAAACGATGAATAGTTGAACGATTGATTGCAAGTTCTTCTACGCGTAGTCCAAATGCTTCACCTGCTGCTATGAGAATATGAACTGCCATTCCATCAGACACTTTGGCATTGTCAAGAGCTGCTAGCAACCTTGCTGTTAAAAAATTTTTGCGCCCTCGTTTTTGACCATGATTACTTTTTGAGGTTACATGTGTTTCATCATTATGCATCTCGTTGCTTGATATGTCACTAATATCACCTTCATCATTACACTCCATTAATTGAGAAACATCTATAAAATATGAAAAATAAAACATTACAATATTGAAGTTCGTCACCCTTACCTGTGCGGCTCATTTCCTCCTCATGCTTTCTTTTCCTTGCAGCTTCCTTATCTTTTCGTACCTGTGCTCTATTTTCCCGATCCCACAAAACCTTGTCAACACCAGCCATATAACCGGGACGTCCTTTTTTTCTTTGCATTTCAAGAAACTCTCTATCTTCTGCAATCCCAATTTGTTCTAGTGCATCAGCGGTAGCAATATCAAATAAGTCGTCTAGACTATTCAAAAATGACTCAGCAGCTTCTTTTTGGGAACTCGACCTTTTACCAGGAACTGTTTTCTGAATGATTTTCCATTTGTCGTATAATTTTACAAGCTTTTCAACGCATTTGTGCTCTTCTCGAATAGGTATACGTGCTTGCTGCCAAAATATTTTCACTGCACTAATTGCTAGCTTCGCAGCAAGCATCGCAGTCATTTTTACAAACCGCATGTTGTAAAATAAAACTTGCAAGACCTGACGATTAGACGGTAGTTTTGCACCAGTAATTTGATGAGAAACATTTCCAATTAGATCGATTTTCTTCAAATTTTCAATGGCTTTACGCGTTCCAATAACTGAAGCACTCGACATTATTAATTTCTTTTATTATATAACAATAATTAAATAACGAATTGATCTAGAAAAATCTATTATTATTAAATTATTAATTCTTTTCGATTTCACTGATAACAACTCACTCCACTGCGATCACAAATTACGATGTTAAGTAGAACTATTAACTGTTTGCTTCCAAAGCCAAAAATAAAGCGAAAATTAAAAACACAAGAGAAAATGTTCTCGAAAATGTCCCGTTATCAGCAGTATATGCAATTTTTAGTAGCTCAAGAGTACACAATTTCTTGGAATATGTTCTGCGCCAAAAGTAAAGCGCCAAAAGAGAGTATATGCGCCAAAGAGAGTATATGAGAGTATTCTGCGCCAAAAGAGAGTAATTTTTGACAGACGGACACTACGAGTTAATAAAAATAACTTAAAATATGCATGTTTGAAGGCGTGTATCTTGCGAACCCCTGCTCCGATTTTGGAGTTTCTGGTCAATAAATCTTCATAATTTTGCTACTAATAAGATCCGCTAATGAAAAAATTTAAAAAATTTTTTTTTAGTGTCGAAAAATTGCAAAAAGTCAAATAAGCCAAATTGTCCCTATTTCAAAAAGTAGCTACAAATTGAAATCGACACCAAAGCTACAAATATTGGTCGATCATCCTCTTGTTTGCCTCAACGACATTTGTTTGTGTACTAAACAAGCTCAAACGTTAAAATGTCGAATAAGTTGATTCGTTTATTATTATATGATTCGTTTGATTATATTATATGATTATATTATATGATTATACGTTTATGAATTATTCAAAACTGTTATTTTATTCCATTTATGCATATTTGAAGTCGTTTCCGGGTCCACTAAAACTCATCGGAATGGCTCCAAATTTTATTTACTTATGTTTTTAATATAAAGGAACAATAATCTGGCCGGCGAACTGGAATCAAAACACTTTGAAATTTGCCCATACAAATAAGAACACCTCTATTGTGCACTATACAAAAACAAAATGCACGTACGTCAAAAATCTGCACAAGCACTTTTCTACTGTAGCCACAAACTTGGGGACTTGAGCAGTTGTGCGAATTGAACAATTTTGACAGCTTTGAAAAAGTGATAGTGGTGTGTTCACGAAAAGCTAATTGCACAAGACCTTTAAGTCCTCAAATGTTGCATATTGTAACGATCCTGTTTCTTCCCTAGCCGAGGTATATCTTGCCGGCTCCAAGGTTCGTTGCCAAGAATTTATTTTTACTGGACTTCGTGGTGAATTTACGTTTAAATAATAAGACAGCAGTTACCTCTTTTAACTATCTTTATTAATCACACAGAAGTCCTCAACTGCCGCTGTTTCTGCGCTACTCTAGTGGCTCTCTTACACGTTCGCCTCGTTTCTTGACACTCTCACTTCGCACTCTCCTCGATAAGACCTGTTCCGCTGAGGAAACGCTCTTCATTGGTCTGCACGGTCTGCCCTTTTAACACGAGGTGAACCCTCCGTCGGCCTACTTGAGTTGCCAGTTACGCTACCGACTTGAAGTAAAACTTTTGTCGGCCTGCTTGCGTCGTACTGGCGCACTGAGCAACGCCACCAACCTGAAGTAAAACTTCTGTCGGCCTACTGATGCGAACCTCGTTTCAAAAGTTTGTTCGTGAATCAGCTAGACCACGGATTATAGAATGTTAGAACTCGGTGAAGAAATCAGCCATAAGTGTTCTAAGTTGCACAAACTCCCGGTTGTTTTTTAACATATTTGATTGTCCTAAAAATGCAATTTTTTTTGTGGTATTGAGAAATTGACATTGTGATAATTTAAGGTCTATAAGCTCTATACGAGTAATAATGTTACCAGTGATTTGGGTAGTTTAATAAATTTTTGTGGAATTTTACCTTTTCCATGAAGTCACTTTGTATGGTAAGAAGGCGTGGTTGTCATCAGAGTTGGCTCATTTTTAAAACTGATCTTCAGTTTTTAGAAAGTAGCTTACATATTAAACTTCATGATGGTAGCATAAAAACACTGGCTGTAACAGTGACGACATATATATAGACGGCCATAGACGGAATTCCTATACACATTACATAGTAAACTTGGTGGTATAAAAATATATATATTAAGAAAACAATAGGTACTTTTGGGTATAATAACTTTCTTCTATATTTTCATATAAGAGTGAAAATTCGTGAAACTAGCCACCTAAAACAAGAAGTCGTAATTTTTATATCTTTTATGGATATCATTGAAGTGTATATGAAAAAAAAAATTGCAATTTTTTTTAAAATTTTTTTTTTCAATGAGTAAGAAAGAATTTATTTTTAGGCCACCGTTTCAGTAAAATTGATTTTGCTAAGTAGCGGCTTGTTAAAATTTCTTGATTTTGGGGCCAAATTCTCTTGATACACGTTAAATTACAAAAATAATTTTTTTTCAAACAAAATTTTTTCTTAAAAATTAATAAGTTTTTTTATAAAAAATTGTTTTAAAAAAACGTTCTGGACCACTCAGAAAATTTTTAAAAAAATATTACATTTTTATATAAATTTAGAAATAATAATAAAAAAATAAAAATTATGTATTCTCCATTAAACAAGTCTGTTATGAAATGGTTTTAAATCTGTACTGCCAGTCTTGTGCGAGCCATACAGAGCACTGCACAATAGAATGATTGGTACAAACTAGAGGGAAAAAATTATTTTGATGACTTTTTAGGCACAGAAAAGTACAAAAAAGGGTTTTTAAATATTAAGACAAGTGGGCGTGGAGGTGCTACACCTACCTGTCCAATCCCACCAACATTTTTTAAGATTTTTTAAGATCACATAATAGTAATCTGCGACCGTAGCCTAGTTGGTAGAGTGCGTGGCCCCTAAGCTAAAGAACCGCGGTAGCCCGGGTTCAATTCCAGCTCAGACAGAAAAGTTTTTTCAATTGAATTAATTTTTCTGTTCGGTCGTCACCTCTCACCTAATTTTTCTGTTCGGTCGTCACCTCTCAGTTTTTGGTCATTTGTGATTAAACATTTAATAACACGCACAACACAATTGATCAATAGAAGCTAGGTCAAAGTCCTTTCAAGGGCTGAAATGGCCAGTTTATTTTTATATAATAGTAATCTACCGATAATTTTTTAAGCGTTGCTGTTAACGTACGATTAAGATATAGCATAAATTGCGTTTATGCTGCCGCTTGTCCAGTCACGCCGTAATTTTTTTCACTTTTTGGAAATCACATATTAGACGTCTATGTTTGGTTTGTTATCGCAGCTTATTTCATTTCTAAGATATAGCTCAAAATATTTCAAAATATCTGATATCATTTTTAATTTTTCCTTTACCGCAATCATCGGAAATTACCAAAAAATCCACATTATAATATTTTCGTCTAACTTGTACCAGTCGCATCACTATGCAGCAGGTCTTGAGCATACCCGTGAAAAAAATATGTCTATCCTTGTGTTTTTCTTTACATACTAGTAAGATTAAAAAAAACGCTCTTACTTTCCACAGATCTACACATTAAGCTTACCGAAACAAAACAGTGCTGTCAGACTTAGAGAGTCTTACAACTGGCGGAATAAGCCATATGGACACAGCAGCATTGTAAATCCGTTACCTCTTGAACTAATTCCTAGAAACACGTACTATGACACTCCCAAACTCGTCTTCATGACATCCTTTATAACCAAGTTTCCCACCAGGATGGAGTGGCGAAATGGGGGACCTAGTCTAGCCTTCAATGTGTCTTTTAACACTTATGGCTCCAAGATGGAGTGCGGAGTAGGAGGTGGCTTATACTCTGAGAAACTGAGGGTGGTGGATACTCTTTTCATCTGCCAGCGTCTTCCAGGCCGAGCTTTCAGCGATAAGAGGAGCTTGTCGCGCCTTAAGTAAAGCCAACACCAATCACCTCAATGAAGCTATAGCCAAGCTTAAGTTGCGATCATTACCAATTCCAAACTGCTAAGACAGTGTAAGGATGAGCTGGCCCAGCTAAATCACCAACTAAACATTACCATAATCTGCTGGGCAAGCCTTTTCTCAGCACTCCAGAGGAACTCTCATTAACACAAATCATCAACAATCTTCTAAAGTTCTTTAACCGCACCGGATGGTTATAACCTAACAGTGCGTTACTCACTCAACTTACAGGGATATGAGATAATGTTATCAAAATGGCTCGCTATGTAGCTAATTGAATCCTACTTGTTTGTAGCATCACCATCGAAACCAACCAACCAACCAAGATTAAAAGGACCCATGTAAGTCTGCAGACAGAGTAAACGCTGAAGCAAGCAGGCAGGTTTGCTTACTTGTGCCAGTGTGACAAACTCGCTTCATACAATTTCATATAAATCTGCTAGAAGAGTGTAGAGTGGCAGCAGGCAGATCAGATCAGGTTTCTCGCAACCTGCGCCAGCCTGGTTTCTCGCAACTAATTTTGTTTTTTTTTTCTCGTTGTTTCTTGTAATGTTTCAAGGAAGCTGCGTTTTTTACTTTATTTTGAATACAAGAACTATTACAACAAAGCATTGAACAAAACAAACATGTAGCAACGACTGCGCACATGTATATACCCGCTTATATCTTTTTTCTATAAGCATGTCCTACAACGGCATGTCTGCCAAATGAACTGCCTACGCAGCAATGCAGAATGCATCTTACGGTATGAATACAGAAGTGAATAAAGAATAAGAATAATTCATTCATTAAGACTAAACGAACGAGCACAGAGTAAGAAAATTAATGCAAAAAAAAAAACGAAGTCATTAAAAAAAACAAGACAAACTAAAAAAAAACCAAAACAAAAATAAATGTCATTAAAAAATATTTGTCTCTGTTGTGATTTGAACCCATTACTCAAGGTTCCAAAAAAACAAGAATAAAAAATAAAGCCCTAGCCAACTGAGCCATTCGAGCTGTTGCGACGATTTTGAAAAAATATACATAAGAACATTGTTGCTATCAAAAGTGCTTCGGTGAAAACACAAAGTGTCGGCGAATGTTGTTGTCCCTTAAAATTAACCGGAATTTTGCATTAGCAAACATGATACTTTGCTTATGTATCTGACTTAGAAGTAAAGAGGACGTTTTTTAAATTTCAAAAAGTAGACTTCAAAACTTAGTATTAAAATTATAAACTTCTACATTCCTTCCATCGGCAGGCCTGCTTTGCTTTTCATCTGGGTTTTGCTGCGCATGAGCATGTGTATTTCAAATTTTTTTAACTTCGAGTGCTTTGTGTTGTTGGATTTTATTACCTTTTAAAAAATAACACAACAAAAAAGCACAAAAAACTACAAAAAAAAAATCATTACCAACAACAACAACAAAGTGTTGGACGTAACAACAGCAGCTTCCACGCACATGTTTATGTGAGTGTGAGGGTTGGTTTTTGGTTGACGTCGATAGAGATTTATGTTGTTGTTAGTATCCCAGTAGCTCGCGGCATCATTGACGAACTTTTCGTGATGATTTCTTAAAGGAAGTTTCTGCATGAGCTGCTGGACTTAAAAGAAATTCATACAAAATATAATGCAAAGTAGCGGTTGTCAGCGCCTAACTTTTTCAACTCTATTACAACAACTTCAAGATATTCATGATTGTTGTAATTTGCCGAATCACTATCGTGACTGACTATCGATGGTTTTCGATAGTATTTAAATATTCATTGACACCACTGTTTAGGTGTCATTGCCATTACTGTCGAATTCGTTTGATTTTGACAATTTGGTATCATTTTTTTCTGTTTTGTAGAGTGAAAGCTCAGGTGATGTTTCTTATGAATAAATGTTGATTTGGAAGATGGGTGATAGTAAGTTAGAGGTTGAAAAGATGGAGTAGTTTTGGTGAAAGTTTGTTTTAAATTTGCACAGCTCAAAACTGACGGGAAACACGCACGCAGGGAGACTATTCCAGAACTTTACCGTACGACTAAAGATCGAATTATCATTACAACGTGAGGTTCTGTGTGGCATCAAGGCAATGGTAAAGGAGTGAGCTTGGACATCTGCTCGAGTGGACCTGAAAAACATACAGTGTGGTGACGTCAGGCCACTTCGAAACCAACATTAAGTCGATTTCCAATAGAGTTGAGAGAGGATGAAATATTTTTATCGCACGACGTTGAATTCGGTCCAGAAGCACGATTCGATTTTAATTCTTTGACGAATTTTCTTTATATTCCTGTGTACTTTTCGCTAACGAAACTTCCTCAATATTTCGATATTGGGTTCGTGCATGATAAATCCCGACGTTTCTGCATTGCGTCTTGCAGGAATTTAGAACATTTATATGAAATTTTTTTTGAGAGCCGAAAGCCCTGGCAGCTAGTGCTCCTTTCCCCCTTTGTAAAAAAATAATTTATTGTTATTCTTCATATAATAAATAAATAAATAAATAATATATGAAATTTTCGTAAATGAAATAAATGTATGGCCAAATCAGCATGAATCGTCAAGGATCAAGAAAAATCGTACATGATTCATTTAAGATTTCTTCAAGACTGGAACTACTGGGATTTTATTGCTTTTGCATTTATTTGTGTTTGTTTTGCCATAGCGGAGCATGAAAAATATAAAAAATGTACGAAAAAAATAAATAAATTATTCTCACACTGATCTGATCTGATCTGCTGCCATTCACTCTACACGGCTTATTTACTGAGCAGAGATGATAAGTAGATTAATAGATTAAGATGACTAAGATTAATGATGATAAATAGTTCATAACTTGTCATATTGGGCGTGAACAACATACTATTAGTTAAAATTCATATCTAATCATTTGCCCAATTACAGAATATTGTATTATTTTTCTGTATAAAATCTAAACACACCATAAAACCATTGTTCAATCTGTCAACTTAAGAACTATAAGCACATATAAGAAACAACAGTTTCCCAATTTTAAAATAATGTTGAGTAGGGAATAAGTACTGCTGGGAACTAACATTCTTAATAACCAAACAATAGGATACAGGATAAGCAAAATAAATCCATCAATCATAACAACAACGTAGAAAAAAATCCCATTTATTATTCAAATAAATTCTTTTAAATTAAAACAACCATTTATGAATTAAATTATTGTCATAAATGTGTAATTATCATAAAATCGAAAATCACATCAAAGTTAACTACTATTATTACTGTTAATTAAAATTTAAAATCATTAATTAAAAATTATCGTAATTATAACTAGGTACGCGTTACAATACACAATACCTTGCCTTTCAAATTACCCATTAACATTTCCTGTTGAAAAACTCAAAGGCAATGAAAAACAATGATTTTCTTTTTCCTTCCGATCTGAAAAAGATACCCACTAAAACATAATAAATTCAAATACTTATACATAAATAATTTAGCACATTTGCCTGCTAAGCAGGTATTAATTTGACATGATAAAGCAAATCGTTAGGAAAGCAACTTCTAGGAAAATGCTTCCGGCCTCTTTTACCAGCTCATGTATACAGTGGTTCACAGCTTATTTTATGCAGTGCATACTTTCAATTTTAGGGCTTTATTACAACGAAAATAACAGGAATAGAAAAAAAATATAGTATCATTTAAAAGAACAAGATGTTTAGTTTACTAAATTAACTTAATTTATTGTAAAAATATATATTAAGTTGGCTTAAAATTAAGAAACCAGAAAATACTGCTTAATTTCATATCACAGCTTATTTTATGCAGTCACTTGTTATTTATTAATTTTTCGTATTGATTAATGATATCTGATATTTTTATTATTTGGTATGATAGCCCTTGTTGTCCACAACAGATCTAAGGTGGTTTGGAATTGATGCGACCAGTTTTTGAGGGATAGGTGGCGAAATATTCGCCTACTTCGTTTTCAATATCTCTTTTAGGTGGTTTTTGTTTGAAATTTGATGTTTCCGGATGTTATTTTCCAATAGGGACCACACATTTTTAATAACATTAAGGTCTGGCGACTGTGCTGGCGGCGTCATCAATTGTGGGCATTTGTATATTAGCCCGGTTTGCACAATACCCGCTTTGTGCTTTTGATCGTCATCCTTGTTAAATTGGAAATTCAATTTTATACCCAGGACCTTCGCACTCTGCAACAAATTGTTCTTCAGGATCTGTAGGTACTTAAATTTGTAAATTGTTGTTTCAATAAACGGCAACTTCCCAGTACCAGCAGCTGACATTCAGGCCCAAACCATGACGCTGCCACCGCCATGTTTCACGGTTTGTTTTAAGTTTTTTTTTGTGTAACTGTAATGTACTGTAGAAAATCAAATGATAAAATAATCATTGTGTTTATTCATACGACTGTATGCCAAAGACACACATGCACTGGTTAGATGTTTAGAGACTGAAGGAGTCGGGCGAGAGCCATTAAAGTCACTAGCTATCAGTCGTTGGGGGGGTACGTGACGCCTTCAACCTACCAGAAAACCCTACGTACATACATATACTAATTATTTTAGACTCTCTTAATTATGTTAGCCTTAAAATGGACCGGAATGACCACTCACAACACTAGTCCCCAAAGTGATCATAAAAATTAATGATGAAAGCAAAATGTATGGATCAACTATTATCACATTAAAATCTATCTTCAAGATGTATGTGAAGATACGTCTCTATACCCACCCTACCTTTGGCCTTACTACGCACGATGTTTCTGCAAGACCCCGAAAGAACCATATTCTACCATATCCTTCACATCACTCTACATTAGAAAAATTATTTTTATTTAGCCAATCATTTTATTTTATGTTTTTATTTCATGAAGTATTTAATTCAAACATTCTCCAAAAACTATCTTAAGTTTAACACCAAACTGCATTTAATATTTATTTAAATCATAAAATTCGAATTCAATTATAATTTTATTTCTGCTGGTCTATACACGTTTGGTTCAATAATAAGTATTATTTCATAATTAGTAGCAAAAATATTTATCAAAATTAATTTAGTGTAGTTATAGTGTAGAAATTATTCATAAAAAAAATAGTAGGCACCTTTGACCCAGTATTGTATCTGTATCCATAATAACATTTTAAAAGTTTTTAAACAGAACTCAGCTTTTGATGTAGCTGTGTTGCACACATCCCTGCAAAAAATCACTAACCAATTTGACTAACACTAATAAAAAATTTTATCTTTTAACCAATACATGGAAATAAAATTTTCACCTCTCATTACTTTGAAAAAGAAAACTACAGTGGTTTTATTTTTTGATAAAGTAGTCTTTCACTTTGTTGTGAAAAAAAATGTTTCCTGTGTTGAAAAAAGTGAATACAAAATTTGTGAAAATATTAATAAAAAAATTAGTAAAAAACAATTAGCAACGAAATGTGTTTACTAATAAAACGCAAAAAAGTAATGAAAAAACATTGGCTTAAAACAATTTAAAAGCTCCCCTTCCGCGTCTTGTGAACGATTCTCGGGGCAGGTGTGCAACGCAACAACGGCAAAAACAGTTGCCTAAAATGCTTTCAAGAGGGTATTTTCATCACACAAGATTTTCATTGCAAATTGGTGAGCCCAGGACGGACTAGTCGTTCGCAAGCAGACTGCATAAGTTGAACCATCGTGCAGAATTAAAAAAAAAACTTAATTTTTTACTTTGACATCTAGATTGATTGTTGTGCAATAGATTGTTGTGCAATTTTATGTTTAACTTTCCATATGAAAATATATTAATATTCTGTAGATTCATTTTAATGTAAATTTGCATACTTGAATTCCATGTAAAAAAATCTTTGAATTTTTTGTATTTGAAAAAAAAAATAAATTTTGAAACTAATAAAAATTGAAAACATTAATCTGGGAATGCTTTTCTGAATTTTGATTTATTTACTTTGGCAATGAGCAGGAGTACGATATTCACCACCCCAACGACATGTGCGAAAGAGACGACTGTATACTTGAAGCTCTTGTTCTAGGGAGATACAAGGTCTCATGTATATTATCGCCAACGGGGAACTTTCGGTTAATTTTTTCCCGATGCTCTTACAAAATTAACTGGTAAAATCCGGAAAGATTAACTGGTAATTAACCGGGTAACTACCAGTAGCCTTTTTTGCTGGGATATTACTCTATTCACACACAATCTGATGTGTAATCTTAGGCAAAATTTCAACATAAAATAAAAATAAATGAATTTTTTCAAATATTTTATATGTAGATCGAAATCTTTAAAGCAAGATTTCTCGAAACATTGTAACACGACTTAGCTGTCAATGAAACACACATACAAATAGAAAAACCATTTTTTTTGTGGAAATTTACAAACTAATTATAATTCAAATATTATTTTAAAATTATTGCTTAAAGAAAATCAATCAAAAATTATGCATTCATTAAGGTAAACTACTAACATTTTTGCACTCAACGCTACTCGAAACAAAAGTAAACATACAGAGAGTGGGTGCGACAAGATTAACGCAGTGCATGTAACTAAAATACTGGTTTTTACAAACTGGGTGAATTAAAAGAGAATTTAATAATTTCTCTGCTGCCTTTTTTTTTTGCTTTTTGTTTTGATTAACTTTTGATTAGCTTTGTTGTTGTTGTATTATTATTTTTTTTTTGTTTTACATTGTAAATCTTTTAAAAATGCATAAATATAGTTAGCAATGACTTTCTAACTTCTTTTGTTTACTTCTACTTTAATTTGTGTATTGTCTCAATGTTTCAAATTAGATATTTAATTTATTTCGTTATTTTAGAAAAAATAATAAAGAAAGTAGTGTTGTTGTTACTCACTTTTATTACTTTGTTGCTGACGTCCATCGCTGAAGGCCTTCGGTGATGTCGACCGATGCTTTGCTTTAGTTTATGATGCTAATATTAATTTTAGATATAATAAGTGTTTTGTTTTTTTTTGGTTGTTGTTGTTGTTTTTAATCAAATTTAATCAAAGTTTGGATTGATATGTCGCTGTGTGAGTGGGCAAATGTGTGCGTGAGCAAGTATGTACGTGAGAATTACCACTTTTAATTACCAGCTACATCGAATATTTTAATTATTTTACTTATAATTATTGCTAATTTAATCTTTATTTTTAATTTATATAAACTGTAGCTTACTTTTTCTTCACGTTACTACCATTTTTTTTTTATAAGAAATTTCTCCACTTTTACCACTTTATAGTAATCTAGAATTTTGTCTATGTTTTTAAATTGATTTTAAGCTCACTTTTTAATTAATTTAAGTAATAAAATTAAATGCATTATAAGCATCGTAGTAATGTTAAATTTTCTTAGAATGAAATTGCAATAAATAGGAAAACCTTATTTTTGATTAAACTGAATCTAAATGAACTTTAGGCAAAATTTATAAACTTCTTTAGCTTTTAACTCTGCCAGCTTTTTTTTCGCAAAATTATTTCTGTTCATGATTTTGAATATATGATTTTTTGATTAATTTAACTTTTATGCACTTTTTAGGACCAAAATTATAGTTTAAAGGTTTTACTTTTTCAGCTTTTGGTTTTTGCGTGCCGTTTAGCACGAGGCATACTGAAAACTGGTTCGCCTTTGCTGTGTCTTGCAACTGATGATCGCCCACGCTACTCTCCCTTGTTACCAAGCCATAAATAGATCATGATCAGTGATTAGTGAGTCTCAAAGAGATTATAGCGATGCTCGACTAAGACGATGTCTCACTAGGTTACGTTGAGTTTTTGTTGATGAGCTTTTTTTACCAATTATGATCGATGACTTTTTCTAAAATTTCCGAAGATCATATTCTAACTTTGATTGAATTAGGAAATTTGAAATTAATTTACCTTTTTATGGCTATTTAGGCTTATCCAGAATTGTTAAAAATTGTATTACTAGCGACTAGTATTAAAGTTCTATTGGATTTTCCTTTGGGCAAATTAAGATTGAGTAAACTCTCGAAAGAACCTTAGATTGCGTAAATAAATTAGTTTTAACTTGAAAATATTGCGTTAAGCAAATACAATATCAAAATTGTATTAAAATGTATTTGAGAATTCTAGTTAAACGTATTGGATTTCAATGAACTTACCGGAGTTTTTTGATCTAAAAATTTAGATTAGGTAAGGTAAAATTTACGAAGCGTGTTGATGCTTTGGCAGCTCAAAGAAAAAGGAAGTTAGTTCTCTCTTCTCTGATAAGGTTAAGTTGCTGAGAAGAATAGGAACTGTTCAGAAGCATACTGAAGCTAGCAAAATGTCAAAACACAAAAGTATTGCCATTTATGCACTTACATGGTTTTTGTACTTGCTTAAAAAAAATTTTAATATAAAAATAAATGAATAATTGCTAGGTGTTCGTTACATTTGTTGACCTCGGTATTCGGTTTTCGCCACATATAGCACATACCATCTGAACCGAATAAATTGATCTTCGATTTATCTACAAAAATAACTGAAGTCCAGTACTCTGGGGCCTTGGACATATGTTCTTTATCGTTGTTGAGTCTGCATAATATGTTTTTGGGGCTAATAAACGGCTTGTTTCGTGTTACTCGGCCATGAAAGTTATTTTTGCGCAAGACACGTCGAATAGTTTCAGCACTACACTGTTTGCTCAGGTCAGTTTCAAAAGCCAGGTCAACTTCAAAAGCCATTTTCGGAGCTGAGAGTCTCGGGTTAGCCTTTATCTTCCGTACAATATGCCGCTCGTCGGTTGCATTAAAAATTTTGTTTGGTGCTTCTTTGCTCTTATTGTGCAATCGATTCTTATGGAAGAAGCGCTCGATTATCTTTTGCACTGTAGAGGAATTGATTTCATTTTTCGCTGCGAGCTGCTATTTTTAAAATAGTATTTAACCAATTCTCGTTGTTGTAGCGTTGTGCGCGCTCCTATTTTAAATAATCATAGAAGCAGACACTTGAAGCAAAAAAATCAGACTAAAAAGCTAACACAAAGCAATTATAGAAACAGAACGAAGGCATAGCTAACGAAAGTTCCGTTAGACAGCGCAGCATTAGAGTACCGTAACAGAGAGAAGTGACTGCATAAAATAAGCTGCGAGATGAAATACAGCAGTATTTTCTGTTCTCTTATTTTTTAAACAACTAAATATATGTATTCACAATTAATGAAAAACCTTTATTTAACTAGACTTTTTCCTCTTTTAAATGACACCATATTATCCTTTGTATTCCTGTTAGTTTTGTTTTTATAAAACATTAAATTTTAAAGTATGCACTGCATAAAATAAGCTGTGAGCCACTGTATTTAAGGTATACACACGCTCGCTTCTTATGCTGGCGGTAGAGCAAGTGCTCCATAAACACGTCTTGGAACAACACATTTTTGATGGATGTTTCATGTTAACAATTTGTGTGTCAGTGCAAACAGAAGAATAAACATAGGGACTACGTGGAGTTGAAATATGCGAAACAAGTTAAATTAAATCCTTGCATACCACTGATGACAGGTTACCAAATCACGTTAAGCCATCTGCCGCTGGCACGTTGTATAAAAATGTTCTCTTTCTCTTTTTCTTAAAAGGCTGCGCGCTAGAAACGAAGGATTAATATGACTTTTGAGAACAATTAAAAGCATTTTAATTACCTCCTGCTAAGTGAAAGTATGTGTAACTCTATATGCGTGAAACTGGTTGCTTTGTCACTTTAAATACGTTGGTTTATGTGTGCCATCAAAAACAGGAAGAAAGCAATAGATACTCGTACCTTTAAAGGGTACAGCCTATTTGTCATCAGTTAAGTAAATTTGACGAACCTTCTTGTCGTTACTCATTTGTGTAAATAATTTAAATTAGATGAATAATTATTTATACCACAACTTAAACAGATATAACAAATATTGTATAGTAATAGAAAAAATCCTTTACTTAAGTTTGAAATAAAATAATTTATGGCGATTGAAGTTGCAAAATATGGTTTTGAGTTATTCGAAAACATTGTTTTCATAAATATTTCGAGAGTTAAAAAACTAAAGCAGCCAAATCCATTTTAATTTAGTTTACATGCATTTCTAGAAACCTCTCGAAGAATTTTAAGCCCACCACTTCTACGTTGATAACCATCTAGTGCTATACTATTTTCCCCCGAACATCTCGAGCTAAGAAAATTCGCAGCTTTCGAACTTTAACATGGATAATACCGTTGTAGCAGCTTGTATTTAAATTTTTTATCGTTTTTCTAGTGGTGTTTATGGATTTTGTCAGTCATCGTCACCTCTCTGCAGATAAAGGCAAATCTCAGAGAGTAAACGCTGCCAAGCAAAGCGATTAAGTTTTTTTAAGTTTTTAAATGTCTGAATTCTAAGAACAAAAACTGTTTCTAAAATATATTTTTTTTGCGTAAACATATGGATAAGCCTTAAGCATATATATTAAATATTACATTTGCTTTAAAACAAAATTATTGCATATATTGTATAATCGAAAATAAAAACAACAACATATCAAAAGTAAATATATCAACAACAAGACATATTTTTATTTCTCAGCACGTTTTTTTCTCACACACATCTAGATGCGCTGCTTTGGAGACAGAAAAAAAATTAACTTAATTTGCAATTCTAAAATAACACGTTTCTTAACAAGGACATTTTGCCATTTTAATATCTGTGCGTTTACTTATTTTTGAGTAATATATTATATCGATTGCAAACTTTTCAACTTTTTTAGTATAGCTAAATTTTTTTTCAGCTTATAGTTGTTTTAGATATTGCTTTTATTTAGAGATTAAAATTTCTTAACACAAAAGTTTTGCAAGTTTTTTGAACGAGATTTTGGTTGTAAAGTCTCAATGGTGAAATCAGCTTTTTCTTTTTAAAAAAATTTAGCCGTATAACTTTTTTGTGGAAAGATCTTCTCAATTCAGCTTTGTCTTGCCATCGATGTCCAGTAGTTATGCAACATGCATAATTCTATTTCACACACTTTCTAACAAAATCTCATATTTCAACGAATTTTTTGTGGTTTTGTTCCCTTGCAATAAGCCGTTCAAATTCCATGGTCAGCACACAACTTTGACATGCATTGAGATTCTATTGGAAATGGTAAGATATTCTTTTATCCCCCAGCTAAAATTGAAGTCCTGCTGCGCACTGACAAAGAATATTTTCAAATTCAGAGCTTTGAATGTTTGCAACACTTTGCGGCCTGGAAAGAGGACAACGATGAGGGTATCTTATGTAGTTAGTTGGATACAGTCTGGCAACATTTGATTTATTGGCCAGCATGTGCTCAACATGTCAAAAAGAAATGTGTTTGAATTTTACGAAGGTGTTTTATATCTTTTTTATCCATATTCTATTCATATTTCAGCTCAAAACCTTTATAAGTCTAAACTGCGGCGAAATATTAAGACAAATTTTCATGCTGAATTAAAGACTAAAAGCAACAAAATCTTTTTTTAGATCTTTAGTTCCTTCCTAAGGTAGCCTATTTTTTTTTTAATGTATCTGTTATCCATGCGAAAAGTCTAAACAAAATTTTATTTTTAAAATAAACATAGACTATTACAGAAATATAAATATTATGTACTCAAGCTGAAGAGTTTTGTTTTTATCCTAGAAAAATGCTAATATTTTTCATACGTTCAAGTTTGCCTTTTATCCACACACACTTACTGCTTACTTACATAGGTATCATTTTTAACACGTTAGTAACGAACATAAGGAGGATAAATTTTTCACCCAGTCCGACGAAATATTTTTAAATCATATGACGAAGCTGTATACATTATTCAAATAGATATTAGATTTTATTCAATAAGAAAATATCTCTGAGCTGACCAGTACGAGATCAAAACTTCAAAACTCGTTGCTGCGCCTTTGAAAGCAGTAATGTGATTCTCTATGAAATGTTTTGTGCACATAAATAGTCCTATTTATTGTCTATCAACGTTAAAATATATTTCGCTATCTGGATGCAAGCAGCTTAGCTTGAAGCATTTATTAATACGTTTCAGCTTTAAAAACTTATGTATGAATACTGTAGAGTGCAGATGCCCAACTAAGCCCATGGGGACAACGGGCACAACTCGAGTACTTCGTGGCAGTGCTGCCAGAAATTGGTGAAAAATTCTTTATTTTAACATACAGTGGAAATGGTCTTTCCCATTTTTATTGAATTGAAGTTCCTAACACCCGTTTCTCTGGATTTACTTGCTGAAAATAGCAAAAACTGAGTTTATAAAAATATCGAGAGTCTGATGTTCTATGCTCAAAGCCACATCGTCGCATATGTGCATCATCGGCTATTGTTTACCGAGTTGGCTGAAGTCGCATAAATATCCGAGTTTGAGTTGTTGTTTTGCATGTATTAAGTTATCTTACCTAGTGTTTTTCTGTGAGTCGGTACCAAAAGAATGGGCCTAATGTTAGTAAATAGATAAATAATTATTTTTACTGTGGATATGCTC
The DNA here is from genome assembly GCA_963920525.1 of Dichetophora obliterata. Classification (NCBI taxonomy): domain Eukaryota; kingdom Metazoa; phylum Arthropoda; class Insecta; order Diptera; family Sciomyzidae; genus Dichetophora; species Dichetophora obliterata. Next base: position 85,073,616 of record OY986435.1, read on the forward strand.
TAAATTCGTGTTGAATCTATCGATTTCGTTACATGCATGATATGGTTTTATGAGCCAAGAAAATCGTTTATGGCATAAGTTAGAAAAGATAATTTAGGGGCAGCAGTATAAAATTTGAAAAAATTTAAAAAAATGCGAAAGGAAAAACATATACGTACAGAATTTTTTTCTTTACATAAAATATCCATGCAAAAACTTTATTTTATAAAATCAGCTTACTCTAATAAGAACCCTTCCATATTTAATAAACGTCTCGAATGTGTTTATTTCATATGAGTCTATCGATTTATTATGATTACTCTTAACAAATGATACTTTTGGTTTATGATAGCTGAAGATTAAACAGACGTGTGAAGAGGGCAGTTTGAGAAGTCGTACTCATTTCCCACGTAGCAACTTTAAATGCTACACTGGTCCTGTCAGCATTTGTTAATACCCTACTTAGGTCATGGCGACAGTGTTTTGGGATGCATGCGAAGTCATTCACATTGATTACCTTAAAAAGGTCAAAACAATCACCAGCAAAACAATATTATTTATAGCTATTGGACATTGATTTGAAGCACAAATAACCGCGTTTAGCGAAGAAAAAAAGTACTTTTCCACCTAAGCACTCACCCAGGCACACGTCATGGCAAAAATCCATAAATTGGGATACGAACTGCTACCCCATCCATAGTAATCTCCATATTCAGCCCGACGGTACTATTTCCAAACCTGAAACAATGGCACAGCGGTAAGAGATTTAAGTCGAATGAAGAGGTCACCACTGAAACGTCTATTTTGAGGAACTTGATAAAACCTATTATTTGGAATGAATAAAAAACTTGAAAGAAACGGGACTATATGTATCGATCTAAAAGGAGACTGAGTTGAGAAATAAAACGCTTTTTTCCGAAAAAAAATTCTCCTTATTTGATAAGTCACTGACTTATCAAATTACGTGGCAATTTGATTGAATATTTAACAAATATGTGAAACAAAGGTCGTAAAGAGTTTTTGTTTATTGCTACCCCCTCCCCCTTAAGTGGTTGTTTCCGATGTATGTATGTATAAGAATGTTTTTATGTATACTTTCATTATTCTTTCGTTACATTTTATGGTAAAGGATTGCAATATTTCAAGCATTTATTCTGAAGTGCAAGAAACAAAATTATTCAGAAAAAAGCAGATATCTTAAAACTGACGATAATTGCAGTGTTTTGTAACTAAATTTTTGAAATTTTAATTAGAGCTTTAAAAAATTTGTAAAATATGTACTTTAACAATATGATGACATTGTTATCAATTTTAAAACATATATATTCAGTGAATTAAGAAAAAAATTATTGCCATATTTTGGACTTGTACCATGACCCTTTATTATGTTTCTTATGTTTTATTTTGAGCTTAATGGGATGATGCCGAGTAATATTACATAATGATGTCATCAGAAAAATAAAACTTTCATAAATCCAACAAAAAGAGTCATTGATTTACGATTTTATTGCATGAACATTTGATCCTCTGATAAGTTTATTAAAGGGGATGGTACTGTTTTACAAAACTTTTGGGACATTTTTTATAGTTTTTTTTCTAAATGTACATTTCAAGAGTATTTCGTAAAAATTTCAAATAAATCGTGCTAAAACTAACAAAGATACAGCGTTTCAAGTGAGCTGACCTCATGCTCGATTTTTATACATACAAGCCTTACAACAGATTTGCATTATTTATTTCTTACTTGCAATTTGAACTATAATAAAGATTTGCAGCAGATTTGAGCAAAGACGCACTTTTGTATCGGTGTCTTGGAGGTTTTACGCAGAATAACGAGAGTTTTAATCAACTTATTTGGAAAATCTCTCCAAAATCAGTGGGCGTTACTGCAATTATTGTTGAAATTGCAGCAAATGTTGCAGCATGCATTTCAATGAAGGATTTTTTGCTTTATTGTCGTTTTTGAATGAAATGGGCATCTCTACAGGCCCAAGTGCTCAGCAATGGGCGCGCGCATTTGACGAATTACAAATAACCATAGCGGACGAACTGCAAGTATAATTGCAAGTATTTACAAGTAAAGAGGGTAGAGTGCAACGCAGGCAGGAGCAAAAAAATAAATCAACAGGCCGAAGCGTTTTTTTTTCTTTATTTTTTTTCCTATTTTAAAGTAATAAAATAACCTCCATAACATATTAACTTTTAAAATAATTTTTAATTTTTATTTCATATGATCCGCTAACCTCTAATCGTATTCACCGCAAAACGTTAAGTTGATCATAAAAAAACGTTACAAAGTCTATTACAAGTGGAAATGATATTCAATTGAGGCCAATTTGGAAAAATTTAGGCAAGCAAGGAACGAAGCTACCTTGGCAGTTAGACTATCCAAAAAACAATATTATATATCTAAACTAAGCCCAAATCTATCTTCTAAACAATTATGGAAAAATCTAAAAAGTATTGGTATCTGCAATAAAGGCTCTGAAGTCTGCCGTACTGATCCAAATCTACTGAATGATTATTTCACTGCGATCTCGTTGAGAGATGATAATGCCGAATAGAATAGTGCCTGTTGAGTTACCGTATGATTTCAATTTTGGAGCTATAAATGAACTAGATGTTTGCCAGCTGCATTAAAAAATCAGTTCGAATTCCATTGGTGAAGACGGTGTGTCGATCAAGTTCATTAAGCTTTCGAAGCCCCATGTGGTCAGTCCACTTGCTCATATCATCAACCATTGCATCACTACCTCGTACTTTGCTGCCAGCTGGAAAGTGGCTACAATTGTTCCGATTGCGAAAATTGCAAATGCACGCGAGCCTGGTGACTTCAGACCAATCAGCTTGTTGTCATCGATTTCGAAAGCATGTGAGGCAGATTTTAATGCCAATAACTACATACTCAGAAGTCGTGTATAGCAAGCTGTACTCAAAATCCTCACATAAACTGTTAGTTGCCTTGAATAATGCTGCTCGCTATGTCTGTGGTCTGCAGATGCATGACCATGTCTCCTCATTTTCCATTTGATTACTTGGCCGTAGTCTGAACAATCTTTTCGAAGCAAGGAACTGCATTTTCTTGCATAAAATAATATACTAGCAATGTGCACGATATCTCTTTGCAAGACTTCAGTTCTGCAGATCAAGTAGAAATCTGAATCTTTTAATACCGCGTTTTAATTATACAGCCTCAAGTAGACTGTTTTTCGTTAGCGCAATAAGGCTGTGGAACTCACTGCTTAACCATATAAAATGAGTCTCCAATAGATTAGCCTTTAAGCAATTGATACTCAAATATTTTTCTTAACTTCACATAACTTAATTTTTAGTCTAAGCTCTAACACAACCTCTTATCTCTTATTCAGTTAGCTCTAGCATCTTTTCACTGCAGGTCGATCATTTCATTAGTCAATTTATATGAATCTTACATGTTTTAAAAATATTTTCAATAGTTTTAAATATCTTTTTTACTGCGATATGCACATGATAATTAATTCTTGAATGTCAACATAATCTCTAATAAAATTTCAGTCTAATTTCTAATAGAATTTCTGTCATTAATGATAATAATCTTAGTTATAAAATTTTAAATAGTTTAGTATATAAGTATTGTTCTGTTGTTATTTATTCTTAAAATGCGGCGTGCAAAAGACTCAAGTCTTAAATGCCAACAATTTTTTGAAATAAATAAAATAAATAAAAAAAAACTTTTTTCGAGGCACCTCTGGAGAATCGCTGCCACGGATTTATTTATCGATAATTTTTAATTTTTTTTCCAAATATACTTAAGAAGTCAAACTATAACATGTATATGAAATAAATACACCAACATTATTCATGTCTCCAAAAACAAAAAAAATTATGAAATCATGCCTTTTTTCGTCTTTGAAACAGTACCATCCCCTTAACCCATTTTCTACTGGGCTTCTTATTTTTTGAGAACAAATGTCAAACTTCTAAATAGCACCATTCGAGGTCTAAAAAAGTTACAAATTCTCAGATTGCTTATTGAGTAAACCAGCAGCGTAAAAGGTGATCAGATATGGTACAAACAAAAACTCTTCCAATAACCTTCAATTATTGTTTAAAAAAATTTGGAATTCCTTTAGTATTTTGTGATCACTATGTTTGCATTATATGTTTTCTAAAAAATTTTCTCATACATCCAATAAAGGTCTAAAAATCATGATTTTTCTTTCCAGGCCCGAACGACTTAGTTTAAAAATCTTGAACAATTTTTCAATAGACCGTTAAAATGTACAACAGTTAGACTTTATTTAACTGTAGTCCTACGTTGAGAAAAACTTTTGAATTCCACGTTGAGGTGTACATGAGGAATTTAAGTTTTTAAATATTTTGAAAAAATTTATAATTGAGATATTACAAGGAACATGATTTCGGTCTACACTTAGCATAAAATAAAAATCTTGTAAGCTTGCTTTTATCCCAAAACAAAACGGTTTTGGAAATATATAAAAATTTTAAATATGTAGTTTTCTACACCAACGTAGGACTACGGTTAAAAAAAAGTGATCTAATTCCATGTATATAAGCGGAGATATGAGCGTAAGTATGATGGGTCCTTTCAATGGTCGGATAAACCACCAGGGGTAGAAAATAGGTTAAGAACAAAGAATGGTAAAATCGCTCAAATTAGGGTAATAAGAACATTTTTAGCTGTTATAAATACAAATTTTATAGTCTTCTTAACCACGAAAATGCTAAAACTCCAATGAGAATATTTTTTACTTCGATTCTGCCATACATGTTTAATAGTAGTTTTCTATCAAACACGTTAATGTCTTTTATCGTAAAATACATTAAACCTTGTATTTAATTATATATATGAAGCAATGAACATATGGTTTCTTCCATTTAAGTTGTAGCAATAAATTTCTTTAGAAATGATGAAAAAGTTCTCGAATCAATAGTTTTTATTTCCTGTACTCAATGTTGATGTCATTTTCAATAGTTACAATAATGCCCTTACGGAATGAATCACATCGTATCGTAGTTTTTCAAATATCTTCGCTATAACGACCACTAAAAATCTATTTTATTGAAACTATGAACTTTACCTTTTCCTTGATCAAATTGAATTGTCTGTTTATAACCTAATAAACACTGTCGCCAGCAAAGTGCTCCTAGACTGTTTCAACATGTGAAGTTGCTATTTACGTAGTTATGCAAATAGTTGGACAAATACTTTCAAAATTGCCACATTTTAGCATAAGGCTTAACTTAACGTTGTTTGTCTAGACTTGATAACGAATAAACATCTTGGCATATACATTAGGGTGGGTCAAAAGTTTTTTATTTTTTCAGTCCAATAGAAAAAAATTCATACCTCATCATTAATTGATTGTACAGAAAAATATTTTCCAAGAATTTTGTAGGAAATTTAATGCTCTACGAAAAAGGTATCACATATTTTTTCCGAAAACCTCACTATTTGAATGATATTGAAGATTTAAGTTTGATTATTTTAAGATATATTTAATTTTTGCTTATGAATTTTATAACTCGACAGTAAATGACTATCATAAAATGCGCATTACAAATTTTTGTAGAAAATTAACTGTTCTATAAAAATGGTACCATATGTTCTGGCGATTCAATTAAGTGTTCAAAAGATATTCATCATCAAACTTTCATGTGTACTGATTTAAGAGTTTTTGATTAAATAATCGAAAAATCTCAATTTAATATATGAATTTCATACAGATTTCATTTTTTGCCGTTAATATAAGTATTTTTTGAGTTTTATTTTCAAAATATTTAAAAAAAATCACTTTTTGATGATACCGTTCCATTAAATATAAAGAAGAATATTGCCGAAGCTGTTAAGACTCGCGAAAGTGAAGATTCTACAGCAAGAAGATTTATAATTGATAAAAAAAATTGGATTCAAATGATTTGGAAGAAATTTGGATGCCCTCATGATTTCGTCAAAATTTATTCCTTTGCTCACTCTATACACATTCTCATTAACATTGAAACAACCACAATTCATGATGTGCCCTTGACCTCCACCGTAAATAGCCCAGACCTCAAACAAAACAAAAAGAAGCAACGATTTTATTGATTAATAATAATAATAATGATTAGAATCTCTGATTACTTCTTTCTTAAAAAAAAAACTTTCGCTAGTTTCCTAAGTTGTCAGGAGAGAAATCCAAATAGGAATGAAGAAAATTAATTTTAAACGACATTCGGGCACCCATTTTGCAGTAGTTCTTCAAAAGTTTCTCAACAATTTCCTTGTAGTCGTTACTCTTTACCTAGTAAATTTTGAACAAACTAGAGTTTTTATAAAAAATTTCAAGTGGCTGAAAATTCAAATTTTTCTAAATAACTCATAAACTGTCAAAGATATTGGCAAAAAAATAAGAAGTTGCTAAAGCTAATTAGATATTCCATCTGACAAAAGAAAGTTTTTGAAAATAAATGGAAGAAAAAAAAGTTAAAGGGTTGCAAACATGAAAAAAATTAACAATTTAAAAAATTTTGAATTTTGAAAGCTGATATCTTTAAAACTACAAAAGGCAATGACTTTTTGTAAACAGTTATAGTTATTCCTTAAATTTTTTAATCAAACCTATTACAGACAATTAAAATTGGCTAATGCGTTAAAAAGCTATTATAGTCCAGTTATCAGAAAAAAAAGTTATGTTTTTTATTTTTACCTTATCTCCTAAGCTCGATAGAGAAAAACGGACTGCGGATTTGAATTCAGTGCGCGAAAATACATATGGTACCACTTTCGTCTTCTCTGGTCCGAAACCGTGTACCAGGTGTGTTCAAAAAGTACTCGGAATTTTCGTTTTTTCAAAAAAATATTTATTTATTCGTCTACATCAATATGGTCCCCTTCAAAGTATTCCCCCCCAGATATAATACACTTGTGCCAGTGTTTTTTCCAATCTTCGAAGCACTCTTGATATTCACTTTTTGATATGTCCTTGAGCACTCTCAGCGATTCGGCCTTTATTTCTTCAATCGAGGAAAAACGCCGTCCTTTCATGGGTCTCTTCATTTTTGGGAACAGGAAAAAGTCACACGGAGCCATGTCTGGTGAAAATGGAGGTTGTGGCATGACAACGGTATTGTTTTTGGCCAAAAAATTACGAACAAGCAACGACGAGTGCGTTATCATGGTGCAAAAGCCATGAATTGTTTTTCCATAAATCGGAGCTTTTTTTCGGATTGCTTCACGCAAACGTCGCATAACTTTAAGGTAATACTCCTTATTAACCGTACGACCTTGTGGTAAGAACTCTTGATGCACTATGCACTAAGAAAACAGTAAGCAAAACCATGACATTTGATCGAACTCGACGTGCTTTCTTCGCTCTTAGTGACGTTGGATGCTTCCAGGTGGACGATTGTGCTTTGGTTTCGACATCATAACCGTACATCCATGTTTCATCACCAGTTATGACCCTTTCAAGCAAACTTGGATCGTCGTCAACGTCATTTAACAGCTCCTGAGCGATGTTCATGCGATTGTTTTTTTGGTCAAAATTCAGCAATTTTGGAATAAATTTTGCTGCCACTCGTTTCATGCCCAAAACTTTTGAAAAAATGTTATGACATGAGCAAATTGATATGCCAACTTCATCAGCAACTTCTCTAATTGTGATTCTGCGATCATTCATAACCATTTTTTCCACTTTTTTCACATTTTCATCGATTATTGACGTGTGGTCGACCGGAGCGTTCGACATCTTCAACGTCTTCGCGGCCATCTTGGAAACGCTTATACCACTCGTAAACACTTGTTTTTTCATAGCAGACTCACCATAGGCTTTTTGTAACATTGCACACACTTTGTTACACTTAATTTCATTTTTTACGCAAAATTTAATACAAATTCTTTGACTCTTCAATTCTTCTATTTTTAAACAAGCAAAAATCGCCGAGCTCATAAAAACACGTCGAACTTTAGCGACTACCACAGACAAAGTAAACAGTGAATATAGCTGAAAATTTCATCATACTTTAGGGGCATGAATACCCTCACAATAAAAAAAAAATTTAGACAATCGGACTCTCCAGACCCGCGAAATTTAAAAATTCCGGGTACTTTTTGAACACACCTCGTATACCTGTGTAATTTTTCGTTTGATATTTTTAGTGATGAGTCTGTCGTTCTTGTTCTTTTTTTCTTGTTCTTGTTCTTGAGGTTAAACTTAAATGTGATACAAAGTTATATTTATTAAATGCAATTAAATATTTCGGAAAAATATGAATTATTTATTTTTCCTGTAGTAAAGAGTATATAGGCATTTCCATAAAAACTCATAAAAACTTATTATTTTATGATATTATCTAAGAGAAACATTTTAATTTTATTAATTAAATCATTTTATACATAAATTCATTTACCGTGATGATCAAATCGCCTCCACGGCTTCACAAATGCAGTTTTTCTTTTTCGTAAATGTTTAGCAAATAATTCGTAAACTTTTTTGCTCTAGTAAAAATGGAAGGCCTTGGCAAAAGATAATAAAAAAATGGTTGAGGCAAGGAAAGGACAATATATTAAATATGTTTTTTAATTATATATAACTATTTAAATATATTACATAATTATTTAACTACCTAATTACTTAATTACCCAATTGAAATACAATGGAAATTTAAGAAACCTAACGAGAGACCGAAAAGCCTAACAAAAATAAAACTAGAGTAGTTTTAAATTTGATCACTAGGAAAATAAACTTATGTTATTTCAAACTCTTCTAAATAGGATGTATACAAAAAGTCTTGCCCAATTCAGAAAGTGTTGCAAATATTGTAATCCAATTTAAAAATCCAGGGACCGTAACTGTTATAAGAGCTATCGAAAAAGGTTATTTGAAATAGTTATTTTGCGACTTTTTCTAAAAAAGTAAAATTTTAATTGTTATTTTTTGACAGAAAAAATAAAAATTAAAATTAAACTCTTAGAAAGTGATTTTTATTGTAGGAAAAAATAACAATTATTTCGGACATTTATTTTTTCGGCTAATTTAACTGTTATTTTTTAACTTTTATTTTTCAGTCAATAAATAAAAGTCAGCTTCGGACTTTGCTTCAATTGGATATAAAATCCTTTTTGTGTAATTTCTTAGATGTTGTAGTTAAATTAAATTTATTTTTAAATTTGTGTAAATTATGTTGTTTATTTTCCCTCCATATTGTTTTTCCAATTGTTTTTTTCCGAAAACCTCTAAAAAACTTAATACAGAGTACAATCACACAAGCTCATTTTTCATATGCTGCCTATATAAGGTGTGATTTTCAAGCGTTTGGTTTTTGAAAACTGAAAAAAAACCGAAAATTTGCAATAGTGAACGATATATTTATTTTGAGCAATACATCAATGCCTGCTCAAAATATATTACTTCAGCGTCTTCCCTTTATTAAACATTTTGTTTTGTGCGTTGCGTTTTCTGTATAAAGTTTTTTTAAGAGGTTTTTACACAATATAATTTACACAAATTTAAAAATAATTTAGCTACCATATTAACGAAATTACACAAAAACTATTTATATTTCCAACAAAAAAATAAAAGTCCATAATTGATTTTTTTAAAGGACAGAAAAAATAAAAGTCCGAAACTGATGTTTAGTTTTTGACTGAAAAATAGTTCAAAAATAACAGTTAAATAATCCGAAAAGATAAGAGTCCAAAATAAGTGTTTTTTTTCCCTGCAATAAAAATCACTTTCTTAGAGTTAATTTTTTTTCTGTTGAAAAATAACAAAGTTTGATTTTAGGACTTTTTCTTAATATCATAACGATTTCGAAAAAATATTTCAATGTGATCATTCTATTAAGGACCTCATATATCTGCGATATCTGCAGGACCATGATTGTTATTGAAAAAATTTTTTTGATATCAGCTATTTACGGTCCCTGCAAAAATCACTTCCGATTTTTGTAACGTAACGCCAGCACATATTTTTGCTAATATCTTTCAATCCTTAGAACGATTGTTTTACTTCTTTGTACTTAATGCAGTGCTACTTAATTGCTACTTTAGTATAATAAAACCTTCTTAAAAATAAAACTTTTCCATTCTTTTTTTTATATTTCTGCGTACAAATCGTATATAAGGCCAGTTTGAAAATGCTGGTATATATGTATGTATATTTTAAAAGTAATTTAAAATGGTTCATAAGTTTTATGATCTATGAAATTATTACATGAATTAAATTGTGAGCTTTAGATCAAGTAAGTTTTTAAAGTTTAAACAGTGAGTTGATCACAGCTTAATCACTCAAAGACTACTGAAGAGGAAAATGTAGCGATTTCCGAAACTGACTGTCTAGTCAGCTAAGTGATTGATTCTATACAGAGTTTTTGTTGTTGTTGTTGCCTTCTTTAAAAACTTACTTGATCTAAAGCTCACAATTTAATTCATGTAGTAATTTAAAATTTAAATTTTATTTTTATTTATATGATTTAAATATAAATTCTAAATGTTTGTTTTAATCATACTTTATTTTAAATAAAAATTCTAGTTGTTTGATAGTTTAAAATCGTTTATTGAGCTAAATTTAAATTCTAGCTAACAAAATTTATTTTTAATATGGAAAAAATAAAATGCATAGTATAAATAATTTGAATTTATTATAATATTTCAACAATAAATATAGTTTTCAAAGCACAACATATGCTTACCCAGTTTTGAAGAAATCTCAAATGAATCATGTACGATTTTTCTTGATCCTTGACCAAACATGCTGATTTGGCCATACATTTCATAGACGAAAATTTCATATAAATGTTCTAAATTCGTGCGAGACGCAATGCAGAAATGCGGGATTTATCATGCACGAATCTAATATCGAAATATTGAGGAAGTTTCGTTACCGAAAAGTAGATAGATATGTAAAGAAAATTCGTCAAGGAATTTAAATCGAACTGTGCTTCTGGACCGAATTCAACGTCGTGCGATATATTTGATAGGGATAAAAATATTTCATCCTCTCTCAACTCTACTGGAAATTGACGTAATGTTGGTTTCGTAATGGCCTGACGCCACCATACCGTATGTTTTCCAGGTTCACTTGGGAAGCTCTCGAAGCCCACTCCTTGACCATTGCCTTGATACCACACAGAACCTCACGTTGTAGTGATAATTCGTTCTTTAGTTGTACGGTTAAGTTCTGGAATAGTCTCGCTGCGGGTGTGTTTAACGTCAGTTTTGAGCAGTGTGAATTTAAAACAAATCTTCAACATCACTACCCCATCTTTTCAACCTCTAACTAACTATCACCCATCTTCCAAATCAACACAATGCTTATATATTTATATTAAACATTACCTGAGCTTTCACTCTACAACACAGAAAAAAATTATACCAAATTGTCAAAATCAAACGAATTCGACAGCAATGGCAATGACACCTAAACAGAGGTGTCAATGAATATTTAAATACTATCGAAAACCATAGATAGTCAGTCAAAAACTATCGATAGTCACGATAGTGTGAAATTATCGATAGTATCGACAGTTTGCGAACTCTACAGTTTAGCCTCTGAACGATTCGGCGAATTACAACAACCATGGATGTCTTGAAGTTGTTGTAATGGAGTGGAAAAAGAGATAGGCGCTGACAACTGCTACTTTGTATTATAATATATTGTCTGAATTTTTTTTAAGTCCAGCAGCTCATGCTGAAACAGAAATATTAATTCAATTGAAAAGACTTTTTTAAAAACTTTCTGTCCACAGACTGGGATTTGAACCGCGGCTCTTTCGCTTACGAGCCAAGCACTCTACCAGTAGGCTACGGTCACTACCAATCGCCGTATGACTAAAGCCACTGATAAGCATGGTGTTACGTTCAGAAGCTTAAAATATGAACATTGTGGGCTTATTTTTTCCTCAAAAATATTTTTTTGTCACATCAATCAAAATATGTTTACCTGGAATTGTAAACAAACATTGAAATGCTTGTCACAAAAATAGCAATATGTACAGTGGCTCACAACGAAAGTCGGGCAGGCATTTCTTAGCACTTTCGCATTGGTTTTAGAAATGAAAATTTAAGAAGAAACTTGGAGTAAATATTTTTTTTTTTCGAAACGTTCTTTATTGGTGAGCAAAATTAAACAGAAACATAGTTAAAAACTAGAACAACGGTAAAACAAAATTAAATCAAACCAAATCTTTAAAAACGAGCTCACATTGAAAGTCGGGCATTCATTGAAAGTAAGGAATTCAATGCTAAAACTAAGAATTGAATATTTTGTTGAAAATGCTTTTTCTTATATGACTACCTGCAGCCTTTTTGAAAAGGGTGCAACCAACTTTTTAAAAACTTCAGCTTCAATCTGATTCCACTCTTTACTTAGGATACTTTTTTTAGGATTGGATCTTTAGATGCCCATCTCTGATACTGCACTCAGTGTTCAAGTTCATCTCATAGATGTTCTATAACATTTTAATCTGGGCCTTGAGAAGTTGTTTTTATAACATTTGAACAAATATAAAGAACACAATTCTTTACCAAGAGCGACGTATGTTTCAGGCCATTGTCTTGGTAAAACTAAGAATTATACCTTCAATTAAATGAATCCTTCAAACATCAGACGCATCCGCAAACCATGACTGATCCTCTACCGTGCTTAATCGTATATTTAGAATTTTTATTGCAAAATTCTTCATTCGGTTTTCGCTTTCCATCTGAACCATATAAATTAAATAAACTCTCATCGGTAAACAAAACCTGAACTAAAAGCTTATTGTTTAAAAGTGGTAAAGATCCTTATGTTTTCTGTTTTATTAACCTTTCTCCAGGATAGAAAGTTTTTGGTCCTCTGCTCATGCACGAAATTAGGGCGTTCTATTACATTTTTCTTTCTAATACAGTGCCTTTTTCGTGCTACTCCTAAATTTAAACAACTTTTACTCAAAACTAGTGTCCGACCGAATATTCGGTTTCGGTTACGGCCAGTTTCGGCCCTTTTTTGCAGTTTCGGCTGGTTATATAATATATACCTGTTATTATATTTACAATTTGTATGGAAAACTAGTGGTTTCCCATTTACGAAAGCACGACACTAAAAATGTACATATCTTTAAAAGTTAGGCATGGATTTTCATATTTGAATAGGTACCTTGTTGAATAGGTACTTAAATTACCTTTCTTATGATACCCATAAAGTGTAGTTTTGTTGAAAAATTTTGAAAAATAGCAAGATTTGTAGGCAAATTTTTACCAAAAGTTTCGGAACATATATTGATTTTGGCCTCCTTACACCAAATCTGAAAAAATTGCAGACCGCTCGCAATTGGTTTAGAAGTTATGGGCCTCCAAAGTTGGAAAAAATAGCCCACAAATCTTGCTATTTTTCTAAATTTTTCAACAAAACTACACTTTATGGGTATCATAAGAAAAGTAATTTAAGTACCTATTCAAATATGAAAATCCCTGCCTAACTTTTAAAGATATACACATTTTTAGTGTCGTGCTTTCGTAAAAGGGAAACCACTAGTTTTCCATACAAATTGTAAATATAATAATAGGTTTATCTAAAAAAGTTATGAATGGATTTTCATGTTTGATACATACCTCGTTGAATAGGTAATCACATTACATTTCTTTTGATATCCATCTGCACTAAAAAAAGCAGAAAGATTTGTAGCCCATTTGCAACTTTGGAGGCCTATAACTTCTTAACCAATTGCCAGTGGCCTGAAGTTTGGATTTGGATTTAGGAGGTTAAAATCAGTATAATCCAACAAACAAATATTAAAAAAGAGAGTTGACGTTATTCTTGACTTATACCAAAATTTCTTGCATCAGTCATTTAATTCAAATATATAAGTTTGGTTTAATAAAAATATTTACAACGCATTCTACAAAATAAAAATTATGAATCGTCTATAATTTGATTTATCGTGTTAACGCAAAACATTTTGGCTAATTTTATAAGTTCGATACTATCATTTTCGATATTATCATTTCTATTGCAATTACCATTAAAGTTTTATAGATACTTAGGCCAAAAATTGATAGTTAAACTTCCGAACGAATTCTGTATGTGTGGAATAAAGGAAAAGAAAACGAAGTACATAATTCTATTCTTATAACACTAAACCTTTAAGAAAAACAGAAGTACTTTGCTTTGTAGCTCTAAAAAAATATACATTGTAGGTGCATACTATTTTGAGTGTGTACTAAAAAATAAATTAAAAAATTATCTCATTTAATATTATACTATACTTCAATTAATTATTATAAACTTCAATATTCAAATAATACTTGTTTTGTACTAGTGGCACTTTTGTTTTCTTTTAATAAAAACAATCATTCGTAAAAACTTAAATTTTCATATTAATATTCAACTTCGGTTTCGGCCGAATATTATAAAATGGCCGAATATTCGATTTGGGTTTCGGCCAAAATTCCGGTTTCGGTTGGACTCAAAACTCTTCAAACTGTTTCTGAGTGTACACTCTTTTTCAAATTGAGTTTTAACATGGCCTCTAGTTTTAGTGCAAATAAAAATGGGTCTTTTATTTCTCTTAAAAAATACCTTTCATCTTTGGAGCTAAGTTAATTTTTAGCTACTGTACGTTCTTTATTGCGTGTTCTCTTATCTAGTACATATATAATGCTTGATTACTGTTGATTTATTTTTAAGGCGATTTGTAAAATTTGTCGCTCGGATTTTCCTTTCAAACAATAATCTATCACGAGCTGCATTTCTGCCAGTGTTGATTAATTCACTTTTCGAGAAATGTTTATTTTTTAAAGTTTTGCGTTTGACTGACGTTATTCCAACCGTAATAAAGAGTTTAAAGCAGGAATAACGGTTTACGGACCATGATTTGCACTTTTTCTTTACTTGCCCGACTTTCAATGTAAGTTCGTTTTTATAAGTTTGTTTCGATTTAAATTTGTTTCACAGTTATGTTCTAATTTTTTAATTATGTTTCTGTTTAATTTTGTTCACCAAAAAATAACATTTTGAAAAAAATATATATTGCAATATTCTTCATACATTTTCATTTTTTAAACCAATGCGAAAGTGCTAAGAAATGAATGCCCGACTTTCGTTGTGAGCCACTGTATGATAAACAAAATATGGTCAGAATTGCGAAATATATGTAGGGTAAATAGAATTATGTTTGCTACAAAGTTGAAAATGTCATTTTTCTGCGTATGTTGCGCTCAGTCATTGCCCTTCATGTGTACAATGCAACAAAAGTGTGCAGTTCGCAAAAAGGTAAAATTTTTTGAAAAATTTTTCAGACAAATGTGACATGTTCGTAGTAAAAAAAATTATTATTTTACGGCAAACATATTTTGGAATTGTTTTCCAAAAAAATATTTTTTGACACATCAAAAAAATATGTTTACCTGCAATTGTAAGCAAACATTGAAATGCTTGTCACAAAAATTGCAATATGTGTGATAAACAAAATATGGTTAGAATAGCGAGATATATTTACGGTAAATAGAAATATGTTTGCTACAATCAAAATCGAAAATACATTTTTCTGCGTGCAGGGTTGAATCCAGCCTTCAGAATATGAGCATCTAAAAATGTTTTTTTTTCGATCCAACTTAATATTTATGTACATTGTACATGCGTATTAATAACAGCAACAGAAGCAGCACAATAACAAACGACATGATTGCAAATCAAACCAATAACCACAACAACAACCAAACCATAACCACAGCATAAGCAGCTACTGAAACAGCTTGTGTGTAACTTTTTCATACGAATATATATAATTCTTCTTCTTAGATTTTGCTATTTTGTGAATTTACTAAAAAAGTGACAAAACCCAAAGTAAGATATTAATTTTGTTCGTACTCCAGAAATTTTGGCATATATTTTTTCTTTGTACGATGAATATTAAAGTCTGTAGGTATCAGAGAACTGCACAAGCCTACTTGAAACTCTATTTCAAGTACTTGCTTAAAATACAAGTTTAAGCTAGCTTGAGCTTGATAAATTTAAATCAAGTATGGCTTGTAATTGAATATAAATAAGCCCACGACAGCTTGCGACTTGCAAGCATGCTAGCTTGCAAGCGAACGGCACGAAGTTTCAAGTAAAGGAAAGCTTGATGCCTTCGGCAAAAAGCTTGAAAAGCTTGAAATTGAAGGCAAGTATCCAATTAAAGCAAGTATCCAAAAAATTCAATGAGCTTGTTTAGAGAGAGCTTAAGCGTAAAAGGACTTTTAAGGATTCTGTGGACTCCGTGGTTGGAAGTTTTAAGGGTAACTTATTTCGAAGATGTCAAACTTTAAAATTGAAGATGGCGGATAGAGATGCCATCTAGATTTTTTATTTTTGCGAATTCTTGTAATTTTGAAATTCTGACAATGGATTTGATTTCGAATACAATGTCACTGTTTTAAAATTAAAGATGGATATTAGGGTTGCCACCTAAATTTTTACCACAGCATTGCCACCTAATAATATGTATTTTTAAGAGTTTTAAACATCAGTTATCAGTGTTAAGGGGTCGTTGATTTCGAATCTAAAGTCAGAATTTTAAAATTCAAGATGGTGGATAGGGTTGCCACCTTGATTTTTTGTAGTTTTATTAATTCGAGGCTGGCAAAAAAATGGTACACCAAAAATGGGTCGATAAATCCGAATCCGTTGTCAGAATTTCCAAATTATAAAATTTTGAAATAATAGGGCTGCCACCTAATAATATATCTTTTCAAGAGTTTTAAACGCCATTTATCAGTGCTGAGGGGTCGCTGATTTCGAATCTAAAGTCAGAATTTTAAAATTCAAGATAGTGGATAGGGTTGCCACCTAAATTTTTTGTAGTTTTATGAATTCGCGGCTGGCAAAAAAAAATAATACTCCAAAAATGGGTCGCTGAATCCGAATCCGTTGTCAGAATTTCCAAATTATAAAATTTTGAAATAATAGGGTTTCCACCTAATATTATGGCAATAAGAACAGAAAAAAAGTTACACGAACTCCGCATAATAAATGAAACGAACAACGAAACAAACGATCGTCAGTCGAAACCAGAGTTGAAAAGTAGAAAACTTGACTTTTTCCACCAACTCATGTGGGGTAGAAACAAAATAGAATCACGTCAGACATATGATTCGTTTTTCAGAAGCCAGTCGCGAATTGCAAGGAAAAATAAATCAAGTTCCTGCAATTCAACTCAAAGCTTGATATTTTTCAAGTAGCTTGATTTTCAATTTACTTGTTGCAGATCTCTGGTAGGTATACCCCAAAGTGTCAACTATAATCCTTAAATATGCTTGAAACAATTTGTGAAAATTACCCCCATACAAACCGCGCTGTAAGTCGTAGTTCTACGTCTATTGTTGCTATTTTTTCCTTCGGATTTGCTTTTCTTATCAATAAACCAATCCAAGAAAAAAATTGGAGCCAAATCGGATATGGTAAGTGCAACAAATATTACACTTCAATGTGAAATGGGCGATAATATAATATAATTTTTTTTATTATTGTTTCTGATAAGTTTCAGATTCGTATCTCACTGCTTCGATTGAAATCAGACTTTTTATTTTATTGTGTAATGCAATCTTTCTCATTCGTCAAACAATTCTTTATTCTAGTTTTGTGAAGATTGGAAAATATTTGAATTCATTGTATTATTAAATTCAGCTAAAGCTATAAGTTAATCAAGATACTTCAGAAAAAAAAAAACAACAACGTTATAACCTGGTGTAAGCGCTTCACAAAAACATTCAGTTAAGAATTGCGTGGAATGCTTTCGAAAAAAGTTTTAACATTTCAACAAAACTTTCAGAAGCAAAACAACAACAGCAACAAACATGATTGAAACTTTTTATGTTAACGTTCCAGACGTAAACTTATTTTATTTGCTTGAAAACATTTCAACAGCTAGTAAGTCGATTGTGTAAAGCTCAATTGTAAGAAATCAAATAAAGTTTTTAAGATACACAAACAAGCAAACAATCAAACAAACAAACAAAAAAACAGACTAACATTCAACATTGAAAATTCTGCGAAAAATTCCCAGGTAAATGTTTCATGATGTAGTTTCCTTTAGCAAGAAATTTAAGTTTATTATTTCTTCAGGTTTGATACGAAAATCAAATTCAAAACAATATCAGGGCGATATTAGGGATGGACATAATTAAAAGAAATTGTAGGTAATTTATGAAATTTGGTACTTTTAATAATTTAGAATCATTTTACTCAAAAGCAATATCTACCCAATTAACATTGTTTGAGCAACTAGGTGCGAGTGAACTCTAAAAGTATTCTATAGGTGTAGAATATGTGCATAAAGATGTATAAGATGTCCATAAATCAGAAGTTTTAAAAATTTATTTTGTCATTTAGGTGTCATATATTTTATTTTTTGTCTTAGAATCAGTCTCATTAAAAATTAAAACGTTGAAACTCTCGGCAGGTTACCACCGAAACAGCAAAAAAAAATAAATCAAAAAGAAAACATAAAAAGGATCTTTACTTTTGGTAAAAAATCATTTGTTTCATTCCATACGATGTAGCCTTTATGCTCTGTAAAAGATTTTTAAAGTCTGTTTCAAAATTTGTGAGACTGATTTACTGCCTTCCAAGGCCACATTACGTTCTGCGACATCATTTCCTACGTGCAGTTGTTGAATAGGGTCCTTTGCTTCTTAAAATGAAGAAAAGTTTATGTTTCTTTTCCATTGTTCTGGGCCGGTGTGTAAAAAATCCTTTGAGATATTGCAGGCTTCAAAAAAAGTAAGGCTGACTTTGAAAATAAAATCTTGGATATAAAAATTTTTTTGCTTTATACCATGTTTTGTATTTTATTGGCTTGTACAAGTTCGTTTTCATTATTTCACGTATCAATATTTTTTAGCAACTAACGCAAAATTTTGGTAATTAATTTGCTTAGAATTATATTATAGAATATCCTTTTGATGGGTTTTTTAAAAGTTATGAAGTATTTTTTAAAAAATTTACGCAAATTTATCGAAACAATTAAATTTATGACACCCAAATGACCAAATGAATTTTTAAATTTTCTGATTTATCCTCATTAAGTAAATCTCATGACTTAGAAAACGTCTGTTATTCACTAACTTATGCCTAAAATTCGAGAAACCTCCGAAAAACTTGATTTTTAGGGAAAACTAAATTAGCAAAAGTACTTTACATCTTAAGTTTTCAAACAAGGACTGAGCAACTATGAAATTTGAAAATTTTTGAGGCAACCTACTGTATATCTATACTATTATCTAAAAGAAGACTCACAAAATTTGATCCAGAATAAGCTCGGTAACCGCTGAACCGATATTGATAATTCTTTTTTTATTCGATTCCTATGATAATTTAGATTGTCATAGCTTACTCAGGTTTTCGAAAAATTCTTTAATTATTACAAAATCACGCATTTTATTTGATGTTTACATTTAACCAGCTGCACAATACAACAGCAAACAAAGCTTTCCTCTCTTTGTCGCGAGAGCTTTTCTAATACAACACGGCAGCCATGTTGTGCAGTTGCTTTCAGTAAGGCTGCCCGCATAGTAAACGCCGAAGCAGGCAGGCAGGCAGGCAGGCCCTGCGAAGAAACGAGATAGAAATAACTTTTTTCTCTCTTGTTCACATAGTTTTCCTGTGCCTGTCTGCCTGCCTGTCTGCTTCGGCGCTTACTCTGCGGGCAACCTAAGATTCTTGCTGGCATACAGTGTTGATTAATTTTCTTTGCAAATGTTTTGAGGGGAGTTGCCAGAATTGAGTTATAAGCATAAATAAGTTTTTGCAGCCAGCCTGCTTTTCCCCACTTGAGATTGTGTTATACGAATATATAAAAGCGTTGTGACACTACACAGATGTTTGACAACCACGCAAGAACCACTAAGCCGATTACCGATAGGTAACAAACAATTTGTTATTTAAACTTAATCGTATTTTGCTGTTATATTTGAAACGCCTACTTTTCACTCCCACTTTTTGCAAAAAATGCTATATTTCAGACGATTTTGGTCGTATAAGACTACAATTTTGTAATTTACGTTGTATGGTTACTTTCGCTAACTTTGCTAAATATGGGCATGACCCACTTTAGCTACGTCTACTTTTCGGAGGATAAGCGTGGAATAAAGCAAAGCGTATTAGGTTTAAGCTAAATTGGGCTGAAATTCTGGCAGTCTATTTGTTTCGAGTACGAAATGGTTTAAGTGAAAAAATTATGCCACACCATCATTTCCTCCCACAATTTAACAAAAATGGTATATTTCGAACGGTTTTGGTCGTATTAGACTAAAATTTGATAATTTAGTTTATACGGTTACATTCGGCAACAAAACTAAAAACTGCGAATATACAAATTTTATTTTTCGAAGAGCATGAAAATTCGTATATAGCAGTAATGTGGTCTGCAGCAGGACAAAGTCTGCCGGGAAATACTATACATCAATTAGAATGCTGTGTATATCAGAAGGTTCTGATCGTCTTGCATTGATGTTTTAAAAGGAAACTTCTGGCATGTGTTGTCCTAAAGTCAATTTTCACAAATTCATAAAACAATCATAAAAAATCAACTGAATTGGGTCAAGACAACGTCTGTTAATAAATATAAATCTGCTTACTATAAATGTATAGATTAAGATATGGATTAAAACATAGATTTATGTATATAACTTTGGAATGGTTTGAAATATTTGAAAAATTTGTTCAGCTACATTTTAAAATGTTTTTCACAGAAATTAGTTTTTAAGCTGTAGAACATTGTAAAAAATATAACAACATTTTAAGCAAGTTAATTTTCTTAAAAAATCATAGGGGGGGGGGGGGTATAGTACAACAAAAACCACTTTTGGCCTATTCTTAAGTACAAATTGGATATTTTAGGGATTTCTTAAAAACTAACATATTTAAATAAAACATTGCATTGGTTAGGCAACGGTAAACAGTTTCTCATTTTCCCAATTTACGTCATTTATCTTTCAGACAAAGAAAATTTGATGACAATGGATTTGAAAATAGCGGAGATGTTTGCTTGCTAAGTCAAAACTTGAAATTTCAATAGTTTTTTTCTCATTCTGAAGCTTAAAAAAATGCGTTATACTGAGAAAATCTAAAGTTTTTGAGATATCGCAATAACTTTGATGTACTAATAACGGGGATTTTTTAACATACCTACTACCGCTACAAAATATATCCGAAAAAGTTTTCATTTACTGTTATTTTTGATAATCAATGACTTTTAATACAAAAATTCTTTGTACTATAGTTTTCTAGATATCGCCAAAAGTTTGATGTCATTGAAACAGATTTTTTTTTTTAAATTTAAAAAGAATATATTTTTGTTCAGAATACATGTTAAAATTACAATTTTGATTAAAAATTTTAAAAATTTTTATCAAAAGAACTTTCTCAAAAGCCAAAAAACAAAAAAAGCCAGGCAAATTTATGTTAGCATAGCAATTACCATTTAAATAAGGTATTCAAATTAAATAAAGTAATTTTTTAATATCTATATAATTTTTTTATAATTAAACAAAACAAACAATAATTTTAATATTTTGCAATTGATCTAATACAACTAAAAACTTTAATTTTAAGATTTAAAATTTGTATATAGTATTTAATATTTTTATCGCAGACGAAACAGCGGGTATTTAAAAAAAAAACAAAAATAAACTGGCCAAACCAGCCCTTGGAAGGACTTTGACCTAGCTTCTATTGATCAATTGTGTTGTGCGTTCTATTAAATGTTTGATCAAAATGACAGAGAACTGGACCTACGTGTTTTATGCCGGCTCCGAACGTCTTATGTTCTCAAGAAGCTTTACATGGCAATTTTTACTCTCTGAGGTTTGCCATTGTCTGCAGAGAGGTGACGACCGAACAGAAAAACTAATTCAATTGAAAAAAACTTTCTGTCTGAGCTGAAATTGAGCCCGGGCCACCGCGGTTCTTTAGCTTAGGGGTCACGCACTCTACCCACTAGGCTACGGCCGCCACGTGGGTATTTGCTAGTAGTAAACAGATCTTGAAAAGAGTTCTTTCTTAGAGGTTTTACTTAGTTCATAAAAGTGATCATGTAGTTAAGCTATCTGTGATAGTGGGGCATCTGGGTATATTTTGGATAAACAGGGACCATGCTTTGCCAATGGGATGAATTTGAATACCCAGTGGGCATTATAGCGAGTGCTCCGCAAAAGAAGGCATGCTAGCACTGCTATTATTGACGTCAATACACCTTCCATGACTAATGAGTACTTCTGTAAGGTATACCTTTTGAAGGTTCTGATTCTTTTCATATTAGTTTATATGAAAAAATTTACATATTACTTAAAAAAAAATGTTAAATACACAGAACAGTTTGTAAAAAAATGTATATTTAAAAATAAATAACAAAAAAAAAGTATAGCAGTGAGGGACTGCCGACCAAAGCGAAAACCTTTATATAAAATATTAATATTCCCTGGAAGACGTTGTCCTGCCACGGACCGCCTTACTGCTATATAAGAATTTTCTTGCTAATAGGGGTTTCGGACTATCCTACATGTAGGACGGATTTAACGCTTGGAGGTCGCGAATTCATTTTCTAATTTTCCCATACGATTTGTATGGGGAAAAATCAGTTTTGCTGGTAAATTGAATTTAGAGCCACTATCATTTAAGCAAAATGGTAAAAAAACATGAGTTCCCTCAAATTTTGTCTGTTATGACACATCCAAATTTCATTTTCATCGGATTATTATTTGGTGGTTGCCCAAAACGATTAAAAAATAAAAATATTAATACAAAAAAACTACTAGTTGTAACTTTTAATCCAAAAACATATATCAACCCAATGAACTTTTTCTTCACTGTGCGTTTCAACTATCATTATCTAAAATTTAAGACTTATAACCATAACGAAAACGTAGCACTTTAAGAAATATTGATTTTCCATAATCCTAAGTAAAAGTACTCATTTATATAGATAGCTCTTAGTAGTGAGCCACAGACCACCAAATAATAATCAGATGAAAATTAAATTTGGATATGTCATAACAGACAAAATTTGAGGGTAAACGTGTCTTTTTTTTAATTAATTTGCTTAAAAGATAATGGCTCTAAATTCAATTTACCAGCATAACTGATTTTTCCCCATACAAATCGTATGGGAAAATTAGAAAATGAATTCGCGACCTCTAAACCTTTACCAATTGAGATGCGCTTTACAGAGGGTGTTCCTTAGGTCAAATGGAAGTGGAAAAGCTGCGGACATCAAACACGATTTTTATTTGGGACACCCGAATATACATATATATATATATATGTATTTCCGATACGGCAACACTTTTACTAAAAACAAATAGTTTTAAGAGAATTCAAAGCTAACTGCTGAAAAAAGTGAATTTCAATTTTTCATATATATATTTTATTTGACTGTCGTGAAGTCTCTTTTAATGCCTCCAATTTAGATCTTGTTAGCAGGCAAACAGAAAAAATAGCAAGCAAAGTGCTATTTATTTTTCGCCACCAATTCGGTTCATCCCTTCTAACGCTGCGCAAACGCTGTGATCATGTCATTCTCTCTGCGTTTTTGTTGTAGATTTGCTTGGTAATTGTTGTTGTGCAGTTAGATTGAAATTTTTGTAGATGTTTTTTGTAGCTACAGTCGGCATATGACAATCGAAGTATTTTTATAACACTTTATATATATATATGTACATAAAAACACTTACGCAAAACACCTGCAAAATAAATTTATATTTACAGTTGTAATTGAATAACAACAGTCTGCTTATCACAAGCGTTCTATTTCTTGCCGCCTAATGTTGTAAATCGAAAACGCAAACAACCGACAAGTAAGACACGAGAAGCAACACTTTTTCTTTACGAAATTCTATTGCTTCTCGTGTCTTGCTTGTCGTTAGTTTGCGTTTTCAATTTACAACATTAGGTGGTTAAACTGTCTACGTACATTTATTATATTAAATTATATATAATTTATATACTATATCTATTTCCTATATATTCTTATTTTAATACACAACACAATCTAAATATAGCGCGCATGTATATTGTGTTATTATATAAAAATATATAGAAAAGATTTGCATTTTCAAATTAATTTAATAATGAAATAGTTTAAATAAATGATATGAATTATATGTATAGATTTTTAATTTGGTAGTACATTTAGTTAAAAGTAAACAGCTTCAGATATTTATACAAAATTTCAAAAATTAATTTTAATTCTTATCTAAAATAAATCAGTTTTCATATGACGACTGTAGCTACAAAAAAAGTCTAAAAAAAATCCAGCTAACTGTACAACAACAATAACATGAGAAAACTACAACAACAACGCAGTGAGAATGGAAAGGATCATAGCGGTTGCGCAACGTTAGAGCGGATGAACGAATCGGCGTCAGAAAATAAACCGCATTTTGCTTACTATGTTTTCTGTTTTCCTGGTAGCAAAATTTCAAGTGGTGGAATGGCAAAATCAGACAAGGTAGTCTTAGGGCGGAGAGCCGGTGACCGAAACTGTCAAAACAAAGTTGACATTTCAAACAAAATCTGCAACCAATGAGAATGCAATATGAAAGCAAAAATTGGCCAAAATACAAAAATGGCTGAGTTTTACAGTTAGGGTCACTAAGAAAGAGAACACATTCAGCCCTAACACTACCTTGTCTACTTGTACTATGAGTGGTGGCATCAAAAGGGACTTAACGGCCAGTCAAGCAAAAACCAAATATCAAAAATTTTAAATTTATTTTATTTTAACCTACAGCAGCTCTACACATAAATTGAAAAAAACAGTATCATTCAATGTTTCGCAGCGGAGAAAAGAGATAAAAAAACGATGACTCAGCAAAGGAACTTATTGGTGGTTGCTTGCTACATTTGCTGAGCGCCTGGTAGTCAAGATCCAAGAGCGTCATTTAAAAACCTATTCGCTGTCTGTATTGATGACGAGAGTTGCACGCAAAATGACGATGACGCAAACCAAAGATTTACCCTCCACCAAAATCATTCAACGCGCCTAAAGAAGTATTCACTTCAGAAAAATAACGAAAGTACTTGAGTTTGTGTGAGCGTGTGTGTGGGCCAACGATTTCCCGGTGCATGAGCAAGTGCAGCAAAGTTAAATTGGCTTTCTTTGGTGGTAAACGTCCCCCAAGTGTCACTAGCAGCAGCACAAGCAAGTGCAGCGCAAATTTCTTGCTAGCCAACATCCTCCAAGTGCCACCAGCAGCAGCACAAGCAAGTAAAGCGCAAATTATCCGCTTTCAATTTATTTAATTCACGCCGGAGTATAATGGCAGAAACTTGCCTCCGCGCTTGAGACATGCTGAAATGGTGCTTCTGAAATTTTGGAGAGTTGACCAGTCAATTGAATTGTGCTGCTCGTGGCGACTCTCGGAGAACGTTGGCAAGCAAAAGAATCAGGAAATTTGCACTGCACTTGCTTGTGCTGCTGGTGATGGCACTTGGAGGATGTTTGCTAGCAACAAATTTTCCACTGCACTTGCTTGTGCTGCTGATGGTGGCACTTGGAGGACGTTCGCCAGCAAAGAAAGCCAATTTAACTTTGCTGCACTTGCTGATGCACCGGGACATCGTTGGCCCACACATACGCACACACAAACTCAAGAACTTTCGTTATTTTTTTTATTATTTTGTTATTTTTTTTTTCAAGTTTACAATATTACAAGTTTACGAAATAAGTTGCAAGTACAAGCACTCGAATGAAATATGTCGCAAATTGAATAAAATGCAAATTAAATAAAATATTAACGCTAAGACACGATCGAAATGTGAAACGTCAAAATTTCATCGTCCATTTGACACAGCAAAAAAGACAAATTTATTTCAACACACACAAATTTTATTCAACCTGATATTTTCTATCCTACCACGACCGAAAAGTTTCCTTTTGACACACACCCTAAAACAATGACAGTTGACAACTCTGAAAATAAAATGCCGCAGTGGTGAATATAAAAGCCACTGACAAATACAACAAGTGTGAAAATTGTCAAACTTTTAAAGTACATAAAGACCAATATAAAGCGAATTAATAATAAGTTTTGGTTGCAAACATCTTATTGCAGTATTTATATACTAAGTATGCACTAATTTCAGGAGTTGCCAAGTGATTTCTTTGTGAGCTTGCGGCCGATTAAGAACAAGAGTGACGATCATTGTTGATTTTTTTTATGCACAAATACATGCAAACATTTTTGAGGTTGTTTTCTAAGTTTCCTATCTTGTTATCTTTGCTGTCTGTATTGATGACGAGAGTTACTCGGAAAAATACCATGATGCAAACCAAAGATTTACCCTCTACCAAAATCGTTCATCGTGCCTAAAGAAGTTTTTACTTCAAAAATGTTAATGCTCGAATTTTTATATATGTATATTACGATCATTTGAACTGCATGCGACCTTGAATTCAAGAGGAAGATCACTTAATTTGAGATCGGGGTTACAGATATTAAAATGGCTGTCTTTCCAAAGATTCCACCAACGTTAAGTCGAGGTGCTCAAGAAACGTTCATATTAATAATATATTTAATTTCTTTAACCAATCAATTCTTTGATTGAATGCAAATGGATTCATCAGATTGAGAATATATTTGCGCTTTCGTAATGCATCAATACATTAAATGTGTTCATTATTGTTCTAACAGATTAAGTGTACGAACTATGCCGTATGCTCTCATGTAACAGTAATCAGCAATTATAATTTAGGGTCATCAAATAAATGTGATATATTCATTGATGAGTCTTTTAAATGGCGTATTAATTTCTCAATATGTTGACTTTGAAAATGAAATCTGAATTGTTTACTTTTCTATTCTATTCTCATTAAAAAATAGTAAAATAAAAGATGCAACAACCAAAACTATAAAAAAACATTACACGAAGGAAATATCAAAAGAATAGCCCACCCTAGATTAAGCAATACTCGTATATTTGTGTCGATAAAGAATATTCTTTAAGTCGACTTAAGACAGAACTGAGTTGTTAATGTAGCTGTGTTCCACACATAAAGAACTATGAACAAACACATTCTGGAGCTTCTAGCATGATCTTAGCCAAAGTTATGACACAAAAACAAAACAACCTTTCATAGAACTCATATGACATTAAAATAATTTTTTAACCAAAAACTAAAAATCAGAGCGCGCTTAATTGCCTTGTAAGGGTTCGCATTGGATACTTTTTCTGTATTCGTCTCAGTCCTAGGATTCTGACTATCTATTCTTAAGATAACCCACAATTAATAATATTGTGAGAATTTGTGAAAATTTTAATAAACTTGAATTGGTTAAGACAGACCATAGCTCTGGCCTATTATTAATAAAGAATACAACGAATATCAAAAAGGTTATGTATACTTATGTCTACTTATGTCTATTAAGAGGACAAAATTAAAAGTATTTACATAGTTGTAAGCAGTAAGAATTAAACTCGAATCATTTCGATCGAAAGTACTACACACTAACCGCTACCCAAAACTCATTGTCAATGTAATTCATTCAATATTAAGTATTAACTAAAGCTTTGTTGCAGCAGATGACAGGAATTTATTAAAAAGATTGTGAATCAGCTATCCTACATATTCTATTGTGAATGTGTGAAGCTATGATGCATCAGATCACAATAATCGATCAAAAGCATTGTTCATTAGCTATCCAAACAACAAAAATAACAAGGTTCCATTAAACGGATTGAAAATTATCACAAGATGTCAATTGTTTTAGGTGTAGATTTTAATTACGAATTCAGACATGAATGTTCATAAAATGGAGCTCAATGAGACGCTCTCAAGGAAAAGAGGCATGGGCGGTGTTGTAGATTTTGACTTATCTATTTATCTGAAAAATAAAAACCAAGAATATTATTAATCACTATGAGTGTATCTACGGGTGGTACTAGAGAAAACAATATTGAAAATTGAGTTCTTAAAACAGCTTGTTTTCTGCAGGTTATTAATTGTTAAATATACGATGTTTTTTAAAATAAAAATTTGATTCTAGTTACAGCGATAGCCACTGATGTTATGAATAGCATATTTAAATTTCAGATGATTCGGCTGAATAGTTTTCGTTCTTTTTACAACACCATGCCGAAAAAATTAGTTTCGAGATAAATGAGTATAAAGAGAATGAATGTAGATGAAACACTGTGGCTCGACAACTACCAAAAAAGCTTTAGAAGTGAAAATAAAGTCAGAAAGACTATACTTTTTAATTATAAAAAAATCAATTTCATAAAAATTTTAGACAACTATTGATTTAATATTTGCTAGATGACATTACATCTATATAATATACGTTTGAAATTTTGGATATTAACATTTACATTAACAAAAATAGTTAATAATTAATATAAAATAAAAATTAAAGGCAATTAAACTTACTGTAGGGAATATTTGTTTTTTGTTGCCATTCTGGTATTTAAATTTTTTTAGATTAATAATGTTTTTATTAAAAAAACTATTAAATTATCAAACTACTGCGAAAAATCTTCGCTTCTCTCGTGCATCCAGCGACGCATCTTTATTTTTGTCTTTGGCAAAGTTGTAGCTAACAGTCTAATGAACAAACTTAAAAGCAAAACTAATTCATAAAATAGTTTATTTCAATATTTTTTTTTTTAAATTGCGAAATATTTTGCAGTTTTTCGCTTTTTTTGTCATAATTTAATGGGAATCTAAATTTTTCCTATACTATCTTTATCAAAATTGTAGCCAACAAAAAATTGAACAAATCTTGTGGAACATGTTATGTGAATTGAACGTGTCTACACTCTTAAAACGCTAAAAAGATTACTTTTTAAATAAAAAATACTGGTTTTTAGGTCTGTTTTCGCAGTTTTTCGACCATAACTATTAAACTGAGCCTATATCGCAGACCCCTGCTTTTCTACCAAAATATGTTTCTTGAGTCATAGTGTAATTAATGTAGAATAAAAGGAATATCACAACATGAATGTAGATCCAACTCTAACCTAAGTAACTCGTAGCGTTTAAGTCCTTCGGTTCACAACGATTGGAAAAAAGTTTGATGACAGGAAAATATTCGCGTTGACTTCAACTTAAAACCTTTTTAATTTTTCCAGTTTTAGGAAAAGAACTAAAAACATACTTTCACAAAAATAATTTGTTGGTGTTAGGTTACAGTAAATACATTTTAACTGGGGTACTCGAAAAGTAATTGTTTCAGTTAAAACTCTGTTTATTTAACTGTAATTAAATTAGCATCATCGACTTTCGGTTGACGTAACTGCTTATTGTAACTTCATGCCTAAATAGCAATTCGGTTAAAATTCAATTCGGTTAAACAATAAGAGCATAATATTTATGCTTTAGTTACAAGAACTGAATGGAATTTGTTATTTTAACTTACTTTCCGTCTAAGCGACCAGTACAATTACAGATTTACGAATAAAAGGAGTAGTTGAAACATCCGCTTTATTTATTCTGTCAATAGAATTGTTCTTACGTTACCACCGAATTTCAACGAAGTTGCACCGCCACCAAAGTCAATTGCAACAGACGAATAGTCAATAAAAATAATTTACATGTGGTCACCTTAACCACAACCGCTCGCTGTGTTGCTCGTTTCTTCTTTGTTCAATATTCGGTCGATTGCTAGTCGGTTTTCTCGCTGCAAATTGTTTAAGTGTTTTAAGGTAAAGAAATTAATTAAAAAATATATTTTATAGAGTATTTAATTAATATAACTTGTACAGTTTATATTAATCAAATTCATTTCTTCGTAAATGACTGCAAATGTTCAATAAGAAACAACAAAGCAATCCTTATTTCCGTCGTTTGTTTTTTACACTCGCTATGTTGCTCGTCGAGACTTTGTTCATGATTCGGTCGGTATTCTCGCGATGGGAAGACTCGGTTCATATAACCGAGTTCTGGTAAACGCGATAAACAGTTCGTTGTGCACAACCGAATGGCTCAAAAACTTGTCTGCAGTTCCGTTCTCGCAACGGAATGACGCAATTAGCTCAATTGGGAAAGTGGCGATTGTGGCGCTTGGATTTACAAAATTGCCTACAATCGACAAAGTTAGTAGGGCAATTATTTGGTTTCGGCAATGGGTTAAGTTCTGTGAGTGTATAATACCAGAATA
This sequence comes from Dichetophora obliterata, assembly GCA_963920525.1. Taxonomy (NCBI): domain Eukaryota; kingdom Metazoa; phylum Arthropoda; class Insecta; order Diptera; family Sciomyzidae; genus Dichetophora; species Dichetophora obliterata. The sequence goes on from OY986435.1 coordinate 85,103,692, forward strand.
CTTGTCATGTCCTTGTATTTTTTTTTTGCCAAAATCTCTGTTATCTTATCTGCATTTCAGTCTTTTTTTTATTCAAATGTCCATTTTACGACAAAACCATTGATCATAGATGCATGACACCTTGGACTTTTTTGTTGGAATCAGAAAGATCTTAAGTCATTTTTAAATATATTTTACAGTTAAGGCAGGAAATGGGAAAATGCACTAAGAAAAAAATTTCCAGAAAATCTAGAAAAATAGCACCCAATCGTTAGAAAATCGGGCTTCATTTAGCGCCATGGCCAATTTTCTAAAAATAAAGTATATATTTTTCGTTAAATTGACACCACAAGTGGCACCACAATTGACACCACAAATGGTTTAAGAAAATTATCCAATCATTAACGAACTATTTCGCTAAAATGAAAAGACTTATCGCAATTGTGTTGAAATCTTATTACATTTTAGTAAGTTTTTCTACCGATTTATCATCAACTATAACTGAGAGAAACATTTTCTCTTAAAATTAGAAATTTTCTGCCGTTTATTAATCAGTGGCTATAACTACGAGAAACATTTTCTCTGAAAATCAGAAATTTGCTATCGTTTATTAATCATCTGCTATAAGTAAGAAAAAAATTTTCTCTGAAAATATGAAACATTTGATGAAATTCCTGGAAAATTTTGTAATTTTTGCAAAAAAAAAAACATTTTTTAAGATTTTGAACAGCGTTCTGTGAGAATTATGATTTTTATACTGAGAAAAACTGCAAACATTACTATTATTAACATTAAATTAAATTGAAAAACTACCACTATCCGGAGACTTGAAACTCGGTCGCGTGAGTTTAAGTGAATGGGCTTTTCCATTCGACCAACGCTGTTGTTCAACAACCGTCGCTTAGTTTGCTTCATTAAGAATCTTTCGCATCGTAAGTAATTTTAAAGCATTTTTTCTAGAAATATAAGAAATTCATCCTTAAAATAAATCGAGGATGGTGTACAAAAAAAGAAAAACTTACATGTATTTCTATAAAATATCAAAGTTTTGTATCTTATGTTTCTCCTAATTTAAGAAATCACGCTGTAGAATGTTGCAAGCAGACTTGATATCAATACAGTTTTTCTTCAAATTATTTCTGCTTGTATAAAATTATTGGAAATTTAACTTTTATCTTACCGTCATTTCTTATATTTAAGTAAAAACTTGTCTTAAAAACTAAGAAGCTGTTTTGATAACATTGCAACGAAATCAAGAAGTGAAGTCGTTAAATCATGTAAAAATTCTCCACATTAAGGAGAAACCTCTATAGAATATAGAAAAATCCATGTCTATGAATTGAAGCCACAGTTTCTTAATTTAAGGGAAGCAGATTTTTTTGAGTGTGTGCCGAATTTTACCAAAAATTGAGACTTAAGCCAGTTTCTCAGCCAATAACTTGTTCGGTATTATATATATCAAAATTTTGAGTATACATGAACCATCTGTGATCAATTTTGATTCCAATAGTGAAAATTTGATATAAATCCCTCTGAGAAAACGAAAAATCAAAAACGCACATTTTAAAAACGTTTAGTAAAATTAATTTTTTTAAAAATTTTTTACGCCATACAAAAATGAAAACGAACATTTTTAAATAGAAAAGTAAAATGAAACATTTTTAAAACAACCACGAATATTTTACAATGATAAAGTAGGTTAAAATTAATATTTTTAAAAACATTTTACGCCATACAAAAATGAAAGCGCACATTAAGTAGAAAAGTGAAACGAAACGTTTTTAAAACAACTACGAACGTTTTACCACGGCATAGTAAAATTCACATACTTTGTTTCAAAACACTTGCTAATAATGAATTGTTTGTTATAAATGTTTCATTGACTTATGTGTTTGTTCAGAAAATAAAATTATTTGTTCAGAAAATAAAATATTTTTCATTCTCGATTTCATCACTCTGCAGTTTGCCTGCAAGAAAGCGATGAAAGAGTTTGAGTTGGAGCATTTGCTGCCACAACTAAAAGGTAAGTATTTAAAATAAAATGAATAATATCTGACAAAATTCTATTTTTTTATAGACGCTGGGATATAGAATAATTATCTTAAAAATTTTAACGAGATGAACAAAGCTGATGATACAAAACCTAAAATAAAACTATTATTTTGAAAACCCATAAAGGTTTTTTTTATTAAAAGAGGAAATGCGGATTTCCCTAGATTTTTTGAATTAATGGGAAATATGGAACATTTTCGTTTTTAAAATATAAATAATTGTTGCACCATTGCATTTTAAAATGTTTATTGTTACAAATCGAACGAACATTTTAGAATCTAATATCAAAATTTTCGTTTTTATAATGAAAATAAACATTTTACATTTGAGAATATTTATTATTAAAAATCAAACAAACATTTTAGAATCTCTTTTTAAAATTTTCATTTTTAAAATGAAAAAAAAGTTTAACTACAGCATTTAAAATATCCATTTGTTAAAAATCAAACCAACATTTTAGAATCCCATTTTAAAATGTAAGTTTTTAAAATGAAAATATACGTTTTACTATTTCATTTTAAAATGTTCGTTTTTAAAATTAAAATAAACGTTAGAAGTGCAAAATCTGGGTTAAACGTTTTTAAAAGTAGCTCGTTTCTGCCATTTTTGAAAATTTTGTTTTCTCTGTGTAGATATAGATATTCAGCACAGAAGTAAGTAGCAAAGAAAAATGGTAGCATAAACGCGATATATTGTGGGTTTAGGTAAACACACTAAAGACATTGATGATGGAATTGATGTTAATTCATTAAATGAAAAATTCTGCAACTTATTTATTCCGGCAGTTACTTCAAAAATTATTATAAACTTCGAATTATTTAAATGGAAGAGCACAGGCATTAAGCACTAGAGACTCGCTGTCTCAACATCTTTCGCTCTCACGGGGAGTCCCACAAGGATCTGTTCTTGAACCACTCCCACAGTTCTACCCACAGTTTTCAAGCATTCGACACTTCACTTGTAAGCACATGACGTTCAGCTATACGCTAGTGCCCCGCTAAACGAAATTGCTCAGTGAATCCAAAATACAGATTGATTTGGAAAATATCTCTAATTGGGCACTGAAAAACGGTCTGTGTCTGAATGCGTCTAAGTCGAATTGTATGATGATTTACAAAAAGCCTGTAGATCTCTCTGAATTGCCTAGAACAAAATTCGTCGATTCTGAGAAAAGTTTAGGGATAACATTTAATAACACTCTAACGTGTAACAATCACATATAAATTATTATTGGCAAAGTGTACGGAATGCTACGCACGCTTTGGACAACACAGCACTTCACATCGCAGAACATAAGAATGCATTTGGCCAGAACATATCTGCTTCCACCACTTCCTTACGGGTGCGAAATCTACGCCAATTGCGACAATGCCACAAAGCGCAAACTGAATGTGCTTTACAATAGTACCGCACGATATATATTTAGTTTGAAAAGATACGACCACATTTCCTATCACGCTAAGCAAATATGTTCCATGACCTTTGAAAAACTCTTAGAATTTCATACTCTGCTCCTTTTACATAAAATAGTAAACACTAAAGAGCCATCGTATATTTTCAAAAACTAAGATTTACGCACACTCAACATTTAAAATAGCTTATTCACACGTGACATTAACTATTAATAGCAGAGCTACAATTTTTCAGTTACGTTGTTCATCTTTGGAATTCTCTTCCACATCAACTACAAAATATCTGAAACGCAGCGAGTTTTAAAAAACTGTAACCATTTAATATATCACTAAATTAATTTTATTGCAAATATTTAAAATAATTTCAAGTTGCTCAATTTATATTATTTTATTCAACTCAATTCACTTAATTTTCATTCATTTAATGTATTAATGTACTTTTGGTGACTAATGCTGTTCATTTAAGTTTCTTGTAATCTTTAGCATAATGATTTATTTGCAGGATTAATAAAATAAATAATTAAATTAAATATAAAATTATTATAAACGTATTAAATGTAGAAAAAAAGAAATGCGTTATTTTTTGCCAAAAGATGACTTTAGTAATCTTTGTTGTTTAAATGCAATCAGGTAACGCTAGATAATGTTAGAACTTACCTTAAAAAACTTTTTAGACGGTTTTGTGATTGCTTGAATCTTTTGTTTGAGCGTGCATTAAAGATGAACGCAAGAAAAGAGAAAATACGACCATATTTTATATTTTTCCTTCAATAAAGACGAAAACGCAAGCAAGGGTCTCTTACGAAAACGGTGGTGGTCGAATCGTGCTAAGCCGGAGAAACAGCGTCCAAGCGATTACGGACAGTCTGGAAAGTTATTCTGTGTGCTTGATGAAATTGCTACGGAATCATCTTTAGCTGCTCCTCTACATTCAAACTCTTAGGGCCTTACTTTGTAAAACGAACGCAGTCACTTGCGTAAGATTTTTCATTTGGCAATATATTTTTAAAGAACAGTTCAGTTAGAGAGAGAGAGAAGATTTTTTCTTATTCGTATGGAAATGAAATACGACAGACAAAAGATGCATAATGAAATTGAACAAAACGGTGCATATTTTCACTAATTCGGATCATTCTAACTATGCTAAATAAAGCCTTTTTACTACATCTGATATATATATGGTGGCAGAATAGGTGTAGTTATTATTAAAAGAAATATTGAGGATAACAAATAATTGGGACCAGCTCATACATTTGACCCCTCTAGGGGTCAATCCAGAAGAGCTATGAACGATTTTTCACATTTGCCATCAGAACTTTTTTGGAACGAGGTTTCTTTACGCAGCTTAGGGCCGTTTTCTCAATGTCCGGTTAAGCACTAATCGGAACTTTAACTGGCGGTTAGCAAAAAAGCATTTTCTCAATGTTCGGTTAGGTCTTAAGTGCCGGTTAAGTTAACGGCAAGTTGAAGTTCCGGTTAGTTGCTAATCGGAAGAACAGCTGTGTAGCGTAAAAAATAATTATATATTTTATAATTAAAAATGGATAGAATTTCGAGGATTTCGTTTTTTTCTTACTTGAATTCGATCCAAAACATAAAAAGGACATATGCGCATAGGCGTGATTACGTGGAAGAGTAATGCACTTTCTTCATATGCACTGAAGTTCGGCACTCTGTTGCGTTTTTAAATTATTTATTAATTAATCCTTGTTAGATATTTACAACTTTCACATCAAAAATAAAATAAAAAATAAGCATAAACAGCTGATATGCAGTTTAGCGGATTCACAATTGAAAAAATTCACAATTAATGACTTAACCGACACTTGGTGAAAACGAAATTGTTTTTTTAGCTATCGTACGGTTAGCTAACTCCCGGTTAATTGCTTTGCTAACCGGAGATTGAGAAAACGGCCCTTAGTTTGGTATAAAATGTAACTAACCGTGTGATTGTTGCGTGAATGTGTGCGAGTAGCAGACGGATAATATTGTGTCTCGAATACTATTGACAATAAGACACTGAAATTTACTACAGGGGTAGGCACAATCATGACAAATATTGGTCAATAAAGTGAGCGTTTTCTGAATAAAGGGGCTTGTGACTATTTTAAAAACATTGTATCTCGAATAACATTGATACTAGGGCATTAAAATTTAGAACAAGGGTAGATGTAATTACAATATTACAAATTACGGTCAAGAAAGTTGGATTTATTCGATAAAGGGGCGTGGAAACATTAGAAAACCACCCTATCTCTAATAATTGGGTACTTAATACTAGGGTACTAAAATTTAGTGCAGGTGCTAAGTGCTCTACAGGGTAGACACAATTATAAGAAATTACGGACAAGTATGTGGGCTTTATGGTACGAATGGGAGTGGCAATATTAGAAAACACCAGCAATAATATTGACACTTAGGTAATAAAATTCATTACAATAATGTATAAAATTATTTCAAACAACACGATGAAGAAATATTTTTGTTCAGTCTCTTTATTGGACTCCTGAATAAAAAAAAAGCATTGAAATTGAATATATTTAAAAACAGTGGAGATATTTGCATGGAAAGTCAAAAATTTTATTTTCAAGTCACTTTATCTCATTTTAAGAATACGATTTTTTATGAAAAAGTCGTTGTACTAAAAATGTCTACAATTTTTTGAAGGTTTCACTTCTACCGTGCGTGGCAACCACACACATACTTTTTTATATTTGTGTGCTTGTTTTAAATCATGCGTGAGAATCTTTACTGCAATAAAGTTTTAAGAAATGGATACTGCAGCAAATGTGTGTAATACATTATATTCTGATGTTAGAATTTCAAAAAGTTTTTTTGACACTAGGGAGGACCCTGAATTGTAGACCCTGCAGTATTAAGGGGTCGCTGATTTCAAATCTTATTAGAGAAATTAAAAAAGTTTTTACGCTAAGGTGGAGCCTAAAAATGTGTTTTTGTTTTATAGTCTTTGTAGATGCACACTGGTTGCTGATTTCGAATCTAATGTAAGAATTTCATAAAGTTTTTTTGACACTTGAGTGGACCATAAAATGTGTTTTCTTTTATACTCTTACGTAAGTCCAGTTTTGAATCCAGCTTTTATATCAATTCAAGCTAGATTCGAGGAACATGATGAATGTTCAATGCTCAACGACATTTTGCGTCATGAAACAAGCATCGCTGGCAACGGTAACTGCCACTTTTCATCTCTCATGATAATCCTACATCTTAATTTTCAATAAATAAATCTTTCTTCCTAAAATATTGAATTAAACTTTTTGATTTGATTGTTCATTCACATGATTTGACTTGAAAAAATGATGCAAAATACAAAATAATAAATAAATTAAAATATACAGATTTAATTCCAAATTACATTCGGAGTTGAAGAAAAAGCGTAAGGAACTTCGTTCCTGACGGGGATCCGCCGACAGCACCACTTTTTTTCTGCTATTTTGTTTCAGATGCAGTTCGAAAACTGTTAATTTTTCGTGGCTAATGTACAAATGTACCAAAATCAAAGTGGTTAAACATTTGACTAAAATTAAATTTTTATACAAACTATGTGAGCAATTTTCTATACAACTAATTAATTTTCAAGTCCTTCCCAGATTTGGCTAAACTTGACACCGAAAGCCTACTTTGGATATCTGCTTGTTTGCACGAACTCAGTCCAATATATGTATATATTAACACCTTAAAATGTGTAAACACGACAAATGCTTACGTATGAATAGCTTAAAAATTTCAAGCATTTAAAATATCTTGCATCTAAAACACTAAAATAAAATAAAATCTCAGTATGCAAATAAAGATTAAAATCCAGTTACCATTTGCTCTTGGAGCTATTATATCAAAATTCATGTCACAGCAATGCATTCTATATAAAAGTTGAAAATAAAAAAACTATGGCCAAAATGCAATGAATTGTGCACAAAAATGTCCAACGATGTGTAGAAATTCCTCATCACGTGCTGCAAATGTTTTTCGCATTCCAACGTTTTTTGTTTCCGATAGATATATTTAAGCTTTTGTTTTTTCTAGCTAACATATGTGGGAGTATGTGCGTAAGTCTGAATGTATACCCAGCAGAGAAATCTATATGTCTTACAATATACGAATTAGCTCCAGAAGAACATTTAATATAGGGAAGACTTATTTCTGCATAAATATGAAATTAAGTACAATAAAGCTTATTATTATTGGGGTTATTAACAAATGGGTATCACTTAAGAAATAGTGAAGAAAGTAAACGGTAGTTTTTATTTGTAGGCATTTTTTTATTTTGTATTTATTTCATTACAACTGAGGTGGTGCGTAGGAACGAACATTGGCAGACTAGAACGCGATTGGCCCAGGGAGAATAAATAATTTCTTCAAATATATCAAATTAAATAAAAATATACTTTTTTATAATTTTATAGGACTTGGCATTACCAAAGAATGACATCTGTAAGTAGTCAGACTCTACATTACTCGTTTATTATAACGTTACTATTGTAGTTTTAGTCTGACTTACAGCAAGCATCTAATGTAAGTGAAGGTGATTATATTCTATGACGCTTCTTCGTTAAGAGTAATTACCATTACCATTTTCTTAGGACTTTTAATCTAGAGGGAAGCACTTCCTTTTATTGTTATATTATTGCGCTATTAGTACAGTACTACTTTTGTCCGGATTTTTTATTTTTCTACTGGGTATATTGAGTGCATTCGTGTGTGCATGTGAAAATATTTTTGCCTCCACATTTCTGCGTTCACACGCCATTTAAGGCGATTGTTAGATTTTTATTATTTTAAAATAAATGTGAGAATTTGAACCCGAACAACATGTGAGCGTCAATCTAGAAACGATTGAATAAAATGTTGAAATTGAAAATATACTAATAATGTTTAAAAAAATAATCCAAAAAATTTAGACAAGAGCTAGGCGAAAAAACATAATGATTACTTCTGATTATTGTGCTCTTACGCTTAGCAATTGTGAACAGCACTGTTATTTATTTACAAGGAATATAAAAAAAATCATTAAAATCCTTATAGTAAAAAAAATAATAATAATAAAAGCCATCTGTAGAAGCAATACAGAAATTTTTTTGTTCTTCGTGTCAAAGATAAAATCTGGCGCACACATTGGTATGCAAATATGTGTATGTATGTGTGTTTGTTATTTTATTGTACATTTGTGTAAAACACGTCTTATTCTTATAACTCATCAGTATTTTTTTACAAGAAAAAAACCTCATTGAAATGTATTGCCTGAGTGGTGTGGCTTCATTCGAAGCATTTTACCTTGAAGCAGGCCTATAGCCACGGGGGGACTTTTTGGGTTCAAAATCACTTTTCATCCATAATTAATTTTCATAATTAAATTTTTATTTCAATTTATGACCAAATTAAATTTCACACAATTAATAAATCTGTTTATATTTTACAATTTAAAATTTCGTCAAAATTTTAATTTTTGGAGAAAGAATTCTCAAATATCAACTCTTTAAGGATATTATTTTTTAAATCTTATTCTTTTAGTCTAAATATTTAGATTTTTTAGAGGACCGAAAATTGGAGGCGCATATGTCAATATGAACACTTTTAATCATCATGTTGACAAAATTGAAAAATTATTGTGGAAAGATATCTTTCTAGTGTTTAAAAGGAAATTTTTATATTAACTTTTGGTATCAAAAGTTAACGAAAATATTCAATTCCATATTTTAAAAAATCGATTGAGCAATTTACATATTTTTCCCTAGCATCTCGAATCTATGCTAAGATTTTATGCTAAGATTTTAGAGATATAATTTTAAATTTCATTAGGATATGAATAAGAGTGGCTCCTATTTCTTAACTTAAGAAAAGTTGAGCTCCCAACCCCCAACCTTGTTTCAATCAACAAAATAAAGATATGTGGGAAATTTAAGCTTAAGGGGAGAACCTGCCTAGAGGTCAAAAACACGGTGATGTTCTTTATTTTTTTTTTTTCATAGAAAGAAGTAAATTAACACCTTGAGTTTTTGACAGTTTTTTACTGATTCTTAAAGTGTATAGAAATAATTTTTTTTTTTGTGCAAAAAAGTGCATTCTGAAGTGTCAATACGCCGTCAAGCGTCACGCTGAAAAAAATTTACCCAAACGGTCTCATGTCATCTGATAAATAAATTACAAACAATTTTGTAAATAATACTGAATTTACTAGAGCCTAAACCTATATCATTACATACACTGATGAAAAAAGGTAGTGAAATCAAATACAACGCATTTCATTTAATGATTTGCAATATCGATTTTGCCCAATTTGATTAATTCCTAATAATAAAGGGTAATCCAATTATATTGTAAATTAATGTAAAAGTATTTGATGCAAATATGATATTCAATTTAAAATTTATTGATACTTTAAATGTAGCGCATCCGCATTTGATTTAAATGTGAGGAAATTGGAAGCATTGTAGGTACTTTTTATTTTAAAAAAAGTGCAATAATTGGATACGATTTGAATAATAATCAATTACCTCAAGCCATTGTCTCTTATTGAAATGTAGCTGTACCTCGAATTTAAAATGTGGCGCAGTACTATCCTTTTTCAATTCAACATATTTGTAGTCAATAAATTGAAATCGTTATAGAAAAATAACTAAGAAAAAAAATAGATTTCGCGGTGGTCATTTCGTTTTAATTTTTTTTTTTAAACATAAAATTTAAATGTTAATAAACTTGGGTGCGAATTTTATGTTGTTTGATTTTGTAGTTTTTTTATAACGATTTTAATTAAATTATAAAAAAAATCGTTGTTTGATAGTAGAAAAACTCCTGCAATTCTTCAGTGCGAGCTTAAACTCTAGTCAAATTAAACTGAGGTTAGCTCACAAAAATTGGACGTTTAAACTCAGTTTAGGCAAAAAAGAAACACATTATATGACAATTAAAGTCAATTTAACTTCAACGAATGCTAAAATATCTAGTTAATTCGTCCAATTTTGGTGAGTTAGCCTCAGTTTAATTTGACTAGGGTTTAAACTCGCATTTAAAAAATTGGCTCTTAAAGAGATTTATATTTTAAATATGAAAAATATGTAAGGCTGAAGTTGTCAAATAGGACATACTATTAATAAATCTATCTCTTTTGATATTATCTACTTCAAAGTCTTGAACTTGAAATCCTTTTATATCAATACCATTATACAAAGAACATATAAATTCGTGTTTTAATAAAGAAATAATTTAATTTTAAAAGGTTCAAGTTCATTTAAATTTTTGGCTAAATAGTAATTTTTCTTGTATGTTGTGCCATTATATTTTACCACTTCAGATACATTAGAAATATCACCTTCGAACTCATGCAACCGTGTTAAATCATTGTAGTTTTCCAGTTTTTGTACGTGCATTTTTTCAAAGCCAGAAGCTTTGAATTATTCCTAGTAAAAGCCATTTTCATACTTCAAGAGTAAATGATAAAATTGTAAGGACTGTTTTAAGGCCAATGAATAGCTTGGTTTTAAGCGAGAAGTGGTATTGTGAAAGTAAGATTTTGCTTGTTTGTGTTTTGCTTCAAATCTCATGCCCAATTAAAATTAAATTTAGCGCGTAGTTAAATAAAATTTGCTCCACCTCAATTTATTTTTTTTTTACTTTAATTTAAGGATTTTTGCTTTTAAATCACATGCAAAAGTCCCTTCATATATGAACCAAAGTCCGTTCAAGGCCATAAACGTCCGTTCAAGGATAATCGCAGTAAACAGCCCCTTTGATTTTTTATGAAATTGTTATATGTCAAACCACCTTTGGAACATATGCTACACATCTAAAAGTAGATATCGAAAAATAAAAAATTTAGTTTTCTATACAGTAAAAAATATGAGCATAAATTTTATATTATTTTGTATACATATAAATCCAAACCAAAAATGTTATAAAAGTTATACCATCAAATCTTATAAATTTTTCCAGACCATTTTTCTCGCCTGACCAATCGAAACCATTATATTTTTAAATTTCCCGATTTCGGTGAATTTTTTTCTTTCGAACCAGAATGTATTTTGATTTTTACATGATATCCATATCAAATTTTTAAATTATATTTGTTTTATTATTTTTATAGTATTGAGTGGTATAAAATTTATAAATTATTTGGAATAAAAACCACACAAATGTTATAAAAAAGATATAATTTACCCTCAAGTTTTTTACTGTGTAGTCAACCTTCATGAGAACTGGCCTGAATCGGACAACTTAAAGCGACAAAATTCCAGAAATTTTCTAAAAATATTTTAAATTAAATATCCCAGAAGTTGAATACATGAAATCTTTATAAAGATTTAATTTTTCATATTAAGAGAATCGTATTTTTATTAAAACTAAAATAGTATGGTTCCATAAAAAAAATACACTGAGAAAACAAAAAAACAAAACCGCACATTTTAAAAACGTTTAGTAACATTAGTATTTTTTTTTTTATAAAAGAACCAAGGCATGCGCCTTATACAAACAAGGTTTGGTCTTTGACCTGAAAGGAAAGCGATAGATTATTTAGAGGAATTGATTGGAACCATACGTGAATTATTGATTAGGCGAAACAACCGTGAAAGACAGTTTGAATTGCTTTTAACCGAGGCTAGTGTTATGCCTTAACCTCGGCAAACATTTCCAACCCTTAGTTTTTCCTGGCCTCTAATTTCACATTTTCCACAATTTAGTTGTGGATTTTCAGTTTTACATAATTCTTAAATGTAGCAAAGAACAAAGAAAGTGAAAAGAACCATGCCCGAACCCGGATTCGAACCAGGGACCTCTGGGTTGATAGTCTACCGCACTCTTCACTAGACTACAAAGGCCGACAATTTTTAACATTTTTAAAAATATTTCACGCAATCATTAAATTAAAACGCACATTTTTAAACAGAAACGTAAAACAGAACGTTTTTAAAACAACTACGAACGTTTACTATGAAATAGTAGGTTACCATGAATATTTTTAAAAAAGTTTACGCCATACAAACAGATTTGGAAAACATTTTACGCTATATAAGAATAAAAACTCACAACTTTAAATACAAAAGCAAAACGAAAGGCTTTGCAAACAACTAGGAACGTTTTACCATGACAAAGTAAAATGAATACACAAATGTATAAATACAATTCGAGTGGTGGTGTTGATTTCACATACTTTGTTTCAAGACACTTGTTAATAACCAACTTTTCGTTATATATGCATGTTACATTGGTTTATATATTTGATATTTGTTCGGAAAATAAAATATTTTTCATTCTCGATTTCATTTCTCAAACTGCTTGTTCATTTTAAATTACTAAAACTTTCATAGCTTCGGTCAATTGGCAAAGTCAGTTAACAAAGTCAGTTGTCGCTCTTGAATGGAGAAAATAATGAAAGAGTTTGAGTTGAAGCAATTTCTGCCACAACTAAAAGGTAAGTATTAAGACTAAAATTAATAATATCTGGGAAATGCTATTTTTTATAGACGTATTTTTTATAGAATACAGTATCATTTAAAAACTTTTAACGAGATGGACATAGATTACGATAAAATAATTGAAATAAAACTAGAATTTTGAAAACCAATAAAAAGTTTTTTAACTAATAAAAATGATGAAAGTAGGAATTTTTTGAAATTTTTTGAATTGAAGAGCTTATCGCAAGAACATGATAAGCCACATGAAAAATATTTTGAAATGATCCACTCTAAAGTTCTTAAAAAATGTATTTTTGTATGAAGAAATTTAAATTTGAATACGGAAAATTAGCAAAAAATAGCCAAAATGCATTGAGTAATGTATTCAGCCTAAAAAAATTGATTTTTTAGATCATGTGGCATAGCACGTTATTGCAATAAGCCCTTCAGTTAATGGAAAATAATGAAAATAATCGTTTTTAAAATTAAAATAAATCGTTTAGCATTTTAAAATTATTATTGTTAAAAATCGAACAAACATTCTAGAATCTCATTTTAAAATTTTCGTTTTTAAAATGAAAATAAAAGTTTTACTATTGCAATTTAGAAGGTTTATTGTTAAACATTAAACGAACATTTTAAAATCTCAATAAAAATTTTCCTTTTTAAAATGAAAATAAACATTTCACTATTTCATTTTAAAATGTTTGTTTTTAAAATTAAAATTAACGTTAGAAGTGCACAATCTGAGTTAAAGTCTTAAAAAGTGGCACGTTTCTGCCACTTTTGAAAACGTTGTTTTCTTTGTGTATGGCCGAACTTGAATTTAACACTATAAAGGTCACATACTTATTACTTAGTTGGCGCTACAACCGTATGTCGGTCTTGGCCTCATCTAAGAATTTGCGCCAGCTATTTCTGTCTTTCGCTTGCTGGCGCCAGTTGAAACTCTAAGCTTCGTCAGATTGTCCTCTACTTGGTCTTTCCAACGAAGATGCGGTCGTCCTCTTCTGCGTTTACCGCCGCTGGGTGCCGAATCGAATGTTTTCTTCACTGGAACATCGGCTTTCATGCGCTGAACATGACCTAGCCAGCGAAGCCGCTCGATTTTAATGCACTTGACTATGCCGATGTCAGCGAATAGCTCAGACATTTCATCATTCCACCGTATTCGGTACTCGCCATTGACGCAGATTGGTCCGTAGATCTTACGAAGAATCTTTCTCTCGAAGGCTCCTAAAGTCTTTTCATCTGAACTGCTCAGCGTCCAGGTTTGTGATGCATTAAGTAGGACGGGTATGATGAGCGATTTATAGAGGAATCACCTTATCTGAAACCTCGTTTGGCAACAAATGGTGGGGAGAGGTCCGTTTTTAACTGCGCTCCTGGCGTTGCTCAGTGCCATCCTGCAAAGTCGTATTAGTTTTGCAGGAATACCAAATTCAGACATGGTGGAGTAGAGGTGTTTCCATATTGTGCTGTCGAAGGCGGCTTTGTAGTCGACAAAAAGATGGTGGGTGTCGACTTGTTTTTCTTGAGTCTTCTCCAAGATTTGTCGTAGCGTGAAAATCTGGTCGATGATGGACTTTCCAGGTATGAAGCCATACTGATAAGGTCCGATCAGTTCGTTTACTTCAGCTTCAATCTTTCACATAAAACGCTCGACAGGACCTTATATGCGATATCAAGAAGACCTATCCCAAGGTCATTGGCACAAATAGAGGGATCACCTTTCTTGCGGATTGGGCAGAGCACACTGAGATTTCAATCGTTCGGAATACATTCTTCCGACCATATTATGTATAAAAGCTCGTGAAGCATTCTTAAACAGCTCATCAGGTAAGCTATCAGCTTCCGCGGCTTTGTTATTTTTAAGCCGTAATTGGGGTTTCCGGAATATCATCTCTATTGGTGGGATTGTTGTCAGCGTCACAATTTAGGAGCTTAGAGAAGTGTTCCCTCCATAACGTCAGTGTACTCTGGACATCTGTCACTAGATTCCCGTTTTCATCCTTGCAGGGGTCCCGGTTTTAAAACCATCAGCAAGGCGTCTTATTTTTTCGAAAAATTTTCGGGCCTCATTCCTGTGACCATACACCTCAATATTTTCTTCTGCTCGCGCTTTTCTGCCTCTCTTTTTTCCGTCTGAAAATACGTCTCTCTTCCCTCCTCTTTTCTTTGTGTCGCTCCTTAGCAGCGCGCGTTACAACCGACTGCAGGGTGGCTTCGTAGGAGGCATCTTTCTCTGCAGTGGCGTCGCGACACTCCTGGTCGTACTGCTGGTTTCGGCGAGGGTGGTGGTAGCCAATCACCTCTTCAGCAGCCGCACGCATGGAGTTGGAAATGTGTGTCCACTGCGCGCATATATCATCGATTGCAGGAGTGCTTTGAAGCAGGAGTGAGAGTCGAGTGATTTCTGGTTTTTTTATCCGGGAACAATCAGGTGGCCTTATGAATATCGAGATGCTTGAATCAAGTGCTACTTGCGACCATGTTTCGTGCTGCGGCGAAGTAAATCAGCCTCATTCTTTTATCGAAGGTGTTGTGGTGGAGACTGAACTTTCCAAATGTTGGACCAAAAATATTTTCCTTGCCCACCTTAGCGTTGAAGTCACCAAGCACGATTCTTACGTCGTGACGGGGGCAGCGCTCGTAAGCATTTTCAAGGCGCTCGTAGAAAATTTCCTTGGTCTCATCGTTTTTGTCTTCTGTCGGAGCGTGCGCACATATTAGGCTTATATTAAAAATGTAACCATCATGTGGATTATGGCAAGTCGTTCGTTCACAGGTGTGAATCGCTGGACGTGGGGCCGTAGTCTCTTGCCAACTTCAAATCCGCATCCAAACTCGTGCTTTTCCGCATGGCCGCTATAGTAGATATCACAGGGTGCATGCCGTATGCAACCCTGTCCCTTCCATCGCATTTCTTGGATAGCAGTGATATCAGCTTTGTGTCTTTCCAAGACATCAGTCAGTTGGATAGAGGCACCTTCCCAATTAAGGGTTCGGACGTTCCAGATGCATATCCGTAAATCGTTATCAGTTTTTCGTTTATGGTAGTCGTCATCAGAGATGGGGATCAGTTTGTTCTATTCTTTTTTGTTTTCATTGAAATGGGTTTTTCTGGGTGGGCTTCAAACCCGACGCACAACCTATTTTAAGCCTAGGAGAGCCCACCACTCAGATTAGCCACCAAACTAACGGTTGTCAGTTTTGACGTTGCCCAGGAAACACCACATGGAGATTTGAGTCGACTTGAGGCGATTTCACAAGGATTATGCTGGCCTCGCCAGGTTGAGACAGTCAGACATGTTGCCCTGTAAAGGTTGCCCTGTTAATTTTTAATTTGTTTTTAAACTCTAAAAATTTGTGTTCAATTTCAACATGTTCTTATTTTATAATTTTATATTGTTATAAAGCTTATTAATGCTTAGCAAACAAATAAATAAATTAGTTACTTTAAAAAGACGATTAATGAGCACTTGGGTAAGTTTTACGGTCTGCGGAAAAGATCTGAAAAAAAATCTGTTATCAGAATGTTATTATATTGCTGAATGAGTTTGACACCTCTTTCTGCAACATCATTAACAACATGTATTATCTGAAGTTTTTCAATTCTGTGTTGATAAGTAGAATTATCCTTCTACTTCTTTGTCGAGGAAATTAGTGCTGAGAGAAAATTTCGTGAAGAAATTTTTCGTACAAGTTACAAGAGATGAAATCTTGATGTTTGTATTGGTAGAAAAATCATTTTGGAGCAGAATGTATCTCTTCAGTTGGTTGTGTTAATATTTTCTTAAACAGCTATTGAAACATTGTCAGCACAAAATGATAGCGCCTTAGTTTCGGGAACTAAGTACCAGAGATAGTACGAAAATTTTTTTGCCATAGCCTTTTTATTTCTGATAATTTATAAATTTCCGCATGAAAAAAAAATCACAATAACGACATTTTATTGCTTCTGCTGACAGAAACCAAGCTCGAACCTATACTAGGCTAGAAAAATTCGAGCATCTTGAAGAGGTGGATGCTATTTCAATAATCTAAAAAAAAAAAACAAATTTTATGTATTATATAATAAGTACAAACAATTACGAAAAAAAAGGTTTTCTAAAGGCACTACGAAAGCACAAGAATAATTTAATTATATTTTAAAACACAGTTCTTTCCTTCAACTTCTATAAACAAATTTTTTTATTAATTTTCACCACACAAGACCACACTAATTATTTAAAAAACTATCAGCTGCGATCACGGCGAGTATAAAGACACGAGTGACTTCCTATGCGTAAATTTTGCCGTGCAGTGCTACAAGTAGGAGAAGTGGAGGGGCTTCCTAGGAATTCCACGTGACAGACGGGTTATCTAACTTGAAGAAATTCATTACTAAGGCTGCGTTCATAGTGAACGATGTTTGCTGAGCCGAGCTGAACTGAAACTCAATAACGCATTGGGACAAAAGAGATGCATGATTTGCGTTTTTCATTGCTCCAATGTATTTTTCGGCTCAGCTCAGCAAAATGCACGACTTTAGGGGGTTTTCGGCTACTTCAGTTTTTTTAATTTGATTAGCTCTTCCATTTAAATGTTCGTACGTGCAACAGTTTCTGCTGAAAAAGTGCTCAGGTAGCGAAGTAACATAAAGTGATACTTTCTGCTAAATGGGTTTTTTTGCGAAACGGCATTCTGTTCGACATTCGTTGTTTTTTTTATCATCTAAATTTTGTTTATACTATTGTGCATTCGTTTCACACAAGAAATCATTAATTAACAGCTTTATTGAAGAATGATAGAATAATCTTCTTATAAATAAAAATTATCTATTTTCACTTCACAGCACAACTTCAGCAGCAATTAACAATTTGCTGCCATGTTTTTTTAGCTGTCAAAATGAAAAGAGCCTAAGCAGCTCAACCAAAGAAGTATACCATTCTTTCGATACCTAAGATGGCGACCGCTCGGGGACATGTTGTTTGAGCACATTATGATGCATACCATTCAGACCGAAAGTTGTGGAACAGCTACGTAGCAAATTTTCCGCTGAATGGCGCTATAGTAACTGTTGACATGATGCCGTTGATATAAATAGAAAAAACCACTCACAATGGACTCAGAATCTTTCCCTGATCAATAATACACATTTATACTTTTTATAATCCACGGTGACTAATTCAATTCTGTTTTGTTGTGGGTTTTTCAAAACATGACTTTGCGACAAAATATTTGAAAAATATATGCTCGACGAGGGTCGTTTTTAGAGCTATTCGATTAAGCTAAAATTTTTGCAGTGATCATAATTTTGTAGTATGAAACAAGATTGACGGTTGGGAGCAGCAACATTTCTACTTTAAAATTCTCCATATAACTAAGGGTCACTCTAATGTGCAGTTATTACTAGGTATAAACCTAGTAATAACTGGCGGCCCTGGCATGCTTGTTTGAGGGCGTGGTCCATATTCTAAATAACCACTGTAGGCGGGGTTTGAATCCCTCCTGAGACAGAAT
This sequence comes from Dichetophora obliterata, assembly GCA_963920525.1. Classification (NCBI taxonomy): domain Eukaryota; kingdom Metazoa; phylum Arthropoda; class Insecta; order Diptera; family Sciomyzidae; genus Dichetophora; species Dichetophora obliterata. The sequence continues at coordinate 85,122,047 of OY986435.1, forward strand.
GTTTTTAAATTTAATTTATTTTCTATCAGGCCTCTCTGCAGAAAATCGCAAAACGTAAAAACTAAACACTGAGGATAAAACCAGATTAGTAATGCTGAGCTTCTTAGTTATTCTCTTCTCGATCATTTATTGTTAAAAATATCTGACTCACGCAAACAAATTGATCATAAGAAATTCGGTCAAAGTTCTATCAAGGTGTCAAAAGGACAATTGTGTTTTTTTAACCCAAATAGCATTTTTATAAAGTTAGACGTCTTGTAGAAATATAGAAATAAAAGAAGCCAATATTTAAAATCTTAAAACACAAAATTTGACTACACTGGGATATAATACATACAATAAAATTCTGAACATGAACATCCAATTGAGCAGAGGGTCCATAGCCTTTACGCGTGCAAAAAGACCTTTGGTAAAAACTGGCATCTTCAACCAAAAATACTCCTATGGTTACACACTACTGTAGTGCAACTTATCCTGTCATATCCACAATAGCAAAACAGGACAGGATCCAGCGATCCGCGTACATAGGTATCACAGGGGGTATTCGCTCATGCCCCACCAATGCACCTAACGTCCTGACACACATATTTCCTATAGATTTGCACATCAAGCTTACCGCAACCAACATTGAAGTGAGACTCAGAGAGTCCTACAACTAGCGGAATAGGCCATATGGACACAGCAACATCCTTAACCCGCTACCTTTGGAATTAGTTCCTAATAAAAGGAACTATGTAACCCACAAACTCAACTTTCACCAGGGTGGAGTGGCATAATGGGTCTTTGAAGCAATCTACATACATTTTTCCTTAATTGAATTAACAACGAGATAATTCAATAAGAATATTTTTAGTAAAATGAATCATGTTTTTCGATAGCTTCTTCTTATTTTTCACAGAGAGCGTACAAACATTTTCGAAAGATATAAAGACTGTTTACATATATACAAATATTTTTGTATAAATCAAAGAGATTGCATATTAGTAAATAACATTTTTTTTATAAGACTTTAACAGACGAAGATGAATTTTCACGTTGTAAGCAAGACATCGAGTGTTAAGCAAGATGTCTATAAAAATGAGATCAAATCGAGATCGATAGTAAGGATAGAAACTTTTGCAGCTTTAAGGTTGAAGAAACAACAGAAGCTGAGCTCCATACAACTTTTTATTAGTTTTTAAGCCAGCAGAAACAGCTCTTTACTAGACCCTTGAATAAGCTAGATATAACCTATGTAGCGTACTCTTAAAAGTCACTATTAACACCAACAAAAACAAGTTGCTCTTTAACTACATTCTTTCTTTTTAATAAACAAAGTTCGAAAAAAGTAAACAAAACAAAAATCTAAACCACCAAATAAAACAATAAAATCAATAATTTATTGCCAAATAAAAACCAACAAATTTTCCATAGAATTTTAAAACAAACAACTATATTCTTAATACCCAAGAATCTAATGGCGTTTTCGTTTCTCGAAAAAATGTTGCATTTTTTCTGCCCTCTCTCTGCCATTTTTGAGAAATGCGAACTTTTTCTTCTTTTGAGGTCAACATTTTCGAGAAAAGAGCACGATTCAATTTTAGAGGTCACTATTTTTATTCTCAAGAGAGCAAAATTTCAAAAAAGGGCTTAAAAAATGTTGCATTTTTTGAGAAACGAAAACGCCATCAATTCATGTTCAATGCACTTAGCACCCCTTTTCGTTTTCTTCCGCTAGTTGCTGCATAAGCATGAACACGACAGCGAGCATTAAGTTACACACTTATTGCATATTGAAAACATAATGGAACAACAACAAGCGTTAAATTGAACTTATGCCGTTGACTTTTTTAAAGTTAAGGCTATGAATTTTGTCCATCGATTATTTGGCTTTTTGAAATTAATATTCTGAGCGGAGGAAAGCATGCGACAATACAAAGTAAAATATGATTGGTTAATTTTATTTTATTGAAAAACAAAATTAAATATTGGAATTCAAGGAGGAGTATTTGAAATAGTGTTAAGATATTTTTTAGAAAAATACTGGTAAAATTGCCTTATTAAACAGAAACATTAAATTAGAATGTCTTTAAAATAAATCAGATTCTTAGTTACAACTACAGCGGCAAAAGCCAAAGTTTTAATAAAAGATTTCAAACAGTTCGGCATTTTTGCCATCACTTACAGCAGCACGGTGTGCTCTAATACACCAAAGTTGATTTCGATGCAGTCATCGAAATAACTTATAAAATAAATAGTAACTAAAGTAGAAGTCTTAAAACAACACTACACCTAAAATTTCTCCTACAGCATTGGTGTCATGATATGTAACTGCGTTATTCGCTTTATTTATCGAAACAAAATATAAGTAAATAAGATTGTTAACTATCATATTTATTAAAACATAAAATAAAGTCTGTTAGACTCAACAGCACTTAATATAAATTTAGTTTTTCATTTAAGTGTTTTTAAATATTTAACATCAAAGATATCAATAAGAAATTAAATTTTTTTTAGCAGAATAAAGTATAAAAATATTGATTTTGCATGAATCAAACAATAATTTCAATTTAAATATATTAATCCTTTTCTAAACTAGATATCGTGTCGAAATAGAAACTATATCGGAAAATTGAACTAACTATCGTTTTCTATTTTGCTGGGAATTGCTTTAAAGTTGTTGTTTTATACATGTTTTTAAATTATTTTGAGAAGTAAAAACCGTCTGAGTGTAATCGCGATTACATCAGTATTTTTTAAGCTATCATAAGAAAATTCCATATTTTTTCTTCTTATTTTCTACACGCAGTTGAATCTGAATATAAAAGAACTCTAGCGAAAAGAAACTGAACATTTCAATTCAATATTTCTCGCAGTGTAGATGTTTGATTGTAATACGGTAAGCTTCATTAGAAAGTATAATCAATTCTACTTTCATTGCTTCTTCTTTCTCCTCTATTCTTATCTAAGTTTTTGCGATGCCTTGAATCAAAGAGTACGTGCGTAAGCAGATTGTGCACAGTTACTAGAACAAAAAATATATACATCTTACAGAAAGCTAGCCAAAAGGTATGAAGTTAGTATAAATAGTCTCAAAAATAATGTAATAAAGTTCGAAGATACCAGTTCTCTCAAAGATCTGCAAAAAACAAAAAGTACTAAAAAAAGTAAAAGACAAGTGAAAGTGGGGAAAAGAAGTATTCGGAAATTGTACGACCATTTGCTTCAAGGTAATGTTCACTGCATTGTTATGGGCGATGAAACCTTCGTAAAAATGGACTGAGGAACATTACCAAGTCCCCAATTTTACACAAAACAGAAAGGTGGTACTGCTGATTAATCAATTTTAACAATTGTAATTAAAAAATTTGGCGCAAAAGTACTCATCTGGCAAGCCATATACGCTCCCGGTCTTAAGACCACCTCATTCTTAACAAATGGAAATTTACAAAATGGAGCGTCTCATTTGTTTCCTTATATAATTTTATGAAAACCACAATGTGTCAACAATATTTTGGCCTGATTTAGCCCCTGCACAGCACGCTAATTCTATATTGAGTTTGCTAAAAAAAAACAGCAAAAATTATGTTGCAAAAAAGGAGAACCCACCTAACGCTCCAGAACATCGTTCGATAGAGAGGTATTGGGCTATTGTCAAACGGAACTAAAAAAAAATGATCGAGTTGCCGGTGACATCGAAGTATTTTAAAAAAAAAACAGGCTTAAGACAAGCAGATCCGTTGCAAAAGAAGTTGTGCAAAATTTTATAAAGGGTATTAAACATTAATATAATAAGTCTATTTTGAAAGTTTTATATTGAATTATATATTATGAAAATATAATGGAAATAATTTTAATTTTAATAAAGACAAGTTTAAAGTGAAATGCAATAAAATCCATTGCATTAAAAGCAAAACTATGTGTGCAGTTTCTTTTTGAAACAGTCGTCCTTAGCTAAATAATTCTTGCAAGGCCTGTTCATTGTATCCAGATTGTTCGCATTTTCGAGATTAAATTTTTATTTAAGGAATTAATATTTTGTGTACTTTTTTGCTTCTTATTCTTTCAAATTTCAGTTACTATTTCTCACTATTTAAAGATTTGCGATTGTTCTTTATTTAAAGTCGTCCGAGTATGAAAAAAGTTCACTGTTTCGAGCTGTGCACTATTTTGGGGGCTCGTTAAATCCAGATTTGACTGTATTTAATATTAGTTCGTTTTAATTAAATAAGTTTTAAATTTTTTTTCATACGCATTTAATTTTTTACTCCTTTTATTATTTGGAATGGAAACTGTCTCTATCTTCCATACAAAGTGACATTGTCAAAACGGTAAAATCTCTTGAAATTCCACAAACATTGTGTTGACGTTGTCAAACCTGTGCTCGTTTTCACCCCTGGATGAACAACAGCTTATTAAACAAACCCACCACGGTACGGTCCGACCTTTACGTGCCATCATGCATTTTAACCTCCGAGACTTCCCTCTCTTGTGTGTTCAGCTGGGAAGCCATCAACATCATTAATCGCCTGCTCTCTACAATCTGGTATAATTATTAAACACTTACATTTCTATATTTTTGATCTACTTAAATCTACTTAAACTTAACTCTTATTTGGTGAAATTATTCTTAAATACTTAAAATATAGTCATTATAAAACTTTCTTTATAAATCTCTAAACTCGGCTGTAAATTTACACCTACAATAAATACCATTCTACATATAAACTTGCTGAGTTCATTATTGGACATTCAAATCGTCAACAATTGCTCTGCTCAATCCCCCATCCGCCTAAATATTGGTCCTTCGAAAAATCGCGAACGCGCTTGGATTATCCCCACGCACCAATTGATATTCATCAAATCTGAAGGAACACAGCAATGTACCTACCACGTGATCGCACCCAGCAAATACACCAAAAAAAGCCAGCGAGTAGGAAAACCAACTCAAGGTAATTACTCGTTTAATATTCTTATACACACATACGTATTTGCAACAAAGCGTGCAAGTGTGGTGACAACTTGATACACAAAATTATTCGTTAAGTAGCTAATCTGCAAGAAAAATTAAAACTAAACTAAATTGTGCATTCCTTTCAAAACAAAAAACTCATAAAAACTGCTTTAGTTTGCGCTAAAGCAAAGTGACATGTGAAGTGTGGTTGTGAGCGTGTATGACAAAAAGAATAAAATAAAAAATAACCAAAAGCGACAACGGTGACGAAGACGCTTGCGAAAAAAGCAGTTCGTGGCCCAAAGAAAAGCAAATTGCTTGACAGCAGCACCACGATAAGCGCAGAGTGGTTTCCATGCGGCATTGGCTGGCATGCGACTGAATGCATCAAAATCAACAACAGATTGCAACATTTCAAGGATGCGGTGAGTGATTTGTATTGGCAAAATAATTAGGACAATTTCAAACATTGGCCTAAGAAAGTCGCATATAAGATTCCAACATAACCTCAAAAAACACACACACATAATCACATGAGACCGTGCACACCCAACATTCAATTGCTACATATTCGATAATTTTTTCTTTCTCGAACTATTTTGTCGATAATTTAAGAATTCTCTCGTTTACTGTTCTGAACAAATCTAACACATCCGAAGTGTTGGTGTTTGGAACATTTAAAAATTTTGTCGAAATATTTCTCAATAATATTCGATAATTTCTTCTTTCTCGAATTATTTTATCGATAATTTAAGAATTCTCTCGTTTACTGTTCTGAACAAATCTAACACATCCGAAGTGTTGGTGTTTGGAACATTTAAAAATTTTGTCGAAATATTTCTCAATAATATTCGATAATTTCTTCTTTCTCGAACTATTTTACCGTAATTTAAGAATTTTCTCGTTTACTGTTCTGAACAAATCTAACACATCCGAAGTGTTGGCGTTTGGAACTTTAAAATTTTTTTCGAAATATTTCTCAATAATATTCGATAATTTTCTTTTCTCGAACTATTTTGTCGATAATTTAAAAATTCTCTCGTTTACTTTTCTGAACAAGTCTAACACATCCGAAGTGTTGGTGTTTGGAACATTTAAAAATTTTGTCGAAATATTTCTCAACAATATTCGATAATTTTCTTGGAGCATTTAAAAATTTTCGAAATATTTCTCAACAATATTCGATAATTTTCTTGGAGCATTTAAAAATTTTTGAAATATTTCTCAACAATATTCGATAATTTTTCTTGGAACATTTAAAAATTTTTTGAAATATTTCTCAACAATATTCGATAATTTTTCTTGGAACATTTAAAATTTTTCGAAATATTTCTCAACAATATTCGATAATTTTCTTGGAGCATTTAAAAATTTTTCGAAATATTTCTCAACAATATTCGATAATTTTCTTGGAGCATTTAACAATTTTTGAAATATTTCTCAACAATATTCGATAATTTTTCTTGGAACATTTAAACATTTTCGAAATATTTCTCAACAATATTCGATAATTTTTCTTGGAACATTTAAAAATTTTCGAAATATTTCTCAACAATATTCGATAATTTTTCTTGGAACATTTAAAAATTTTGTCGAAATATTTCTCAACAATATTCGATAATTTTCTTGGAACATTTAAAAATTTTTGAAATATTTCTCAACAATATTCGATAATTTTTCTTGGAACATTTAAACATTTTCGAAATATTTCTCAACAATATTCGATAAGTTTTCTTGGAACATTTAAAAATTTTCGAAATATTTCTCAACAATATTCGATAATTTTCTTGGAGCATTTAACAATTTTTCGAAATATTTCTCAACAATATTCGATAATTTTTTTGGAGCATTTAAAAATTTTTCGAAATATTTCTCAACAATATTCGATCATTTTTTCTTGGAACATTTAAAAATTTTTTGAAATATTTCTCAACAATATTCGATAATTTTCTTGGAGCATTTAAAAATTTTTCGAAATATTTCTCAACAATATTCGATCATTTTTTCTTGGAACATTTAAAAATTTTTGAAATATTTCTCAACAATATTCGATAATTTTTCTTGGAACATTAAACATTTTCGAAATATTTCTCAACAATATTCGATAATTTTTCTTGGAACATTTAAAAATTTTCGAAATATTTCTCAACAATATTCGATAATTTTCTTGGAGCATTTAACAATTTTTCGAAATATTTCTCCACAATATTCGATAATTTTTTTGGAGCATTTAAAAATTTTTCGAAATATTTCTCAACAATATTCGATCATTTTTTCTTGGAACATTTAAAAATTTTTTGAAATATTTCTCAACAATATTCGATAATTTTCTTGGAGCATTTAAAAATTTTTCGAAATATTTCTCAACAATATTCGATCATTTTTTCTTGGAACATTTAAAAATTTTTGAAATATTTCTCAACAATATTCGATAATTTTTCTTGGAACATTTAAACATTTTCGAAATATTTCTCAACAATATTCGATAATTTTTCTTGGAACATTTAAAAATTTTCGAAATATTTCTCAACAATATTCTATAATTTTCTTGGAGCATTTAACAATTTTTCGAAAAATTTCTCAACAATATTCGATAATTTTTCTTGGAACATTTAAACATTTTCGAAATATTTCTCAACAATATTCGATAATTTTTCTTGGAACATTTAAAAATTTTCGAAATATTTCTCAACAATATTCGATAATTTTCTTGGAGCATTTAACAATTTTTCGAAATATTTCTCAACAGTATTCGATAATTTTCTTGGAGCATTTAAAAATTTTTCGAAATATTTCTCAACAATATTCGATCATTTTTTCTTGGAACATTTAAAAAAATTTGAAATATTTCTCAACAATATTCGATAATTTTCTTAGAGCATTTAAAAATTTTTCGAAATATTTCTCAACAATATTCGATCATTTTTTCTTGGAACATTTAAAAATTTTTGAAATATTTCTCAACAATATTCGATAATTTTTCTTGGAACATTTAAACATTTTCGAAATATTTCTCAACAATATTCGATAATTTTTCTTGGAACATTTAAAAATTTTCGAAATATTTCTCAACAATATTCGATAATTTTCTTGGAGCATTTAACAATTTTTCGAAATATTTCTCAACAATATTCGATAATTTTTCTTGGAACATTTAAAAATTTTTTGAAATATTTCTCAACAATATTCGATAATTTTTCTTGGAACATTTAAAATTTTTCGAAATATTTCTCAACAATATTCGATAATTTTCTTGGAGCATTTAAAAATTTTTCGAAATATTTCTCAACAATATTCGATAATTTTCTTGGAGCATTTAACAATTTTTGAAATATTTCTCAACAATATTCGATAATTTTTCTTGGAACATTTAAACATTTTCGAAATATTTCTCAACAATATTCGATAATTTTTCTTGGAACATTTAAAAATTTTCGAAATATTTCTCAACAATATTCGATAATTTTTCTTGGAACATTTAAAAATTTTGTCGAAATATTTCTCAACAATATTCGATAATTTTCTTGGAACATTTAAAAATTTTTGAAATATTTCTCAACAATATTCGATAATTTTTCTTGGAACATTTAAACATTTTCGAAATATTTCTCAACAATATTCGATAATTTTTCTTGGAACATTTAAAAATTTTCGAAATATTTCTCAACAATATTCGATAATTTTCTTGGAGCATTTAACAATTTTTCGAAATATTTCTCAACAATATTCGATAATTTTTTTGGAGCATTTAAAAATTTTTCGAAATATTTCTCAACAATATTCGATCATTTTTTCTTGGAACATTTAAAAATTTTTTGAAATATTTCTCAACAATATTCGATAATTTTCTTGGAGCATTTAAAAATTTTTCGAAATATTTCTCAACAATATTCGATCATTTTTTCTTGGAACATTTAAAAATTTTTGAAATATTTCTCAACAATATTCGATAATTTTTCTTGGAACATTTAAACATTTTCGAAATATTTCTCAACAATATTCGATAAGTTTTCTTGGAACATTTAAAAATTTTCGAAATATTTCTCAACAATATTCGATAATTTTCTTGGAGCATTTAACAATTTTTCGAAATATTTCTCAACAATATTCGATAATTTTTTTGGAGCATTTAAAAATTTTTCGAAATATTTCTCAACAATATTCGATCATTTTTTCTTGGAACATTTAAAAATTTTTTGAAATATTTCTCAACAATATTCGATAATTTTCTTGGAGCATTTAAAAATTTTTCGAAATATTTCTCAACAATATTCGATCATTTTTTCTTGGAACATTTAAAAATTTTTGAAATATTTCTCAACAATATTCGATAATTTTTCTTGGAACATTTAAACATTTTCGAAATATTTCTCAACAATATTCGATAATTTTTCTTGGAACATTTAAAAATTTTCGAAATATTTCTCAACAATATTCTATAATTTTCTTGGAGCATTTAACAATTTTTCGAAAAATTTCTCAACAATATTCGATAATTTTTCTTGGAACATTTAAACATTTTCGAAATATTTCTCAACAATATTCGATAATTTTTCTTGGAACATTTAAAAATTTTCGAAATATTTCTCAACAATATTCGATAATTTTCTTGGAGCATTTAAAAATTTTTCGAAATATTTCTCAACAATATTCGATCATTTTTTCTTGGAACATTTAAAAAAATTTGAAATATTTCTCAACAATATTCGATAATTTTCTTGGAGCATTTAAAAATTTTTCGAAATATTTCTCAACAATATTCGATCATTTTTTCTTGGAACATTTAAAAATTTTTGAAATATTTCTCAACAATATTCGATAATTTTTCTTGGAACATTTAAACATTTTCGAAATATTTCTCAACAATATTCGATAATTTTTCTTGGAACATTTAAAAATTTTCGAAATATTTCTCAACAATATTCGTTAATTTTCTTGGAGCATTTAACAATTTTTGAAATATTTCTCAACAATATTCGATAATTTTCTTGGAACATTTAAAAATTTTTGAAATATTTCTCAACAATATTCGATAATTTTTCTTGGAACATTTAAAAATTTTCGAAATATTTCTCAACAATATTCTATAATTTTCTTGGAGCATTTAACAATTTTTCGAAAAATTTCTCAACAATATTCGATAATTTTTCTTGGAACATTTAAACATTTTCGAAATATTTCTCAACAATATTCGATAATTTTTCTTGGAACATTTAAAAATTTTGTCGGAATATTTCTCAACAATATTCGATAATATTTTCTTCTTCTCGAACTATTTAGTCGATAATTTAAAAATTCTCTCGTTTTAAACAAATTAAACTGAATTTACTAAGTGGAAAATCTCTCGAACTGTCTTCTCGAGAATTGTGAAAAACTTCAAGTTTAATTTGGCTAACAAATTCCCCACAACCGAAGTATTTGTTGGCGTCTGTAAAAACTTTCGGAAAGCTTTGAAAACTTCTGTCGTCCCCTGGAGTTAAATTTATCCCAACATCAATATGAGTGTCTCAATGAAATTTATATTTGCTTCTGATTATCTAATCACGTTTTGCTCTGCGTTCGAAGCAACTCCTGCTGACGACATAACGAGCACGCTTTTAAGAGTTAAGCTGTTTGATTTAGAAGATAGATGGCAGCGACTGTCATCAGCATATGAAAATGTGAAGACACAGATACGACCAAAGATTTCAAGGAATCCACAAAAGCCAAATTTAGTGTTTGCGTTGAAGCTTATCACCTTTGTAAATCTCAAATTTGGGATCTCCAAAAAATATCTGGAGATGAACAACATCCCGAAACAGTTTCTGCAGCTCCTCTTGCTCAGAACGTATCTCTAAATAACTCTGTAGGAAGTGCTTGCATAAAAGTTCCGCCCTGTGATACAGAAGTGTTCTATGGTAGTTATGAAGAGTGGCCATCGTTTAGAGACATGTTTACAGCAGTCTATATCAAACACCCTAAGCTGACTCAAGCCCAAAAATTGTACCACCTTCGTAACAAAACCCGCGGCTCTGCGGGAGGTATCGTGAAACGATACCAACTTTGCAACGAAAATTTCTCTCTGGACTGGGAAGCCCTTCGATCTCGTTTCGAAAACAAGCGCATTCTGGTGGATAACCAGCTTAAAACATTGTTCAGCATCCCAGCAGCATCTGCAGAAAAGAGCAGTTCAATTCAGAGAATACAATCATCGGTCAATGATTGCCTCTCAATGCTTACATCTCAAGGAATTTGTGTAGACAACTGGGACCCAATTTTAATATATTTATGTTCAACCAAACTTCCAGAAGATACCCTTGCACTATGGGAAGACTCACAAAAAACCCGGCAGGTATTACCGACCTGGCATAAAATGGATGAATTTCTCACAGCTCGGTATCAAGTCGTAGAAAGAATAAACAGCATCAAGAGTTCAAAGAATCGAGGCACTATTCCGAACATTTCCCAAATTGGGATGTCCCAGGACATCCCAAAATTTCAATCCCAATCGAGCGCAAGTGAATGCTTTCCACATTCAAAGAGCACCCACTACAAGTAATTTTTTATGTAGAAAGTGTCACAAAAATCATGCACTTAGACACTGCCCAGAATTTAATAATTTCTCAGTACCAGAGAGAATCGATTTTGTGTCTCAAAACAAAATCTGCTGTAATTGTCTATCGTATTCTCACACCAAAAGAGAATGCACAAGTTCTTTTCGATGTTTCTGCTGTAAGCAGCAACACCACTCGATGCTACATCTAGATCAAGTAGATCCTCCAGTTGATGATTCGAAGCCATCTACGTCCAAAGCCTCCCAAATAGCATTAATGCACTTAGAATCATCACTCGATTCAAACGCATCAAGCTCTCAGCCGGTAGAAAGCACACATATACCCGCGCACTTTTCATCAAGTGAGGAAAGAATCGTGTTGCCTACAGCAATCGTATACATTCAACACCTGGGCGAAACTTTCACACTTCGAGCCCTCATTGATCAGGGATCCCAGAAAACTTTCCTCGCTGAGAAGGTTCAAAATCGGTTATCTTTACAAACAACCAAGGTCTCCACACATATTTCTGGGATGGGTGGTCAACTGCTTGGGTCGTCAAATAAAATGTGCACATTCAATTTGGTCACAAAATCTCTTAGTTTCAATCTCCAAGTCAAAGCACTCGTTCTACCAAAACTGACCAATTTTATGCCATCTCACCCATTAGCAAAACCTTCATTTGAAGAAATCGCCGACTTAGATCTCGCCGATCCCAATTTTTATTCTCCTGCTCACATTGATATGATTATCGGAAGCGATATCATCCCGAAGATCATGCTTAATGGCATGCGATTAAATGTTTTCGGTAGTTTGTTGGCCCAACAAACAGTGTTTGGATGGTTCCTCAGCGGCCCCATCAGCACACAAACTTTCTCATTTTCCACTCACGTGGTTCATGAAAATGAACCATCGCTGACATTGTACCAATGTCGACTCTGCAAAGGAAGGCATTCGATACGATTCTGTGAACAATTTCTGAGCATGTCTACTCTTCAGCGGCGTCAGACGGTTCGGAAGTATCAACATTGCTCCAATTGTCTTGCCAGATCCCACGCTGCTATCCAAAAAGACCGTGTGTCAGCGGCGTGAATCCACATCTTCAAGCGAATCCGCATCAGCACCAGAACCTGCCGGGCCGACCAAAAATCAGCCGCCTAAATATAAAGTTCGTCGCAACAGAAAAGCAACCCCGCCCAAGGGACGCCATCGTGCGCAACTGCACCATACACGACCGCAATCAGATCATCCACGCGGCTTAAAGATTACTCCTCGAAACGTCGTGAACGCTCATCTGAGTAACGATCCTCGTGAACATGTCGGAGCGGCTATCAAGGCCTTACAACTTTTGCAGAGCTTATTGTAAAAATGCACTAGTGCAAGGCGGGCGCTATGTTGACGTCGTCAAACCTGTGCTCGTTTTCACCCCTGGATGAACAACAGCTTATTAAACAAACCCACCACGGTACGGTCCGACCTTTACGTGCCATCATGCATTTTAACCTCCGGGACTTCCCTCTCTTGTGTGTTCAGCTGGGAAGCCATCAACATCATTAATCGCCTGCTCTCTACAATCTGGTATAATTATTAAACACTTACATTTCTATATTTTTGATCTACTTAAATCTACTTAAACTTAACTCTTATTTGGTGAAATTATTCTTAAATACTTAAAATATAATCATTATAAAACTTTCTTTATAAATCTCTAAACTCGGCTGTAAATTTACACCTACAATAAATACCATTCTACATATAAACTTGATGAGTTCATTATTGGACATTCAAATCGTCAACAATTGCTCTGCTCCCCCCCCCCCCCCACCCGCCTAAATACATTGAACTACTGATTTCAAATTTTAAACATTAAATTTTAACCTCAAATTTGCACTCAGATTCTGAAATCTTAAATGCAAAGCACAACCACGCCTATCTCCCATACAAATGACAATATGAAAATGGTAAATTTTCTTTTAATTCCTCAGAAGTGAATGCAATGCCTTCCAATTTCGCAAATAAGTCTGAATCTTTTCTATAAACTCTACGTTTTTAATGTTACAAAAAAAAATTTAAAACTTCTACCTCCTATATAAAGTGATGTCAACATAATAACAAATACTTCACAAACTCCGCAAAAGTGAATATATGGACTTATTATGATATATAGTACATAGGCAGGCTATTCAAAATATACTGAGAATTTGAAATTTGAAGAATTTGGTTAATAGTCATGACCGATTAAAAATGACATCTTAAATAAATTAAAAATCAAAACTTCAAACGCACTTAAACAGGCTCCATACAGAAAAAATTCTTTACAAATTTTTTGAAACATTAACAATAAGAAATTAAAAAACCACATTCCAGAATACTATTTATTTTTCTCAAATATCATTTTAGTAGCAATAACATTTTCTACAAATAATAAGAGCCTTTCTACTGTTCTGCCTTCAAGTTACAACGAGAAAAAATTTATTTAAAAGATTAATTTAAAAGTTCATGAAGAGCTTTTCAAAATACGTAAGAATGTGTCCCTAAGCTTTATCAATGCAATAAAATCGTGTTGTAGTTCATAATTTCTGTGCAATCGTGTTCATTACACTTTTGTTTGCGAACACAATAAAAACATTTTTTATGCTTGGCATCACAGGCACGCACCATTTTTAATTGTCCTGCGAGGAGGATGCGGAATGTCATTTTTGCCAAAATTTCTATCATACATTAGAATACCAAAGAATGCTAATTTCATTATAATTTCTTGCTCATTTTTGTTTCTGCCACAAATCAAAGGTTCACCACGTAACAAACATAAAATTACATTTTAAATAACATGCTAGAGGCAGGCAATTTTAAACTCAGTTTATTTTATATCGCTATTACTTTTTTCATTGTATATTTATGGCATTTTTACTTGGTTTATATTTGTCGTTACTGCTACGCAACTTTTTCTACCTATTCTATTAGGGGCATTTTTTTGTGAAAAATTTGTTATTTTACACAGCGTGTGCTTTCTTTGAGTTTGCTCTCATCCCATTGTTTTGTTGTCAATGTATTTTTGTAACTTTTTTATTCCAATAACATGCATTATTTTTATATCCTTCCGGCTACAGCCAAAATGCGTGCTTCTCCTGTTGATTCAAGATTTTCACTTTTCTTGTGTATGTTTGTGCATAGAATACTCTAACTACAAAAGAAGCACAACTCAAAATTTAAAAGTTTTAAATTTTAGGAGAAAAAAAACAACTTTCTTTTCAATTTTGGACTCCATACAAAAAAAAAAGGAATCTAGTTTCATGTAAAGAAAGTGTGTAAAAAAAACTTTGAAAGTCAACATTTGGGAATTTTGAGTTTTACCCTTTGAGGTAAGGGTGCCATTTGTTGATTTCAACTAAAATATGCGTTCTAATTTTATTTGAAAGTAGGTTCGTACTCGTACGAGCTCATCATTTTTCACGGTTGTTTGTTTCTGGATCTACTTTAAGTCAATAAAACATGACTGAGCACAAATTGTTGCTTTATTGTGTAAAGGTAAACTTTTTAACAGGATGTTAAGCCTGTAAGTAACGTTTTCTGCGTTCTTTGAATTAGGAAGATCATGTTTTTATGTTGGGTTTTTCGAAAACTTTACGTTGTGTATTTTAAATGTTCTCCTATTATGACGCGATTGGTTTAATTTTTCTAATTTATTTTATAATAGCTATCCTACGGTATTAAATATAATTTTTACATCGGAGCTTTATAAAATCTTCTGCGAGTATATTTATAAAATAAGTTTAAATCATAATTATATATGTTCTGAACCAGGTCATTTGGGAGAACACTCCTTTCTGTTTGTTATTCTTTCTTTCATTTTGTTATTGTTAAATCAAATGTAACGTTTGTTTTAAATCTTTAGAAAAAGCAATGCTAAATCAAATTTTACACTTAAAAAATAAAAAAGGTTCATCATTTGGAAACTTAACCGAAAAAACACAAAGCCTTATCATAAAAGGGCACTGTTCTTAACCTTCCTATGCTCGATAGCCCAATGGCTTTTCACATATTTTCGCGCACGGTGTCTCAGACCGATAACTGATCTCTATTGCATTCTTCTAATAATATACTTTTTAAGCATTATTGGTGTTTGCTGTATAGAATAGGGTAAAATTTAATAAAATAAATTTAAAAAATATTATAAATTTAACTTTATAATTTAACATCAGTATTTTTTCACAGTCTCTTACAAAAGGAACATATTTTTTAATACATTAACTTTAATAACGAAACTAAGCTTTTTTATGTGTTAATTTTAACAACAACTCTTAAATCTATTTCATTAAAGTATTAAGAATTAAAAAATAATATATAACTAAATATTTATCATTTGTAGGGTTATTTGTATAGCAATCATCGCATATCATAGCTGCGTGTTCGGGACAAAAATATTTTTTGCTGTTCTTGCTGTTTTATCGTGCTTAACGTTTTTTTTACCCAACAAAATAAACAAGGACCTGCTTGATTAACTTTTGAGTGACTGTTGTCATCGTAATTTAAATTGCAATCTTCACACTCTAACAGCGCCCTCATTCTTTCTTTGTCCATATTGGTAACAAATATGGCTAAAAGCAAAGAAAATCTTTCTCAAATAATGTTGTACAGTATACTCAATTAGTATTTTGCACTACTATAATAAGTAAATACATTTCATTGAGTTACGTTCTGAAATTAAAAATTAGCTATTTACATAAAACAGTTACACTTATACTAGCGTCGGTCTCTCGACCGATAACTGTTATAAGGTATAACATGCCTACTCGGCACCTGGACTCGCGCTGCACTTAACAAGCATACTGATGCAAGAAGGCCGTTTTGACATGGAATCACCGATATACATTAGGCCGGGTCGAAATAAGTGTTTGATAAACTCGGTCTAAAATATTCTTTGACTTATTGTTGTATCCTCCACGGAAGGATTTTACAATGTGTTAACCCGTAGGCTTCTTGAAATTTTTTTAAAAACATTCCTCTTCTGGGCAAAAACCCACTTTTTGTATGAAAGAGTTTTTTTTCATAAGAATTTTCAAAAACAAAAAAAATTTAAATTAAATCTTAAATAATTTTTAATATAAGCCTAAAACATTTTGAGAAATCTGCGCGTTTTGGATTTTTTTTTGTGACTGTGTTATTTTGTTTATGCTGATATTAATAATTTTTTAAGCTTTAATTTGAATTTTTTTGTTTTTGAAAATTATTATGAACAAAAAACTCTCCCATACAAAAAGTGGGGTTTTACCCAAAAGAGGAATGTTTTAAAAGAAACTTCAGGAAGCCTGCGGGTTAACACATTGTGAAATCCTTCCGTGGAGGGTGCAACAAAATAAGCCAAAGAATGTTTTAGACTGAGTTTATCAAACACTTTCTTTTGTATGGAGACTGACCCGGCACAAATTTCCGTTACAGATCGACAAAGATATTGGTGCCCTTTATAATGATAACGAAGGTCTGGTGGTTGGATGGGAAACCGGGCTATTCCAAATTTATCAATTTTTAAAAAAGATAAGAATTTAAAAGACGCGTCTTCTAAAGTACTTTTTCAATCAATTTTAGACGCTGAAATAGAAACAGGTACAATATTTTTGGAAAATATTTATTTTTGCAATTGTCTTATCAATTGTTTTAAATTTTTTCCTTAGGAGACGAATCTTATGTTTTCAAGACGCTATGGTGCCTGAGTGGATATGTGTATCCAACAACAAAGATAATAAAAACCAATTCTGCAGGCAAGAAAGACGTAACGCACTTTACTATGAAAGATTCTCAAGAATGATTTATTTTTGTTGGGCGAAGTTTGCAGCAACTGGAAAATCATATTGGATACCTGAAGAAGCGTGCTGAAAATATTCAGCCATTTCTGTTTGCAATTGCAGACGAATATTTTAATAAATTTGAAAAAATGTTTACACATATGGATGGAATTAAGTTTAAAATGTTTAATTTGATTAGAACAGTTGAATATTTGTTTTAAAATATTTCATTTATTCAATTAAGAATATTCTAAACCATTGTTGGGTTTAAGTCCGTTTAAGCTTTATAATTATGTATCCTCAACTCAAAAATACCCTCAACTAAGTTTCTAGCTTTTAAGCGAGCCGCGCTGTGTATAAAGGCCTCGAGGCCGATTTGTAAATATAATAAAAGGCAATGCTGCCGGTATGTCTTTCATGTAAATAATGATACTTTATTTTAAATTTAATTTTCTTTTATAACAATTTGTTACAATTTTTCTTAGTCTAAGACACACCCATTTTCCAGTCACATTTCCAACATATTTAGTTTGACCAATCATTAATTGATGTAACCAATTATGCAGACTTGCATTTTGTGTCTTCCGAGAAAATGCAATACTAAATATTTGGTCACATGCAATGACCCACATGTGCAAGTTGCAATATGATCGGCTCTTTGTTAATACTAGAAGTGGCTGCTTGCGCTTAGCCAACATTCGTGATTCATTAGAAAATACAATACTATTTGCCTTTTATCGTTTCCATTCATGCTTTATTATTAAACTTGATCATATTGCACTCACATGTGCTCAGTGTTTCAAGGTTTGTTTATGTTACTGACCTTGCTTGTGACTGTTTGTTTATTTTATTGTGGTCTGTTTATTTTATTCTTAATTGTCTACTTGTTTTTGGGTTGCAAACACAACACCATCTTCAATTTTCTAGACATTAATTAAAAACTATTTTGATAAGTTGCCCAAAACGAATTCGAAAAACTCTTCAAAAATATATATTTTAATAGAAGAGCTTAAAAATATTTCCTAAAACTTTGTTTTTAAATTTAGCTTTTTAAATTAGGCTGTGTTGTAGGAATTAATATACTTTTTTTTATATATTTGATCTCATATTAAAAATTATTTAAAAATTGAATCTTTTAAGAATCTTATGATTAATAAAATAAGTATTAAAAATAACTGTCTTAAAAGTACTAAAGTATTGGCTTTTTCGTAGGATTTTTCAGAATAAACATATGGTGAATCATTATGCTGAATTCATTCATTATGTACAGCTGTGGTCAAAATAATAGCAGTACTCTAGTATTCAGACATGTTTGGTTAAATAATACTAGTCTATACTTTTTGGATCCGGTAAGCCCGTTATCATTCCTATATGTACTTTAATCGCTGGTTTTAAGTCCGTACTCAATTTTCTCCTATATTGTAAAATTTTAAAGGTACAGGGTGTTTTACGTTTTGGGCACGTGTTTAGTATTATTGAACTTGAATCTAAACTACTCACCAAAAAATAAAAAATAATATTTTGCATTTTAGAATAATATAAACTTTTCTAATAATACACAAACTACTATCGTGTCATGTGCTGTAGCGGAGCTGAAATTCTAAGATTTTCCCACGAAAAATCAACAAACTTTGTATCTTTTATTTTAGCGGAGCTCTAATCGTCCATTGGTTTCCTGAATAGTTCATGTGACACGTGTAACCGGTTACTGGACCAAAATACGTAAAAGCGATTCACGCTGAGCAAGTAAAAATTCATATTTAATTAATGTGTACCTTTTTGGTTCAGTGTATAGAATGAACTCCTTAATCGATTTTTAATGTTAATTTGTTACTTTCTGCACTCATTGCAAAGCATTAAAATGTGACGAGCGGGAATATATTACATCGGTTATCTCTGTTTATTTTCAGAAAACTATAAATTTCTTCGTTTATTTTCAGACAAATATGAAAATCTTATTTTACAATATATCTGTTAGAAAATATAAAACTTTAGCTGGAAAACTAAAAATTACAGTTGGATCGAGAAAAATAAAGAAAAAAATGTGCAAAAATTTTAACTTTTTTATATTAGAACATAAAAACGAGAATGAATAGCTACAAATCCATTAACAAGCTAAAAAAAGGGATCTTATCCGAAGATAACCGATGGGAGCAGATAAATGCAAAACCAGGAAAAATACAAGAGATGAAAATGTGCAAGATTTTGAAAACCAGGAAAAAATATACATAATAAAAATGTGCAAGATTTTGATTACCAGCAACCGTCTGATTCCTCTGAGAACGATATTGGTGCTCAGCAAGAGGTCGGTAATACCGAGGCAAAAAGAAATTTAGAAAATAATAGGTTTGAAAAATATGTTAACGTTGGCTTGTGGCCAGTATTACTAAATAATACAGTATTGCTAAGCCCCCGTCTTACACATTTTGCAGCGAAATTTTTATGCTAATTTATGAAAAGAAACTTGTGGATGTTTTCCCAAATTGTTAAAGCTACCATCAGGGCCTTTCAGAGGCCGTGAGGGGCCCGGGGCACGGATTTTTTGGGGCCCCTCAACCTCTTTAAAAAAAATTATTAAATGTATACATGGTGATTAAAAAAAAATAGTTCAATATAAGATAAAAACATTATTTTAGAACTGTCTTTTTAGCTTTTTGTTGTGAAAACGCATCTTTTATAAGTAAAAAAAAAAATAGTTTTCTTGCTATATCCGGACTTATGTTCAGCATGGAAAAGCCATTTAAACGATTTTGTCAAATGGTTGGGCCCAGAGGTATATTTACCACAGTGGGCGCTCTAGGTTTGAAAAAATATGCCACCCTTACCGTGTTACCATTCATGTGAAATGTGTCGTGGCCATGACTTAACTTAAATATCAATATGTGACCCGGTAAGTTAAAAGGGACCTATGGGTCGAAATAATCGATTTTTACTTTTTTGGTGATTCTTATAGTAGACAACACGCACTTTCTAATGCAACAAACCACAGCTTTCTAGCTGCATTAGTTTTGGCAGAAACAAGTTTCAAGCTATAAAAGCGTACTTTTTAACTTCAAAGTCGTTTTTCTCCAAAACTTATTTTCTGAGCATAGGTCCCTTTTAACTTATCGGGTCACATATATAATTTTTTAATAAAATATTTTGATAAAAGGTATTTTAGGCTTCAAAGAAGGGTAAGTAGTAAGTTGTTTAAAGTAGTTGTAAGTAGCGCTTTAAAAACATTTTTTAGAAGAGACCCTTTTGCCGACGCAAGGACGTATGAAAAGTCGCTAATCACAAGAAAAATCATACAAAATCGAAAAACATATAGTTTTCATTTAAAATTACTTTACTAAATATCAAAAAAATATTTTTAATTTTCTTCCAGAATGCCAGAAAGGCCACTTTAAGGTTTTTGAAAAAAGTCAAGTTCCTAGGATTTGTCAATGCCACTAAGGATTTTTTAAAAAAATCAAGTTAAAATTATAACCACTGCATTTTATTGAAACATCGTCTAATTTGGATTTTCGTGATTTTTTTTCGAAGATTAATATATTACAACTCTGGTAGTTCTTGTCAAATTTTCATGTTTTATAACTCTTTTTGAAGAAAAATTAATTGAAGAACGTGATGCGTACCAATCCTCTTTAAATTTTAAAAAAAGACGACTTTTGTCCAAATAAATTTAACTCATCAGATTTTCAACTTTAAAATCACTTGTGGCACGTTTTAATATAAATATTTTTGATGAATATTTCCCAATTTACTTCTGATTTGAAAAGAAATAAAACTCCGTTTCGCTATTCATTACTTCTGAAAACAAATAGGGACCACTTCTTATATAAGCATGCATGCACCGTCATCTAAAAAGATTATATATATCCTGAAATAGATTCTTTTGCTTACAGTTCTTCTTAAAGTTGACTGAGTGTATTCTTTTGAAAAATGTAATTTGCTTTTTCAATATAATAAGTGTTTCAAATCGCTTTCTTAGACCATATAAAATGAAGTCAAAAATTGCTAAAAACACGTAATATTCCATAATACTCCATAATATTTTTCCATGTCAGACTCAATTTTCATCGGTCGGTTACAAGTAAATTTGAATGGAATTCCTATTCTACATTTCTACATTTAAAAGCCCAGTAAAAATTATTTAATTTTTTGTTTAATTTTTTTTTTATATGATATTCTTTATTTGGGGCCCCCTTCAGATGCGGGGCCCGGGGCTTGAGACCCTTCTTCCCCACCCTCTAATAAGGCCTGGCTACCATCTGAGATTTTTTAACGTTGCCAATCACCAGCTGTGAATCTGAACGCTCTTTCTCCAAGAAAGGAGAACAATGTCGAACTATCGACTAAATCATTTATCAGTTGTTTTCGTAAATTGTGATTTAACAAAGGCCATACAATGTAATAAGCAAATAAAGGAATATGCAGCACAAAAATGCAGAGAGGTTGCGTTATAAATTATATAACATAATCTGTCAATTTCATATGACATAATATTGAATTTCACTAATTAAATTATATTTTTTTATTCAATAAATAAAATATTTTATTTTCCTATATTTTTCTTACCTACATCACTATCCTACATCACTATGGAAAACAATAGATAGTGTACGTGGTACGTCGATATTCGAATAATGATGCTGAGCACCGGTTGAAGCATGATGTTGTTTTTGAAAATAAACGTAAAAGAAAATTCTTTTTTAGGACCATAAATATGACCCTATTTCATTATTTTTTGGTGTTGCTTATGACTGCCGTTCAAAAGGCGTTTTCGGTAGTATTTATAGTAATTCCTTTTCACGGAATTCACCAAAATCACAATCATTTGTTTATGTAAAGAATTGTGATTCGCATAATTACAGCAACAGTGCAACAATTTGAATTAAATTTATGCTTGTACATTAAAACCTTTAAGGCGTCAAGTCACGCCTTTGCTCAAGGGCGTCTGTAATTGTTTTTCTGCAAAAACAACATCATAAGCAAACAGGAAACACGAGCAATGTTTTAACTGCGCCACACCTCATTTTGTTGAAATATTTTATGAACAAAGCTATGTGCTGGGTGGAGTTGCGTATTTTTTGTTCTCAGCCTAAGCATCATGCTTTCGAGTTGGCTGAAAGAGGCAGTATTTTAGTTGTTATATCAGCGATGCTATTGCTATTGTTTATTTTCAATTCTGTTCATGGAAATTTTCAAAAATAAATATTTTCTAGAAATTCAAGAACTTAAACCTTGTTCACTGTTGTTGATATTGTTTACCTACTTGTTTTTATTCGGTGTGGGTTGATTGGTATGAAGAATAGACCGTATCACCTAGTATGGAAGCAACGCCTTAGATTAGAGGGGGGATTCAAGGAGTTCAAACCCCTCACTTAGCAATCCGTAATACTTTTATATATTGAATAAAAACACAGATATTCCAAAGTATTTAATATTGTCAAAACATGAAGATAAATTGAAAATTGTATATGAGCAGTTTGGTAAGATATGAATTTAAATATAATACAATATAAATATTTCACTTTATTTTTTGCCTTTGTATTTTTTTTTTTTTTTTTTTTTTTTTTTTTTTTTTTTTTTTTTATTTATTTAAATCTACCGGGTCGAGCCCTTACAGATTACAGTAGTTCCTTAAAGCTAGGGATGACAAAGATAACTTATAAACTAAGATTTAGACAGAGGCACAGTGAAGGCTAATATTACTTCAAACATTCATTCAAAACTCTAATTAAAGCTGGTCTTTCAAGGTCTTGATCAAAATTAAGAGAATTACATAGAGTAAGGCACCTAGAGACAGGATCACTACGACCATAGTTTGTCCTATGAACCTTGATGAAAAATGCACAATGTTCTCTAAGTGGTCTGGCGGGAGCATGAAAAGGGATAAGAGATAGGAGTTCGGGTGAATCAGTTTTCCCACTAAGTATATCTTTAATAAATAAAACACTCGATATGTTGAACCTAGTTGAAAGCTTTTGTAAGAGAAGCAATTGACACCTCACTTCATATGATGGCATATTATCTTGTGAAAAAGTCCGACGAGTCGCAAATCTTGTGAAATTCCTTTGTATTTTCTCAATCCGATCAATATCTTTTTGATATATCGGGTGCCAAATTACTTCACCATATTCAAGAACTGATCTAACTAGGGAGATGAATGTAGTTTTAAGTGTGAATGCATCTTTGAATTCCTTTGCGTTTCGTTTGATAAAACCGAGTAATGAGTTTGCTCTAGAGATTGCATAGTCCCTATGGGGGCTAAAAGTAAGCTTAGAATCAAAATAGACTCCGAGATCTTTAATTAGGGATACCCTGGCAAATTCGAGAGTCTGATGCTTATAATTAAATAATATTGGCGAGAGATTTCGTGAAAACGTTAAGAGCTTGCATTTCGAGAGGTTCAGTTTCATACCGTTACTAGCACACCAGGATAAGAAAGCATTGATATCTTTTTGAAAGCTCGTGCAGTCGTGCAACGTGCTTATAGCTGCATATATTTTTAAGTCATCGGCGTAAAGCAACACAGAGCAGTATTGAAATATTTCGACTACGTCATTGATAAATAATGTAAACAGTAGGGGTCCCAGATGACTGCCTTGCGGAACCCCTGACTTAGCATAAATAATGCGCGAATAGCAATCATCAACCTTAACCATAAGTTTTCTATCTGCTAGATACGATGATATCCATGCCAGTAAACAAGAGTGTATTCCCAGTTTTTCCAACTTCAGTAAAAGGGTTTTGTGTGGAAGGCTGTCGAAAGCTTTAACGAAGTCTGTGTAGAGAACATCGACTTGCAGGCCACGTTCTATCGTATTAATGGTAAAATTTGAAAATATTGACAGATTTGTACTAGTGGATCGCCCGGAGAAAAATCCATGTTGGTGGGTTGAGATGTAGTTTTTTACTTCAAGAAAGAGTCGTTTATTTACAATGGCATCAAGCACCTTAGGGATGGCTGATAATTTTGTGATTGGTCTGTAATTTTCAATCATTCCTTTTTGACCGGCTTTAAAAATAGGTGTGATAAATGCAGTCTTCCAATCATCTAGGAATATGCCGCTATAAAGGGACATATTGAAAATAGATGTCAATGGGATAGATAAAGATGATGCACAGCATTTTAGAAGCCGCGGTGGAACCAAGTCAAAGCCTGCACCCTTGTTCGGGTCTAGACTTTTTAAAGCATTATATATTTCATCTTCAGAAAACTTTAAAGAACCAATATCTAAGGATTGCTGTAGTTTGGAGAAGTCGAGAGAACTTACATCAGGGTCGTGATTATTAAATACTGAACCGAAAAAATTCGCAAAAAGTTCACATATTTCTTGTGAATCTTTGGCTAAATTCCCTTGGAATTCCATCACTTTAGGAATACCTGAGCTTTTTCGCTTTGAATTATAAAAGGTCCAAAATGATTTTGGATTTTGTTTAATGTTAGATTCGACGGAATCCATATATTTTTTATGTAAAAAGTTTGATAGAAACTCATATTCTTTTCTTCGCAAAGTAAAAATCGACCAATCTTCAGGCAAATTCGTTTTTTTATATCTTTTGTTTGCCTTGTTTTTCTGGTTTTTTAAACGTAAAAGACTTCTATTGTACCACGGCAGGTTGAAATTATGACGTTTACGTTTTAAAGGTACGTAGAGAGAAAAACTTTCGCTTAGAACTTTTTCGAAAATGTAATACATTGAGTAAATGCTTTTCTTGTCAAAGACTATCATCCAGGTAATGCTGTTATAGAAATTATTCAGGGCTGGGTAATTGGCGTTGAAAAAGTCATAAAAATGGATGTTGTTTTCGAGAATTCTGTCTTGATATGAATAAAATGAAAAATTTAAGGACAGAGCCTTGTGATGCACCGACTCACTTGTGAGTGGCATGTCGCACCTAAAGATATCATGCTTAATTTCATTGCTTATAAAAACCAAATCTAAAATTCTGTATAAATCGTTCTCAAATTTGTTGATTTGAAGAAGACCGAGAGAATACAAAGTATCGCAAAGCTTATGTTCAATTGAACTTTTCAAATTAAAAGGAATTAACATTTTTTCATCCGAACAATACCTCCACTCAATATTCCCCAAGTTAAAATCTCCCAATACACAAGGAAATTGATTTGAATTTAAGTGTGAAATAATAGAGCTTACGTTAATCAAATGAGAATCATAAACATCTGCATTACTATTAGGTGGAATATAACTTAGAATAAATATGATTTCGGAAGAACTACAGCTGGCGGCTACGCAGATTTGTTCGATACTATTGTCACAAGTGGGGAGTTGGATTTCTCTGCTAGCGTACTTAGATGAAATGGCAATCAAGACACCTCCACCTCTAGATACATCAGGTCCAAGTATACGGTCTCTTCGGTAAACCTCATAATGATTGTCAAAAAGTTCTGAGGATAAGAAATGCGAGGTCATCCACGTTTCAACTAATAAAATCGCTTCAAAGTCATGGCTAGAAGCAGCGTTAAACAGGGCGCTCGTTTTTGTACGAAGGCCGCCAGCGTTGTGGAAATATACTGAAAAATTTTTGTGCTGATTTAAAGCCAACTGAGGTGCGCTGTTGGATTGTAGTGTTTGCTGCTGTTGTTGTTGTTGTTGTTGTTGCTGATACACGGAGAAGCTATTGTGCTGATATAGAGCCGACTTAGGTGCGCTGTTAAATTTTTGTGTTTGTTGTTGCTGGTACGAGGACGCTCTGATAACTCGAGGGGTGGGCAAATCGAGCTGGAGCTTAGAAGTTGACGAGCAGAAATTAATAGGCGAGAGACAAGATTGTTGGAAACTATTGGCAGCAACATCATCATCGCTAGTGATTATGTTGAGTGTGTTGTGTTGGAGCGTTGAAAGCGATAAGTGATCATTTTTCAGCGAGAGACATGAAGGTTGTGCCCTGGTGGCGGCAGCAAACTATTGCTAACGTAAATACTAGTATTACTAGTAAATACTAGTATTATTGCTAACGTAAATACTAACGTTTGTAGAACGTATGCACATAAATTGAACAAAATTATTTATAACCAGGCTGTGTAATTAAAGTGATATTGAGCATGGCTACCTTGTTCATTAAGTAATTAACTTAACGTAAAAGTGCATTTTATTGGCACATTTGTCAGTTGCAGATTTAGTCCTACAAAGCACACACTATTCATCGCGATAAATCAATTAATTTAATAAAACTGTAATCACTCTTATTAGTAGCTTTCTCATCAAGAATTAACACGTGAATGCAAAATAATCGTGATGCTGTTTTTTTAAATCGAATAAACAGTGCCAAAAACAATATATAATAAATTCCAGGAATTAGTACTTTTGAATGATGGTCATTTGAAATTGTAAGCTACTACGTGATACCATAGGTTTGATGTGAAGGTAGGCCGTTATGGCTTATGTAAAAAGTATATTCGAATTATAATTTTTTTTTTATTTATTTTATAAAGCTTTTATTATTAGTTCCATAAAAATAAATTGATTTTTTAACATTTAGCCCCGTTATAGTTGAAAACAAGATTAAACAACATTTGAGAATCCTTTAATTGCATTCATATTCATTATAATTGTAACCCAATGTCGAAAATAGTTTGGGTACATCCACGCAACACACGAGATCACTGTTATTGCCATCAGTCTTAAAAAATTCTTCAAGTAGCAAAGTCCTCATACCTCATGTAGTAAAATTCTCGAACTTTGAAATTCTATATCTTTTAAACAAACCCTTAAAACCATCTTGATTTTTATATCCTAATAATCCTCTAACTATGTAGTTTATGCACAATTAATTTTTTCACGTGTGCCCATTGGAGATACTTAACCCAAAAGTTGGGGCAAATTTGAAATATCTCATTTTTCAAAGCGATGCAAACCGAAAAGTTAATGATCTAGACAGTTCAAAAAATTTATATTTAAACACTTTGTTAAAATGTACCTAAAAAAGCAAAAAGGTCTGCCACTATCATCTTTCTATTAAAAAAAAATTTTCAAAGTTACCAAAAATTAAATTTTTTGGTAAACTTTAACGATTTTTCAAAATAAAATAACATCTCAATTACTTTTTTTATGCAAAAAAATAGCCCAAGGTGTACTTAATAAAATGCGTTTTGATTTGTTTAATAGGAGCTGAGAAATTATCATCACCGCAAACTCTAAAAAACACGAAAATCGCTCGAGGTTGCATGACAAATATGGCCGCCATTTTGAAAATACAACAAAAAAAATTTTTTAAAAGCACTTTAGCATTTTTTAAAAGCAAAAGCACATCTCAGGATGCTAAAACATTAAGAAATTTATGGTAAAAATATGCAATTTTTTTAAAATGGTCGAGCGACCAGTATCTGATCAACCTGTGCGGACTGACCTTTATGTAACTTTTCTCACCGCAGTTCTCACCATATTTTCTCACTTTGACGTCATTCTCACTTGCACTGTTTCTGTAATAAAATGAGATAAATCGGTGACTTTTTTCGAATGTTTCAGTTCTACTTTCAAAGGAATTCGATAGCCTAAATGTTTCTGTATACTAAAATATGTGACTCGAATCGAGTGAAGTTATCATTTTGTTTTTACTTGATGAGAAAAATGTATGCTTGTTGTAAGTAATTTTGCTGTAGCACCTTGAATGTTAGCAGCTGAAAAAAAGAAGAAGAATTCCGTTTATCTCGGTAACCAAAAACATTCAAAAATTCAAATTCCAACGAATTCCATGTTGATCTATCGTTGTTGGACCAACGATTTGACGAAAAATTTGATAATGTGTTCCCTGTTTTTCTTTCCTGGACGTTTTCTTTAATTGCATTCATCTTCATTATAATTGTGACCCAATGTCGAAAATAGTTTGGGTACATCCAGGCATCACACGAGATCACTGTTATTGCCATCAGTCTTAAAACATTCTTCAAGTAGCAAAGTCCGATCACTTCTCCTACCAGAAGTTACAAGAAAATCTTTTTCCACCATATTCTACTGCTTTTATCGCGACGCGAGGATTTCTGATTGTCGTTTGGACAATTGTAAATCACGTACAAGATCATCGAAATCTGCTTTTGAAATAAAATGTCGCTCCGTTGTCGTTGATCTGGATGGAAGGAACTCTTGTTGTTTTAAATCTTTTTTAGTTGCAACAGTAGATTTGCTCGTTGTCGTATATTGGTTTAGTAACAATTACAACATTTGCATACTTTATGTTTTTACGAGTTTTTAAACTGTGACCTGAAATATTGGTTTGACAAAAGTAGCAATCATCTCATTTACGATATGGCTGATGATGCCAAGTCATAGGCTCAGAAAAAGATAAAGTGGCTGAAGGTTGAACTTCGCATTTTCTTTTTGTTCTACAGTAATATTCCGTTTCATATAAAAACAAAATTTTCATTTTTTGAAAGATTTATAATTTTGTAAAATCATTTTTTAATATAAGTAGTTTTGGGTCATACATTGTTCGAATAATTTGAGTTAAGAGATTTAACTAATGAATTTCCTGACACTTAATGATAAGTTCTACATTCATTCTCTACTTTACCGCGGTCGGACAAAATAAAATTTGCAAAAAACAAATAATTTGTGCTCACCTTACTGTTAATTCATGTCAGTTTTTGTTTCAGCTTAAAAATATATTTTGTTTTTACTATTCGTCTGCATTTTTACATGTCCATCTGTTTACCCGTATGCAACATTATCCATATGTCCGTATGTTTGCTTGTGACAGAAAGCCACTATGTTTTTAACGTTGACCCCTGCCGCGAAGGCTTAATTCAACGGTGCTCCAATGCTTGGGACAAATATGAAGCGTCGGTCAACGCCCCTTCGGAATTCAAGAAAGACCATTTTTTAAAGTTTCCTCTAACTACATGCCACAGAACCCCAGCACTGATGTCAAAAAGACACTATACATGACCGTGACTCATTCAGTCACTCGAATTAAAACATGACTTGGTTATTTTAATAACCATGGGTCATCTCAGTATACTATACCAAGTAATACAACCCTTTATTTGATCCGCACAAAATCATCCCATTCATATCAGAGGTCATCACTCTCTGACACGAAAAATTAAGGCGGCAAATAGGCCTGTCACTCACGCAATCAAATTCCTCAATCTCAAATGGTCACAACTCAGACTATTTAGGTTTCCCCGTCGCCTGTACTCAAATTCCAAAGGTAACAGTATATTGATCCGGTAGTTGCTTACCTTCCTAACATTTACTGTTTGAAATTGGCGAGATACAATCTACCATCATTCTCTTAGTAATTTAAGGGAATCACCAGCCCGAGTTCAACTAAAGTGTAACTCACACCGGCCTTTCTGGCCTAACCACAAACCAGAGCGTTATTAAAACCCCACGTGGGCCTAACCCATATGATAGTCAAAACCCGGGCAAAAGGCTCCACCCGACAAGGCTCTTCAACATCCCGTCTACAGACCAAAAGTTCTTAGAACATTTATATCTGACTGTGACACCTTCAGCCACTCGAATTGTACTTAACGAATCGTAAGGTACGAATTGTAAGGTTAAAAAATAACCATAGGTTTCCCAGTAAAACCGGGTAAACCTCAATTCTACTTATGCAACGTCGTTATCCTAAATTAAGACTAATAATAGCCTTAACAGAAAACTAAGAAGCATGAGCCGTTGTATACAAATTTGCTTATACAACGGTCCGAAGATTAAATGTTTCCTACATAATAACCATTATTCTAAGATAAGTCTGCAGAACAACAATAGATCAGGTCTCCTCATCATTGATGGATGACTATCCCCGCTCTTCAAGTTATGTTGGATTGATCGTCCATCGAAAGCATATTACAACTACGGTGTTATGATAACTTAATATCAAAACAATGCTTTCTCCAAGAATTTGGCAGCAACATCCAAGGCTCTAGGTAAACCTTTTCTTTTACAGTTATCAGACGAACATTCAGGAGCCGTGCCTCCAGAAAGAACTCATTATGAGATCAGTTCATGGGCCGTGCCCCATGAACTGCCCATCCAATAACCAACCCTCACCCTTCCATTCCTGGCTTGGGACAGGCAGATTCCCCGAAGGTCCTCTGGCGGGTTTGTTTGCTTGTGACAGTCCGTCCAATACACATTTATTTAATTTTGCAATATTTGCAAGAGCACAAGAAAATCTAGAGTCTTATAAGATTACTGCAAAAAGCTGTTTACTATGTAAGGTAGATGTCATCAGTGGCTTAGCGGACATGTCCGAGAAAATGTAATTTAGAATTTGTACAGGTGTTGGAGGCCTCGCAGCTACATTTTATTTAAGAAATACGTGGTTACGTCTTGTGTTCAGTTACCACTGGGTTGTTTTCAGTGTGCTCTATAAAGCACTCATTAAACATGCTCAAACTCATAGTAGAACTAGACAAGGTAGTGTTAGGGCTAAATGTGTTCTCTTTCTTAGTAACCATAACTGTCAAACTCAGCTATTTTAGTATTTTTCCCAATTTTTGCTTTCATATTGCATTGTCATTGGTTGCATATTTTGTATGAAATCTCATTTTCGTTTTGACAGTTTCGGTCACCGGCTCTCCGCCCTAACACTACCTTGTATAATTTTGTCATGCTCAAACTCATTATGGGAGAGTATAAACTCATTATGGGAGAGTATAAATGTGCAAAGCTACCCGACACCGCAATAGAAACAATGAGAAACACTATAGCAGAGGAAAAGAAAGATAAAGCTTTGAGCTGCTTGTGTGTCTAACAATTTAATGAAGCAATGGTTTGTATGTTTGACTTTTTTTGGCTAATTTATAATTTTAAATTTTAATAACTTTTAAGAGTGGTTTAAAAATAAAGAATACAAGATATTAAGTTAAACATGCAGTTTTATATTAGTGAAAGAATTACTTAAATCGGTTCAATAGTTTGTAAGTTTAGCGTCGTCGCATGTACTTGAGCAGCCTATTATATAATAGTATAGATGTAAAATACCAATAAAGGAACATTTTTGTATTCTACTTTATTTTGCATTAAGTATGTATACTATAACGTGGGCAAATGCGGCTCATTGAAAAGCTCTTTGTTTAGTAAAGTGCGGATCTTTTTATATGCTTTTATTTAACTTGCTTTGTTTGTATGTCCGTCAAAATTTGCAAAGCATAACCCTTGTTCTATTCCGATTCCGATTAA
This sequence comes from Dichetophora obliterata, assembly GCA_963920525.1. Taxonomy (NCBI): domain Eukaryota; kingdom Metazoa; phylum Arthropoda; class Insecta; order Diptera; family Sciomyzidae; genus Dichetophora; species Dichetophora obliterata. The sequence continues at coordinate 85,153,434 of OY986435.1, forward strand.
ACTGAAATTAAACTTACATATATAAGTCCAATGACAATGCAATAGTATGATCAAATTTTTTGCGGCACCCATTTTTACCGCCCACAAATCAATAAAAATGTTACATCACCAAAACAACTGGTCTAATTAAGCTGAAATTTTGGCAGTAAATTTCCTTAAAGTAGAGAATGGGGTTTGGAGAAAAAATTCGCCGAACCCCTTTTTACCGCCCACAAATCAATAACAATGCGATATCTCAAAATCTACTACGCTGATTCAGCTGAGATTTTGGCAGTAAATTTCCTTCAAGTAGGGGTTAAGGTTTGGGAAAAAAATTTGGCCACAACTCATTTTATCGCCTACAAATACAAAAACCTAAGCAAAGATTATATAGTATAAAGATGTGCCACGTAGAACATTAAAAAGTAACAAATATTTTTCAGATCAATACGTAAGCTTTTGTGAGCGCGATGAAAAAGCTTTCTTGAGAGAAAAGTTTCCAACGGTTGCATGCACATTCTATCTGCAATGCTCTTTCTCTCGTCACTCCACAATGCTTCACAGCATAGATCACCACTGCATGGTTTCTCATAGCTAGCGAGAGTTGAGAAATTTTATGTTGTAATTGTTTTTTTCCATTGTTGTTGTTGTTGGAACCAAGCAATTGTGATCTCTGCTTGACAGCAACAAATGTTTTTGTTTGTTTGCATTATTTTCATGATGATTTCCTTATTTTGTGCGAAGCAGATTTTCTTATTCACTGCTTGCTATTAATATTGACTATTTTTGATTGAATCAGCCAGAGCAGTAAAATCTGCATATACATTCAGAATCTTAAGGAAAACTGAATAACGACATACAAATCCATCCAATGAATTCAAAATTGTTTATAAATAAAATTTTTAATTAACATTGATATTTAAAAAATTGATTAGCAATTAATTTCAATTATTTTTTTTCGTTATTCAGAATAATTAATTATTTTTTTATTTATATGAACGCCATTTACAACGAATGCAATTCAAAAATAATTTCAAATTTTTCAAAAACTAATTTTTTGTGCATTATTATTTCTTGATTCATTGCCTATTCATGTGTTATTCATTATTAATTTTATAGTCATTATTAATGTTTTATTTATTATTAATTTGGTTCATTATTCAAAAGTGAATAACAAGATTTTTTTTCATTTTAGTTATTATTCAAAAGTGAATGAAAACTTAGAAATGAATACGAAATTTATAATAAATAAAAAATTAATAATGAATTAAAATATAATAATGAATAAAAAATTAATTGCGAACATTTTATTCATAAAATTGTAGTGAATAACAAAATGTTTTATTCATTGTATTTTTTATTTAAAAGTGAATAACAAATTAATAACAGTGGTAAACAATTTGATAAAAAAGTTTGCGCGCTGAAAACGACATTGCTAGTTCGATAAAGTATTTTTTCTAGATAATAGAAATCATTAAGACTTTTCCAGGTTGGTTCGAATTTTTTTTAGAAGAATTTTCGACTTTTTTGAGTTTTGAAAAATATTTCCCCACTTATGATCCTATAAATCAAAAAGTATTAATTTATTTTACAAGATTTATAAATATTTACAAGTGAGACATTTATACCTTTTATTTAAGCTATTATTTATACGATTATTTGTACGATTTTTGTCGACATTTTTTTAATACTACATTTGCGAAAGAGTTTAAAATATAGCGTTTATTTAACATTTCCCCCATATTAAAGTGCGCAAAAATATGACTTCGATATATATTTTGGATTTATTTTTACTTTGTTGTTAAAAAAATATTTCAACGAAAATATTAAGGTAAAAAGTACTATTGTAGCAGGTTGGATATTTACGTATTTCGGTTTTAGTAAAAATACTCAAAATTACCTCCATCAGAGTGGACGTGGTGAGTTCGTACTAAACAAATTCTTCAGACTTTAAAAACCCAATTATCATATATGTAACTTAGGATTTTGTTTGCAAACAATGTTCTTAGCGTTTTAAGCTAAATTTCAAAATTCCTAAACCGCAATTTTGCGTTATAATAGGATTTGCAATACTGTAAACTCTTTGAAATGAGTAAAATAACAGAAATAACGCAATCAAAACAAAACAACGAAATCTTCGCGCTTCTATAAATAACTAGCCGAGACACTGTGTGTTGCTACCACGCCCCCGTTGCCAAACGCCCATAACATGCTATCAAATCAAAATTCAATATCAAAAATTTCAGTTGTGTGGGAGGGGTCACGCCCTCTTGCCTAACGCCCATAAAATGTTATCAGTGAAACGTTTAAATTGTGGTCGAATACCGAATTCTGAGGCTTTGCCAAATATAATTATCGCGGCTAAGCTTCAACTGATGGAATCGCAATTACAATAATATAACACCAAAAATATCATGTGGCAAAACGGCAGAAAAAACCAAGTCAACACACAAAATATACCCAGTTTAAGTCATCTTTATGATATTATATTCTTGAAATTATATAACAAAAAGATAAGAGATAATGCAAAAAATATAATAACTTTAAATTATATAATGCTCGTAGTGTAGTTTAGTAAAAAATATTGCCTGCATTTTTTAAGTAAAACCTAATAAAATTCTGCTACATTTTGTTGGCAGCTACATCGTTTATTCAGATGCTTCGTGCATCAAATCTTTACATATCATTTCTATTGCTTTTCAATATTATGCTCACATTTGCTCACATTCTCGCTTACTTATTCTCTCGCTCTCAAAAACTTTAAATCGTTCGCTCGCTGACTCTTATAAAGCTTTTGTGTGGATTTATGATAAATCCACATTCAAATTTTACTGTGCCAATTGCTTGTATGGCGGTGGCACATCTTTCTATTATATTATCTGTGACCTAAGGTTTTACAAATAAAAGATGTTAAAAATAAATTTTTAAGACTAAAAAGTAAAAAATAAATAAAAAGTAATAAAATTTTTTAAAATTATGCTTTTATTTACAACAAAACGCGAACTAAAAAGAAAAAAAAAGATATTTAACTGACATTTGTCATATTTGTATATAGTAGGTATATTATAGATTCAGAAGAACCCCTCTCTTGGCAACTCATCATCATAATAATAAAAGCGTACTCCAATAAGTAAGTTCTAGAGACGAATATATATTTGGAAATTATATATTAAAAACTTGCACCGATGTCCGCGATCGGTATCTTTTTTATCTATACTTCTATACTATTATATTAAAATGAAACTTTTAAAAAGTTACCATGTCTCTGGCTTCCGGTAAACTCAAGAACCGCTGAACGGATTTATGTGAAATTTTCACTTTTCTAATCAGAATTGATCATAGATGGTTCATGTATACTCCAAATTTTGATATATATAATAGCGAACAAGTTATTAACTGAGAAACTGGCTTAAATCTAAATTTTCGGTAAAATTCGGCACATTTTCTTATTTCCTGCCTAAACAGCAGAGCTGTAAAATCGGCATTCATATTCGGAATTTGAAGTACAACTGAATAACGACATAAGAATGCGTTCAATGAATGCCAAATTGATTTATAAATTAAATATTTAGCTCACTTTCATTTTTAAAGAAATAATTAATTATTCATTTCAATTATTTATTTTCGTTATTCAGAATAATGAATAAATTTTTTTATTAATTTGAATGCCTTTCACAAAGAATGCAATTCACAAAGAATTTCAAAATTTTCAATGATTCTTTTTTTATTCATTATTCATTTTTTATTCATTATTCAATTTTTATTCATTATTTATTTGTTATTCATTATTCATTTGTTATTTATTATTCATTTTTATTCATTATTCATTTTTTATTCATTATATATTTTTTATTCATTATTCATTTGTTATTTAATATTAATTTCTAATTCATTGTTAATTTTTACTCATTATTAATTCTTTATTCAATATTCATTTTTTATTCATATTCATTTGTTGAAAAAATTAAAAATGAATAATGAATAATGAATGAAAAATGAATAATGAATAACAAATAAAAAATGAATAAAAAATGAATAACGAATAAAAAATTAATAATAAATAAAAAAAAACAATTGAAAATACTAAAATTCTTTGTGAACTGCATTCTATGTGAATAGCATTCAAATGAATAAAAAAAATTGATTTATTATTCTAAATAACGAAAATGAATAATTTTCTAAGGTGACATGCATCTACGATCAATGGTTTTGTAGTAAAATTGTCATTTTAATAAAAACTTAAATCATTTTCTTGCAAACAGTTCGTCTGTTGATTGACTTTAATGCTGTTACTGCTTGCAGTTTTGGTTTTGTTGTTGTTGCGTGTTTCTTTGTAACTACAACAACAGCTGTGCGTTTGGATGAAAAGAGAACAACGTGTGTAGTTTTTATTGCATTAACTTAACAAACCACGAAATAAAGCAATTATTGAGCAAAATACTAAGTGACACATTTTCATTGTAATATTTTGTATGGCAAATACAATTTTAAGGCAATTCATTAGTTTTTGCAATTCATTAGTGTGTTTTAATGATTTCATATTGTTTGAATGTAATTCTTTTAAAATAAAATTTGTAAGTATTTAAATATGTTCAAAAATACGTTTGTTGAAGCATAAATTGAGTGTTGCTTTAGCTTTATCTATAGTAATAAAACTAATTTTCTGTTTGTTTGTTTGTTTGGCCTTTATACAAATCGAAACGGCTCAACGGATTTTGCTCAAACTAGGTATACATATTAAGTGCATCCCAACTTAAAATGTTACATACTTAGTTTTTGCCACGCGTCCTCTGAAATTTGTCAACTAACGGTAATTTTGTTATTATAAAACTTTTTACCATCGGAGATTTTTGTGTATTAAATTTTAAAAAATTTCTGTTATATTGACATCAAAAACATTCACATATCTTCAAAATTGGAGAAATTTTCAGTACTATGACTTTTTCATAAAATATCGTTGCCTAAGAATGAGAAAAAAACGACATGAAAATCAAAGTTTGGTCTTTCGATGCAAATATCTCCGCTGTCCATTAATATATTTCATTCAAATTTTTTTTGTTCAAAAGTTCAATAAAATCACTTTACAAAAATAGGTTGAACTGCTTAGTTTTGTGTTAAAATTCTCTGTGTAGTTTGAACGTCCCCATTTATCTCTAAGAATGCAGTTGTATGTCTAGAGTAATTACGAACATTTTGATTTATATAAAATCTTCCTTATAGTAATCTATTTAGTTTTTTTATAAAAAATTATATGAATATCAAAGTTTTTACTTTTAATGCCAATAACTCCGCTGTTTTTAATATATTTCATTAAAATTTTTTTTGTTAAAAAGTTCAATATATTTTTTAATATAAATCTTCGTTTAGACGTTAAAATGTCCATATCTCAAGGACGCATTGAGTCCCACCATAATTTTTATTTTGTTGAAAAGGTAATTGTGCTTGCTTTAAGATTAAGTAAATATACAAAGTCTTTTAAATTTTTAAAATATGTTTTTCGTTCCCCTTCTTGAACTCAATTAGCTCACCGCAAGAGATGGAACCACCAACAACGAACATTTTCCAAAACTTTTTTGTATTAATGTTCGTTCAATTACCTTTCTAACGGTAGCTTACAAATAAAATGCAACATGTTTTCATTATTCCAAATTTTAAAAAACATTTAATTGAGAAGTGTATGATAAAATGTTTATATAAATGACTCTCGAGTAACACCGGGTATATCAGCTAGTGATTGCACAAAATTTAATAAGCCCAACCTCAGTATATATATTAATACTAACACCAAAAAGTTGTAAATAGGAAGCTATTTTGGCAATCTTATCGTATTCTCTTTGTGTATTGTCAGTATAATCAGTTTAAATTATTGTCAGTTTTAATTTCCATACAAATTTTATGTTCAAATTTTAAAATATCTGAAACCTCTACTAACGGACACCTCTCTTAAGCAGACACTTCTCTTGAGCGGACAGTTTTTCCACGACCAAGTTTTTCGTCCGCTTTTTCGAACAAATTAACCTCTCTTAAACGGACCCTCTCTTGAGCGGATGCAGACAGTATGTTTTCGTCTTATTGGGCGAAAAACCTCTGTTAGGCGGACGCGAATCTCCCTCAAGCGGACACAAACGTCTGTTGAACGGACGCGAACCTCTCTCAAGCGGACATGAGCAAGAAAAGTAACTGACAAAATGTGTGACAGAAATGAAATTGGGGATTTCCCTCACAAAGCGCCTTGCTTGTTTTTTTTTCATTTGCCTTGCCATCGCTTCACTGAGCTATAGAACGTTGCAGTGAATGACATACGAGATGGCAAACCCATATGTGACCTTCTCCGAGAAAAGGTACCTAGTGTGTGAAAATGAAATTTTAAGAAAAACGCATTTAAAGTTTCATAACGCATTTTTATCGATTCGTTTTGTACGTTTTTATGGGGTAAATAAATTTTTATCAGAAATCTAACTCATTTCATCTTATTCTACACAATTTTAGGTACCAGAATCCACTCTTAAGTCCATACCCGTTTTTTGACACATAGGTCCCTTTTCTCGGAGAAGGTCACATATGCAAAATCGTTTTTTTTAAAGAAAAACAAGAAAACTTACGTCAATCGACGATTTCTGAATTTCTTAAGTCATGAATTATACATGTAAAATGTTGAAGTTTGTCAATTACATACTATTTTTCATGATATGAACTGATTTTTTTTTATTTTAAACACATATGCGTTAAAATAATATAATATAATACGCGATTGTGTTAAATACATATTTTGCATTGAAAAAAAATTCTTTAACATTTGCTCATTAATCTATAACAAAATTTAAAGATATAAAACTCAGCCTCTCTATTAAGCGGACACCTCTATTGGGCGGATAAAAATGGGCTGACGGTGAGTGTCCGCCCAAGAGAGGTTTCACTGTATTTTTAAGTTACTTGAATATTGAATTTATTATATTCTCTTTTTTACATAACGCAAAAGTGGGTTAATTTGCATAAAGCTGGATAATTAAAGGAAGGGAGTTTAACAATAATAAAAACTTAAGTAAATGTAATCAAGTTATAAGGAAAATAATTAGAATTTGTCGTGAAGGACCCAAGCTTCTTATGATAAATTCTGTTGTGTGTGTGTGTGTGTATTATTAAATGTGTATACAATGATTCAAGAACGGCACTCTGAAATTTTAAGCCGCCTCTAAGGCTAATATCTACGTTTTCAGAAGATTTATTCAAAGAAAAGAAAACCCTTACCAAGCTTGATTTTTTAAATAAAAAAACGACTGAAATGAAAATACGATGACAGACATTTTGGCAAAACAAAATACAAAGAAATGACAAGTATTTTAGTATTATATGTTTTTAGTGTTTTTTCATATACTGGAAAAATTAAAAAGGTTTTGAGTTCAAGTCAACGCTAACATTTTCCTGTCATCAAACCTTTTTCCAATCGTTGTGAACTGATGGACTTAAACGCTACGAGTTATTTAGGTTTTAGTTGGATCTACATTCATGTTGTGATATTCGTTGTATTCTACATTAATTACACTGGGACTCAAAAAACACATTTTACCAAAATAACAGGATTCTGCGACATAGGCTCAGTTTAATTTTTATGGTCGAAAAACTGCGAAAACAGCCCTAAAAACAGGTATTTTTCTCTTAAAAAATAATCTTTTTTAGCTTTTTAAGCAGTGTAGACACGTTCAAATCACATAAACATGTTCCACATGATGTTCAATTTTTTGTTGGCTACAATTTTTTTAAAGATAGTATAGGAAAAATTTGGATTCCCAATAAGTTAAAACCAAAAAAGCAAAAAAATGGAAAAAAATACGCTACATAAAAAAAATATTAAAAAAATTTATTTTATGAATTTGTTTTGTTTTCTGGTTTGTGCATTACACTATTAGATACAACTTAGACAAAACATCGATAACTCGAACAAAAACTAATGATACTATTTTTTCTCAAAATCCCTTAGACCTCCAATATATATGTAGGGGGCCATAAAAAGAAAACGTTCGCCAAACTCGCGAAACCCTGCTAGGGTTTCACTCACCTCTGGCCATAGTATCGAGCTTATATCGCAGAATCCTCTTATTTTGTTGACAGTTGCACAGTGTTATAGGCCCAAGTTATGGTCTTGACTTAGCCAATTCAAGTTTATTAATATCATCACAAATTCCCACAATACAACAAAGATATTATTAATTGTAAAAAAAAAAAATAAACTGGCCATTTCAGCCCTTGGAAGGTCTTTGACCTAGCTTCTATTGATCAATTGTGTTGTGCGTGTTATGAAATGTTTGATCACAAATGACTGAGAACTGGACCTACGTTTTTTATGACGACTCAGAACGACTCAGAAGAAGCTTTACATGGCAATTTTTACTCTCTGAGGTTTGCCATTGTCTGCAGAGAGGTGACGACAGAACAGAAAAATGAATTCAATTGAAAAAACTTCCTGTCTGAGCTGGAATTGAACCCGGGCTACCGCGGTTCTTTAGCTTAGGGGCCATGCACTCTACCCACTGGGCTACGGCGCCACTGTACCTTCTTTTTTACGTAATATTATTAATTGTACCTTATTTAAATTTTTTTTTTTTTTCATTAGCAAGATTAAGCAAATACAGAATAGGTATCACCTGCGATTATTAAAACATTATTAATTCATAGAAAAGATAAGCTTAACCAAGCTTCATTTTTGAAATAATAAAAATGCAGATACGATGAAAGACATGTGCAAAAAAAGAAGATTATTTTAGTTTAATATGAACTGGAAAAATGTAGAAAGTTTTTGAATCCGAGTCAAAGCGAACTTTTTCTAGACGTTTACTTTTTTTCAATCGTTGTAAACCCAAGGATTTATGCGCTACGAGTTACTTAGGTGTAAGTTGGATTTACATTTTATTTTTGATATTCGTTGTATTCTTTACTAATAATAGTCCAGTGCTATGGTCCTGTCTTCCCCAATTCAAGTTTATTAAAATCTTCTTCACAAATTCTCACAATATTATTAATTGTGGGTTATCTTAAGAATAGATAGTCAGAATCCTAGGACCGAGACGAATACCGAAAAAGTATCCAATGTGAACCTTTACAAGGCAATCAAGCGCGCTATGGTTTTTAGTTTTTGGTTAAAAAATTATTTTAATATCATGTGAGTTCTATGAAAGGTTGTATGAAAGGTTGTATGAAAGGTCATGCTAGAAGCTCCAGAATGTGTTTGTTTATAGTTCTTTATGTGTGGAACACAGCTACATTAACAACTCAGTTCTGTCTTGAGTCGACTTAAGGATTATTCTTTATCGACACAAATATACGCGTATTGTTTAATCTACACAGTAAAAAATTTGAGGGTAAATTTTATCTTTTTTTATAAAATTTGTGTGGTATAAACTTTTTTTATTCCATAGAACAGATATAATTTAAAAATTTTATATGGATATCATGTGTAAATCAAAATATATTCTGGTTCGAAAGTAAAAAATTCACCGAAATCGGGAAATTTATAAATATAGTTGTTTCGATTGGTCTGACGAGAAAAATGGTCTGGAAAAATTTATATGATTTGATAGTATAAATTTTATAACATTTTTGGTTTGGATTTATATGTATACAAAATAGTATAAAATTTATGCTCATATTTTTTACTGTGTAGGTTGGGCTATTCTTTTGATATTTTCTTCGTGTCATATTTTTACAACAAAGCAAAGACGATGATGGTTGCTAGTAAAAGTATAAATATGATATATAAAAAGTATACAAAAATACTTTGAAAAGTATAAATAGATATACAGTGTTGCGCAAAACAATAGCAACAAAATAAGTGCTCTGCAACAAAATCGTGTATATTTTTTAATATTGGAGACACATAGAAATGATTATAGGAATCAAAGCATATATTCATACATCATATATAAAACAAATCAAATTCAAGTTTGGCTTTGTTTTATTTATTAAATTTAAAATTGATGTGACTACATTCAATTTGCCTGAGAGCAAAACAAAAGCAACAAAACTTGAAAAATGTAAAAAGAGAACAGAAGTTCCAAGAATTACCGTTAAAAGTTCCGTTATTGTAAAGCACGTGTTGCTTGTTAGTCATAAACATTTAAGTTTAGTTTTGTTTTTGCGCTAGTTGTGACATTGACTGTTCCATTTATAATGGCACGTTTTAATTACTGTGAAGCTCTTAAATTACAAATTATTTAAGAATATAAATACGGAAATTCGCAAATATCTAACGTGAAACAGTTTGATATTAATCAGTCAATAGTTTGCAGATTAATAAAGAAATATACCATCACAAAAGACGTAACATCGGTACATTAAAGAGGGCGGCCGCGGAAGACATCGCTGCATGATGACAGGATCATTTGTGGCGTGTTGAAACGAAATGCATTTGCCACATCCAAAGAGGTTATTCGGACACTTGATTTAGATATCCATCACAGCACTGTTCAAAGACGAGCCGTTGAGAACGATTAAAGAAGTTACAGATCGGCAGAGAAACCTTTGCTTGCAGCTAAGCATGAAAAACAAGGTGAGGTGTTACAATTTAAGCAATTCTGTCTGAAATTGTGACAACAAGTTGCAATTTATTGTTTTTTAGACTCAGTCTTGGATCGTTCAAAAATCTAATACCGTTTTTCGAGCAATGAATCAAAGTTCAACTTGATTAATTCAAATGATATGTGCACGGTACGACGCCACCCAAGTACACTACTTGAAGCCCGAAACTGCAAAATAAATTTTAAATTTGAAACCATTTGAAAAAATCGATGGAATTATGGATCAATTTGTATATAATGACATTTTAGAAAGCAAGATGCGACCACATTCAGCATGTATTATGTCGCTTCAGTGAACGTTTCAGCCAGATAACGACCCGAAGCACACTTCAAAGCTCATCAAAGATTATATTAGAGGCAATGGGATTCAAGTCCTTGATTGGCCGGCACAGTCACAATGAATTGAATCCCATTGAAAATCTTTTTGGGATTTTGAAGGTAAAAGTTTCTGGTCAAAGGATTTCCAATAAGACTGCACTATATGAAGCCCTGAAACTTAATTGGGAACGTATACCTAATACTAACATATCTAATTTAATAGAGTCGATGCCGCTCAGATGTGCAGCGGTTATCAAGAATTATGAATCTTACACCAAATATTAATTATGTTGCTTTTGTTTTGCTCTCAGATAAACTGAATGCAGTCACATTAATTTTAAATTTAATAAAAAAAAACAAAACCAAATTTGAATATGATTTGTTTTTTATATGATGTATGAATATATGCTTTGGTTCCTTCAGTAATTTTTGTGTATCCCTTATAATTAAAAAGATAAAAGATTGTCAAATATTTTATAGCAGCATACTGATTTTGTTGCTATGGTTTTGCGCAACACTGTACGTCCCTAAAACTTACTTATTGGAGTCACTTTTGTTTTAAATAAAAGCTTATTTTTAAAATTTCTTTTTACTTATTATTTTTTATTATGTTGACTTACAAATTCTAGTTGTTTGATAGTTTAAAATCGTTTATTGTGCTTAAGGTCAGGTCAAATTCAGAACAATAAATTGTTCTAACGAATCTTCCCAAAGAAACAACAACACCAACAAAGTTTTTTCAATATGAAAAAAAAATCACTAGCTGATTTTTTGTAATTTCGGCCGTGCTAAAGGCTTCATCAGAAATCTTTGTGATACCCGTGCAAGCGTGAGTTACAGCACACGCCGCTGCAACAACAACAACAACGGCAGCAGTTACAACGCAACCACCACCACCAAAACCACAGAGGGCGAACATGCTGACCAAACAATAAACATTTTACACATTTTTTAATGACAAAGTATTTTTTATTTTCTTTCTTTCTTTCTTTCTTTTCCAATATGGAAAAGCTGCAATTAGGTTACAATACATTGTATTCTAGGAATTATTTTATTACTTTTCAATACGATTGAAACATTATTATGTCGCAACCAATAAATTCAACTATTTTATTTCGTATACAATTGCAACATTGTAATGTTTCAAATTGCAACATTACAATGTTGCAATCTTAAGTAGGTTATAATCAAAAATTCTGTTTATATTAATTCTGGGAATGTTTTAAGCCCAAGAACAAGCATTGTAATTTTAAATATAAATACCCCAAGAAATAAAGTGACAGTCAGTCTTAAGCATTAAACCAAACAAGTTGAGTTTTTTTTAAGTTCAGCTTTGAGTAAATACATAAGTAGCGCAGTCGATCGGGCCAGTGAACAGCAAGCAAATGCTGTAGAATTTTAATTCCTTATCACTGGAATAGAACCTAAAATAAAGTAAAATATACAAATAGAACTTCTTACATCCAGAACAAGTAATTTGACAAAAATAGCAGAAACACAACATGCAATTAACTTCCAACTAATCAATAGATTTAAAAATATAACTGAACATATTAATACAGACCAAAAAATCATAAAAACATTTATAGAAAGCTCAGCAAACAAAATTAAACAACAAGAAGATTTACTTGCAGAAACCCAATATCTGAATCAAATTAACTTTAATATCGATTTACTAAGCAACCATATATCAAATATAGCTGAAGCAATATTACTAAGTAGATTAAATGTTATACCGAAGTTATTATAATCAATCGATGAATTAAAAGAAATTGAAAATCGGTTACTTAAACAAGATCAAAAAATCGAGTCATTAGAACAATTGTATGAACTTTTAAGTATGCAAGCATATTATAATAACACAAATATCATTTTTAATATACGTATCCCTAACTTGTCACCAGAAAAATATACTTTTTATCATGTAATCCCACTTCCTATAAATCACACTAAGCTTATAATTACTAAGCCTTTTATAAATTATAATGTAAAGAACATACAATATTTTAACGCACCTTGCCCAAGAATAGAATCAACCTATTATTGCTTAGAATCTAAAGCAACAACCAGCCCAACGGACTCAAATTGCGTTGGAAAACTTTTAAAAAATGAACCAGCTCACTGCTCACTGCAAGATGTCGGACGTATAGAATCCATCACCCAACCAGAACCGAACTTTATCCTATTTATCAATGTACCTACCACGCAAATAAAAACAACCTGCAGCATCAAAGACATAGAGATACAAAACACAGCACTACTTCATTTCAAGAACTGCAATGTTGAGATAAACGGTATCACATACGAAGATGATCATGAAATATTCTGGAACACAATTCATGTTCCACCACTATCCCCTAACAAGATCCAAACAAACACAACTTTTGAAGTTCTCAACCTACAAAAACTTAAAGAATATAACTTCGAGACAGACACTAAGCTACGAAGTTTAAAAATAGAAACAAATGTGCGACATCACTTCACTTCAGCATCCATAGCCATCCTTATATTAGCAGTACTTATAATCACAATTTTCGTCCGAAGAAGATCCAACAAAGATTCAATACCGCCAACACTAAAATCTTTCGCTCCTGCCCCAATGACTTCATTTTGGCCGTCGCTCTACTTCAAGGGGGGAGAAGTTACAGCACACGCCGCTGCAACAACAGCAACAACGGCAGCAGTTACAACGCAACCACCACCACCAAAACCACAGAGGGCGAACATGCTGACCAAACAATAAACATTTTACACATTTTTTAATGACAAAGTATTTTTAATTTTCTTTCTTTCTTTGCCAATATGGAAAAGCTGCAATTAGGTTACAAAACATTGTATTCTAGGAATTATTTTATTACTTTTCAATACAATTGAAACATTATTATGTCGCAACCAATAAATTCAACTATTTTATTTCGTATACAATTGCAACATTACAATGTTGCAATCTTAAGTAGGTTATAATCAAAAATTCTGTTTATATTAATTCTGGGAATGTTTGAAGCCCAAGAACAAGCATTGTAATTTTAAATATAAATACCCCAAGAAATAAAGTGACAGTCAGTCTTAAGCATTAAACCAAACAAGTTGAGTTTTTTTTTAAGTTCAGTTTTGAGTAAATACATAAGTCGCGCACTAATGCACTGCACCACAGAGGCGATGAGATTTGAAGTGTCAATTTCTCAGGTTTCTCAAATTTCATATATTCACATTTGTTGTTGTATTTTTGCTTTACTTTAGTCTTTATGCTTATGTAATTATTTATGGAGTCCAACAGTCTGCTGGATGTCTTCCACTAACAAAGCATGTTCACTAAAGTTGTTTTTAAATTTTTGCTGATTTTGTTTTCAGCTGTTTCTGTTTGGTCGAGCTCTACCATTTGATTAAAGTTTTTTCCTAAATGACCTTGTTATTTATTATTGTATGTTGACTTTATTTGATTTAAATACAAATTCTAGATGTTTGATAGTTTAAATCATACTTGATTTTAAATACAAATTCTAGTTGTTTGATTTTTTATTATTTTTTATTTTGAGACTTCAAAATATATCGAAAAATTCAAAAAATTTTTATGTCTCGCAAATTCTATGGAGTTTCATGTTGTTCTGCTTTGTTTTTTAAATTCAAATTCCATGGAATTCCATGTTCGACCAACAATTTGACGAAAAATTTGATATTGTGTATCCTATTTTTTTTACTGGACGTTGTCTTTACTTATAGTCTGACAAAAGTTGAGCTAGATGTCGAAGTTAGCTGTTCAAATTGTAGTTTAAGTAGTTGTTGTTATTGCGAACGGCCTTAAACAATACAGAACAAAATTTTAAAACATCGGTCAAAGATTTGTTTTAAATCTCGATTTTGTTTGGTTTAAAAATTAAAATGACTAATATTTTTTTTATTAATGTGCAGATACATACATATGTTATGTATGTACATTAGGGCATAAACTTTCTTTTGTCTGAATTTTGAGGGGCTAAAGCGGAATTCGAAAGTTCATTACAAAAAAATTTTTAAAATTTTTTAAGATTTTTAACAAGGCAAGGTTGACCTCTAAGCTCAAGATCGTGTTTTCCAAAAAAGTGGTTTTTCAAAATAAAACTTGCGCTTTCTAACCAGTATGAACACCTAAATAAAAAATAAAATTGGAACATTGTGATCTTATTTGGAAAGAAAAATATTCCAATTTTATATTCGTGGGCTTAAAAGAGGGTTACAACTATTTCTCTGGACAGAAGGGTCAAAATAGGGAGTCTTTTTTTGAAAAATTATGCTGTGTTGTTTTTTAACTTTAAATTTCTCCAAATTTTTGCTCTGAATATAAAATCTTAGTATGCAGTTTCAAAAACACTTCAATTTTAAGTAAGTAAAAGAAAAAACGTTAATTTATCTATTATTTACCGAAGTTATGTATAAGAGCATTTAAAATTATAACAACATTTTTTTCGATTTATTAGTTTGAGCAACGATTTTAAAAATAACAGCTATAAGTGTTTGGTATCACGAGAAGAAAAAGTTTGATTTAAGTCAAAAACAATTTAAAAATGTTAATATTTTTATTAACTTGTATTCTTTTGTAACTCTTTTTTGCAGCCGGACTCAACTGCCTGTGTATATTTATTTTACCTCTAACTAAACCACCTGTATGTAGTTAAATTTACCTCTCTAAAATCGAATAGTTTTCATCATTTTTATTTCTGATAAATTTAAATAAGTATCTCGTGACCAAATAAGCTTGCTTCTATAAATTAACTGTTCGTAAGTTTATGCAAATACAAAAAATACTCATAAAAGTTTTTTTAAGGCAGGAATATGGCTACAGTCAAAATTAAAGAGATGTGGCGCTTTGTGGCCTTGTGACTTGTTGGAGAAACCATTCCTGCTTTAAATACGTTCAACCTCCTAGCAAAACAAGAGACTATTCGACTTCTTGCGCATAACTTCGGTAAAAAAAAATAAATTAACGTTTTGTTCCTTTAATTACTTAAAATTGAATGCTGCTCAAAACTGCATGCTGAGCTTTTTATTTTAAGAACGAAAATTTTAAGAAATTAACGTTTAATTTCCATTCCAAATGAGATCGTTGGAACATTACATTATTTAGTTAGGCACTCTTTCTGTGTAGAAAGCGCAGGTATTATTTAGAAAAACTACTTTTTTGGAAAAAACGATCTTGATCAAAAAATCTGAAAAAAAACTTAAAATTTTCTTCGTGATTAACTTTTGAATTCGGCTTCAGCCCACCAAAAATTTGACAACAAAAAAGTTTACACCCGAATATACGTCATAAATATTAATTTTGATTTATGTTTGTATTTATTTATTTATTTCAGTCTACTGATTATGTATCTTACAGACTATTACAAAGATAACTTAATAAATTATGCCATTTATTAAAGAGTATAAATAAATTTAATCTGAAACGATTTTCATCCACATTAAAATTAAGAATTGGAGAGATCGTATTACATAACCGTAAGTATCTTGCGACTGGCTCATTATATGCATAATTTGTCGCGTGCGTTGTATCACAAAACCGACGGTTTACTCTCAAATCCCTAGGAGCAACATAACTTTGAAAAAGGTTAGATAGTTCGGGACACACTAATTTTCCACTTAGTAATTTATACACAAACATTATAGAGAACAAATTATGTTCTATCCTCCAATGATTGTAAATCAAGTAGCTTGCGCCTGGCTATGTAAGGGGGCATAATATCTGACCATTGCATTTTTGAAAATGTGTATTTCGTAAAAAGTTTTTGAATTCGTTCAATGCGATTTGAAGAAACATTATAATACGGGTTCCATACAACTGAACAGTAATCCAGTTAAATGCACATACACTTCGCACAAATGCCACATACAAAGCTTTAAAAGATGAATGATCACTAAAGTCCGTTGTGTTTCTTTTTATAAAACCTAACATTGAATAAGCTTTTGCTGTAATGAAATCTATATGAGCGTTGAATTTTAATTTAACATCAAATATAACTCCTATATCTTTTATTTCATATTGGCGGTTTAAACAATAGCTATCTAAGTTATAATTTAAAATAACTGGGTTTGACTTCATGGTAAATGAAATCAAATTGCATTTATTTTTATTTAAATAAAGATTATTTCTACTACACCAACCTTGAAGACTAGTCAAATCATCTTGAAGCTTTAAGCTGTCCGAAATATTAACTACTTTAAGAAATAGCTTAACATCGTCTGCAAACATAAGACATTGCGAATGCTTAATAAATTGTGGTAGATCACTTATAAAAATCAAAAAGAGTAAGGGTCCACAATGGGAGCCTTGTGGAACAACAGATGTTGCATTTATAATAAAATTTGATCGATATGAATCTATAACAAATAATTTTCTTTCACATAAACAACTACTGAAAAATTTTAATAGAGAATCTCTTATCCCGAACTTTTGGAGTTTATAGAGTAAAATATTGTGATCAATCTTATCGAAAGCTTTAGAAAAATCAGTATAGATAACATCTAAATGAGAATGCTGTTCCATTGCTTTTGAAATTCGATTTGTAATCAATATTATGTTCGAACAAGTTGACTTTCCTGGTAAAAATCTATGTTGGTAATTACTTATTACGTTATGAATATGAGTGTATAACTTTTTTCTAAGTATATTGTCAAATATTTTGGCAAAACCGCCTTGCTTAACGATAGCTCGATGATTAGTTACATCACAACGATTTCCTGATTTAAAAATAGGTTCAACTGCACATATCTTCCAGCTATCAAGAAATTCACAATTTTTAAGGCATTTTGTACAGAAACAAAAGAGGTTTTATAATATTTTTGGAACAACGTTTAAAGAAAGCAGGTGGGAATCCATCCATTCCAATTTTAAAAAAGTTTTTCAAATCTGAAATTGCTGCTTCTATATCAGCTTCCAATTAATCGAAATTTCCAATAAAATTAGAGAACGTATTTGTATTTGTATGTGTTTCATACACATTTTGAAAGTATTTTGAAATAAGTTACAACTATCTAAAACATTATTTGATTTAAAATAATTTATATTCCATAACACTAGGGAATCCATTTGGTTTTTGTTTGTCTTTAATGAAATGCCAAAAAACCGACGGATTTTTTGTAAGGTTTGATTCTATATTTAAAATATATTGTTTGTATACAAATTTATGGAGGAAATCAAATTCTTTTCTGTTACGAATAGAAAAACATCTGCCAGCCTCACAATTTGATTTTTTAAATTTTTTGGAAGCTTTATTTTTGATTTTTTTTAAATTTTTTAATCTGATGTTAAACCAAGGCATGTTTGTTCCTACTGATCGATGAATTTTCGGAACGAATTTTGAAATACCAATTTTAAATTTTGTTTCAATAAACGAATAAATGACCTCAGAACTTGATTCAGGGCTTAACATTGACCAATCAATAGATTCTAGAAAACCATTTAAAGCTGAAAAATTTCATTAGGAAAAATTTAATATTTCAAGTGGTTCAATATTTTTCTGTCAAAATCATAAAACTCAAAATTAAATAAAAGTGCTTTATGATGCACAGAATTTTTAGAAATTGGGTTCACAAAAAGTTCGCAAGATGCTTTCAGTTCATCAGTAGTAAAGACCAAATCCAATATTCTACCAATATCATTTTTAAAACTATTTAACTGATGAAAACTGTTTGAAAGATAAAAACTTGTAACAGTTGATTCTATTTCTGATGAAATGTTACTAGGTAAAAGAATTTTATCATTATCAATCCATGTTATATTGCCAAGGTTAAAATCTCCAATTACAATCATTTGTCGCTTTTGTGTTAAATTGTTAGCAATAATCTCAATATTATTTAAATGACTTTCATATTGGGGGTTGGAATTAGTTTTAAAGGTTTTCTAAGAGATGGCGTAACTATCAATATATCGCATCGGGCACACCTGTGACTATATTCATTTCAAAGCACATTGTCTAAGCTTCATTTTTCAGTATGTGTCATTCCACTGAAGTGTAAACAACATATATTTTTTTCTCTGTGAACATGTCGACTTTCGTTCCAACAAAACGCAATTTGCGGGAAGGTTTACTTCTGTGCTTCCATTTGAAGAAAAAAGCGGTTGAAGCACAACGCACGCTTACTGAGGCTTACGGGGACTATGCTCCATCAATTTCTACTTGTGAGTACTTGTTCCGTCGGTTTAAAAGTGGTGATTTTGATACGGAAGACAAAGAGCGTCCGGGCCAGCCGAAAAAGTTTGAAGATGAGGAATTGGAGGCTTCGCTCGATGAAGACCCGTGTCAAACCTTTGAAGAATTGTCAGAATCATTGGGAGTCGACTTATCAACGGTCGGCAAACGCTTGAAGGCCATGGGAATGATTCAAAAGCAAGGAAATTGGGTGCCGTACCAGTTGAAGCCGAGAGACGTTGAACGGCGATTTTGCATGTGCGAACAACTGCTTCAACGGCATAAAAGGAAGAGTTTTTTGCATCGTATTGTCACTGGCGATGAAAAGTGGATCCATTACGATAATCCTAAGCGAAAAAAATCGTGGGGACCACCCGGCCATGCATCAACATCGAGGGCCAAGCCGAATATTCATGGCGCCAAGCTTATGCTGTGTATTTGGTGGGATCAGAAGGGTGTCGTGTACTATGAGCTGCTAAAACCTAACGAAACCATCACTGGGGAAAGGTTAAACGGCCGGAATATGCCAAAAGACACGACAAAGTGGTTTTTCAACATGACAACGCACGGCCACATGTTGCAAGAACCGTCAAGGAAACGTTGGAGGCGCTGAATTGGGATGTGCTACCCCACCCGCCTTATAGTCCAGACATAGCCCCTTCCGTTTACCACCTATTCAGATCGATGACGCATGGCTTGGCTGAGCAGCGCTTCACTTCTTACGAGGATACCAAAAAATGGGTCGATTCGTGGATTGCCTCAAAAGACGAATCGTTCTTCCGGCGCGGAATCCATATGCTGCCAGAAAGATGGGAAAATGTTGTAGCTAACGATGGACAATACTTTGAATAATATACATTGTACCGTTGTTTCTAAATAAATGCTTAAAAACCGAAAAAAAACCTTTAAAATTAATTCCAACCCCCAATAAATATCTAAAAAACTATTCGGTGGAATATATGATACAAAGAAAAATACTGAGTGGCTATTTAAAATTTCAATATTTACACAAATTTGTTCAATAATACTATTATTGCAATACCTAAATTTATACTAAACTTCTTTTTCGTTTTTGTCTTTATTTGAAGTACGGTGTGGCTCTTTGGAAGGTTTTGTAAATCTTAATGTGGCTCTTAATGGCCTCACTCGTGCCTATCTATACCTGCTATATTTTTTCATATTGTTTCTTGTTATAACTTCAGCTGAAATTTTTGTTTTTAATTTTTAAAAAGAATGCTTTATACTTTTTTAATTTTTTCATTTTTTATTTTTATGCTCGCACAAAAGAAAAAGTGAAATAAATAATAACTTGCGCTTTTATTTCATTTACTCATTTTTTTAATAAATTTATAAAATCTTGAAAAGTTCGAGGAAGCCTCGCTTCTCTCGAGAGTCCAAATTGACGCACCGCTTTTTTTAAATTTATCTATGAAGATGCTTCAATTGATTTCTTGTTGACAGCAAATAAAAAAAAAGTATTTTTCTAAGCTTGTGGCAACATTTGCGGTGCCAAAAAATTGCACAAATGCAACGCAAACAAGTAACAAGGCGCCAAAAACTTGAGTTTGAGAGCAAAGCTTTTCATAGAATAACAAGTTGAACTTCCGTTGCATTTACAATGAAACCGTTAAGTTGACGTTTACATATTAAACTTTTAGATTTGCCAAAATCTTATCTTACAGAAACCACACGCTAAACGTCGAATTTGGGTTTCTTGGATTCATTACAAATATAAAAGCGAAAGAAATGAAAAAGATTGAGATAAAAGAAAAATGCTTTCTGCAAAGCATAAACCGAATCGCACTGAAATCGGTTTGTAGCGACCGCAATATACGAGAGCTCACTGTACTTTACTTTAAGAACCTTACTTGTAACAGTTTTTGTTGTTATTTCGTAGGTTGCTTAAATTTCAGGCTATGAAAAACAAGCCTCTAAAATTTCCCAAGTGACTCCGCCTCAAAGAACATTTAGAAAGACATATTTCGAGCGTGTTAACTTTTAAAGAATGTTTTTTGGCCACTTTAAAATTCAAGATTCATATTTAATGAAAAAAACAGTTATAATAAAAAGCACAAAAATTAAATAAAACTGAAACTAGCATTGTACATTTAAACCCTTTCTGTAACAAAAATCAAAACGTTAATATGCAAATGATATGCAAAAAAGCAAAATATTAATGTTATATTTTAAAGTTTTCAAAAAATGTATTTTCCTCTAAAGAAATGGAATTGAACAAGGAGACTTTAACAAGTGGGACCTAAAATTGTAAAAAAGCCAAAATCTTTTCAGTGGGTGTTGCTTATTCACTGATAAAAAGACCGAACTTAAGAAATCACTTTTTAAAATCATGTGGCTTATTATATTATTGCAATAAGAACTTCATTTATAAAATTAAATTGAGGTCACTTGAACTTAAATCACCAAGTTGATTTCAGGTAAAAGGTATCAGACATGCCTCTGAAAATTCAATTCAATATAACGGAAATAAACAGATATTATGGTTTCCCCTGCAACTGTTTTTATAAAATATTATTTTGTAATAATTAAATATTACGCTGCTCTACAAGGTGTTCCAAAACGAATGGCGATCACATTTTCCATAGTGAAATTTTTCGTAGAATCCGAATATCGTTATGGTTTTTATCGATTGGCCCCAATTCTCTATGTAAATTTTAAAATTCAAAAAAATCCACTTCACATAAATGCTCGAATTTTGAGCCAATATGTTTCAATACTTCTATTTTATAGAGGAGAGTCAGATAAAAATTTCAAAGAAATAAAACGTGTCAAAAGTATCAGTGAAATTGCTGTTTTGATTGAAAATATGTAAAAAAAAACTTTTTTGGATTTTTTTTTTAACAAATTTCAAGTTTGAAGTCCTATATCCAGCGTTGCCGTTTGGTTTCAATTAACCCTTACTCTCCTGACACGACTTTGAAGTCAAATATTTTTCAAGCCAAAAAAGTTACAAACTTGAAGTTCCATGACTCTTATAAATAGTCGTTTTCTATAGTTTTTTTTCGCATTTTTAGCATTCTGGAATTTTTTGGTTGGGTGTAGAGCCGATCAAAACTCGAATAGTCCTTACCCTCCTGATAAGGGTACCCGTTAATTTCTTCACACACTTTGTATGAAGAATGTGATATAAAAGTAATTTTGGGTTTCTGTTAAGTCTGTTTTTTATTTTATAATTGATTATAGAATGATTCCATTTCTTTTCGACAAAAAAAAATTAAATGCTTAACCTGACCCTCTCCGATTTGGTTTAAACTTTGTATACACGTAGTGTTGGCTACAATTTAGAAAATCAATTTGTAATTTTTATTTTTTTCGAGTGGTTACTGAGTTACGGGTACTCAAAAATTTAAAAAATTCGTTTTTTTTTCTTGAGGACTGATTTTCATTTGATCATAACTTCGGTTTAGTTTGAGATAGAGCAACGATTTTAGATTCATATTAAAGATATTTTCAAGAGGCTTATTTTGTATAATAAAACTTTAAAATTTCTCAAATATTTACGTTATTTTTTTTTTTGCATAAATGTTAAAAAAAAATATTTTTGTGAGTCATTTTTTGAAAAAAATAAATATTAATTAATGATAATTTATCTAAGTTCTCTCAAAATTTCAGCCTGGGACGACAATGGGAACACTACTAAAATAATTTTCGAAGTAAACTTAGTTTAAAATTTATGCTCAACACAGCAGCTTGCGAGAAAGCAACAAGAACTGAACACACTAAAGTAGGCCATATGTGTGTGTATGTGCACAGTGCGTCATCGGTGCATCGGTATAAGCTAAAGCCCGTATGATACTTCATTGTATTGTACAATTTTTATTTATTGACAATAAAACTAGAGCAGTTGAAATAGTGCTAAAGCTAAAATTCAAGAAGTAACCCAGCAGCGGATTTGCCAGTGGCTACCATAGAACTAATACAGAATAAATTACCAGGTAAGGAAGCATTAATTTTTTCAAAAAGTAATGCGTCTGCATATAGCAGAAGTAATTAACTCATACCTCATTACCTGTAATGTAGCATACAAGGAAAAGTAATGCAGTGATTTTTATAACTTAATACAAGTAGTATGTTGCTCCATAACTTCTAGGTAATGCTGAAGGGAGGCGATCACTTACCTCCTGTCTCATTCAATGTTAAATGTAAGGCCTTTTGTGCATAGTAAGGTAATATAGTCGGAAGTAGTGGTCATTACAAGATGCTTCATATATTCGGAATATATTCCATCCGCTACTGGGAAGTAAGTAAGTATACACGCATATAGTACGAATTGGAAAAAATTTGCGACGGACAGCATTTTTAATGCATTATTTTTGACGTTTCTCTCAATTCGTTCGTCTTTAAGTTTCGATGAAATATTAAGTGTCAAAAACAAGCTTGAGCTCTTTCTTCCGCAGCCAAGAAGAACAGAGAGATAAAATAGTCACGTTGCGGAGATGTAAAAAAGCAAAGAAGTAAAATATAAGGAAATGGTGTTGCTTACACATACACTGTACGTGAACTGTCGCACCATTCGTAAATTGTGCGAGCGAGAAAGAGTGTGTTTTTTTACATTTCTGAGAACCCTGGCATTTGATTGGAAGACTCATCAGCAAAATAGTTGAAAATAATTTAATTTTAAGCATTTTTCACTGCTTAAAAAGCAACAAAATTAAAGAAAAAAAAAACAAAAAACAAATGCAATATGAGTAGTGCGGTTAAGAATTGAAAAAGTTCCCGAAAACTTAAAAACAATGCGCATTCATTCCACAGGTAAATACGGTTTGAACTCTTTTAACAAAAGTGCTTTAATTAGTTTCTAACGATATTTTTTAACTCATTTGTGTTAGAAATGTATATATTTCTAATTAAAAATGGTTTAAAAATGCAATTTTGTCCCCGTTGATTTTCCGCCAGTTTTATCAAACCACATCAGTCAAAACACAAACACTGCTTCAGGGGCGCAGTCATTTTTCACAGTTGAAAACATTTTTGGAGCGCTCTTGTTTTCAGTATTTTAAAAAATTAACCTAATTTAATTTGTAATGATAGTTCTAGTTTAGAATTTATTGGCCTTCAAATAAGGAAAAATTACCTAAAAATATTGCTGTTTTTGTAGTTTTTTAACAAAACTAAGCTTTATGGGTATTAAAACAAAGGTAATGCGCGTATCTATTCAACGAGGTATCAAATATAAAATTTCATGCATAACTTTTTAAGATATAATTTTTTTTTATAACTAGAATTTGTCTGAAAAACAAGTGGTTTCCCTTTTACGAAAGCAATACATTAAAAAGAGAATTATTAAAAAGATAACAACATTCAGAAGTGCTGTAGACAGAGAAGCCTGTGTTGTACTTACTGAGGTTTGTAAACCCTAAGCAGCATCCGAAGGCCTCCTTTTAATACATTTAGTTATTTTTATTAAATTTGGAAAAACCTCGCGATTTTAAGTAAAAAAAAGGTTGTATCTTAAATGCATGTAATTTTATGTTTGATATCTTGTTGAATAGATACTTATATTATCTCTCTTTTGATACCCATAAAGTTTAGTTTTGTTGGAAAGCTTAAAATATCAGCTAGATTTTTAGTCCACTTTTTTGAACGTTGGATGCCTATAACTTCTAAGCCAATTACAAGATCTAAAATAATTAGAGTTGTTGCTATTCTTGATATGTTCCTTAAACTTAATGCATAAGAACAAACTTTAACAGTTTGGGCCTTCTTTTACGATAGAACCGAAATCGGCCCTTTGTGATTGTTTCTGTATTTGTCTGAACCAACACCAATATAGAAAATACCACACTTTTCTGCCATTACACCACTTCTTTATATTTTACTTCTTTGTAAAAAAGTGGCATGATGCATGTTTTCATCCTTTTCCAGCAATATATATCTGTCTAGCTTACGCGCCACTTCTTTTTAGGTTTGAAATTCGACAAAACAATGAAGTATCATACGAGCTTAAGCAGAGTTGATAACATTCTTCGAAATAAACTCTTCTTATAACAATTAAAACTAAATTTCACACAACACATGCCTACCTGCAATTTAACCTACACAAAAAAAAATCCTAACAAAAATTACCAAACGTCCTTAAATCCCAATAATCGCCAGCTCTGTGAGTGCAAGTGAAGTACTTCAATATTAAACTTTGACGCCAGTGTTTTCTTCAATTTCAATTTACATAAAATGTCTAATTTCAAAGTTTTGTGTTGAAATCCTTTTAATGAGAAAGATCACAAATTTCAAAGGTGCAATTTACGATCGGTTTCTCAATGGATGGTAGAAAAAGTTCCCTTCATAACACTTGAACATAAGATATGTGACAAATGTAGAAAAAAATTTCAAAAATTGAGCTTTTTCAATTTTAATTGTTATTGGATGAGTTTTTTTCGAAGAATTTTATCAACTTTGCTTAGCTTACACCGAAGCACCGATGACGCGCTGTGCACATACACAGTGTTCCCATTGTCATCTCAGGCTGAAATTTTGAGAGAACTTAGATAAATTATCATTAATTAATATATATTTTTTTCAAAATTTTTAAAAATGACTTTCACAAAAATATTTTTTTTTAAACTTTTCTGCAAAAAAATATAGAAACAGTTTCCATGGGTGGCCTAGCTTAGAAACAGTTTTAATGGGTGGCTAGCGTTTTTGCGATCAGAGTGGAGACTTAGCTTATTGCAACTGAAACTAGTCTGGTGGCACAAAACAATAGCCATCCATACATTTTATTCACTTTCATTTACTTTTATTTACTTAACGTAGTTTTAAGTACTTTATTAAGTTTTATCTTAAGAAAAAATCATATATGAATAAAAGTTTTTCTCGCCGTTTTTTCTTTTAAAAATAAATCCACTTATTTAGGAAAAGTATAACCAATAAAAAAAAAATATTGTTAAAACTAAGATTAATGTAAATATGTAAATATATCGTTTGTATAGAGTACCTATAAGATCATTTACTTTAGTATTATTAATTATAGTATATAGTGTTCATGATGCTATTATAAATTATGTATATATTGTTTAATCGGGATCAAATAAATGAATTATGCAAGGTATTGCTCTCAACAGTAGATTTTTTTTAATTTTACCATTTACATGGAAAATTGAGGCCAATCGAAAACCTTATTGTGGAAAACCTTATATAGTAGTGTTATTTCTTACGAAGTTTTGAATTTATTCAATTCTTGCTCTTCTGTTGGATTATTGTTAAAAAAATTGAATTCGTCACAAAAATCAAAAGGGTGAGGCCATTGCATTTTTCTTAAAAAAATATTACAACTTATTTTGTGCAAAACTGAAACGTTTTTGCATAAAAATGATACGTCACACTATGATTTATTTTTGGAAAAAAGTCTGTTTTGCCACTTAAAAAATATAAAGATCTAAGAAAACTATACGTTCAAAACAAATATTCAGGTATGAAAAATTTTTCACAGATAAAGAAAATAGTTTCCAGTATTTATTACAAAAGTCACGAAAGTCATGCAATTGAATCGAATTCTGCATAAATCTAACACCTCAACTTTTTTAACAACGGTTTTTTAATTGATATAAACGACTACTTTTTGTTTATTTTCAAAAAATTTTTTATAATAATACTAACATTTATTAATATATTGACAAAATCATTGGCATACTTAAAAGCAAAAAAAAAAAAAAAATTAAACATGCTCTGAATGTGCTCAGCGTTGTTCACCAGACTTATTCTTGTTAACTGAAAGATTATTATGTATATTTTTTTTTATATGAAAAAAGTATACATGTTTGCACAATTGATATTAATATTCAATATGTTTTTCTAATCCTTAGAAATAAAATAGCACTTCATACATCAAGGGATTCACTAGTTATTTTGACTTAAGAATTTGAAATAAAAAAATAACTCTATGAAATTAAAAAAAAGGTGCACACAAGAAATTGTACAATTTTTTTTTTTTTTTTTTGGATTCGCCCGGAGGTATTGAAATCTTCCAAAGATACAAATACCCGTCCTATACGCATGCACGATTTACATTCTAGAATCTGCCCGAATCAGCCGGGACAGACAGAATGCACTTACGTACTAAAACATACCCCCTATTGGCAATTAGGATTTTCCACTAAGCACATTAATTGGCTTTTCCGCGGAATTTAAAAATTGAATATATATAAAACGCGTATTTAAGTATACGTGATTCTATATAAATAAGCAACATCGAATTAAATAATAGTAATTATCAATTTAAGGTACCCGAAAAACAATCCAAAACTCTAAACTTATTTTAACTGGTTTGCGGCCATTGTCCAACCCAAGGACCTACGTGTCCTTATCCGCCAAATCAAAATCCCAATTAGTTGGATATGCATTTGGGCCAACGCAGGCATAAACTTGTGTGGAAAAGAGATATACTATGGCACACCAATCCAGGTGATAGTGTGAGTTCAGTCTAATTTCAAATCAGGAAACCACGTGAGCACGTAAATCACATTTCGATTTAAAATTAAAATATTGAATAATTAAAAAGTAAGTTTTAAAAACGATTCATATTTGATGGTGCTTACTTTATAAAACATAATATCGAGACAAAAAAGAGAAACAGAACAATCTCAATTACTAATATTACATTGTTATAAAACTGCTTTAGGTAAAATAGGATGAAGTTTATTTGATTTAATTATTTAAATGTAATATAATTTTCCGTTTTAAGACGTCTACCGAATCAGAAAAATTAATCATGTTGAAGTTATCATTGAAATCACTGCACATACATGTAGCCTCCTCAATATAAAACAAACACCTCTTTTGAGTTGCTTCAATTAAGTTGAGGTTTATTAATAATTTATTCTTAGTTATTATGTTAGTTATTAACAACATTTAAGTGTTTTCAACTTCTATACTTTTTATATTATATCCGTTCACGTCTGATCGTTCGAATTGAATTACTCAGCTTCCTCAATTTTTGTACGCTTCGTCAATTTATGTATGCTTCGTCAATTTATGTACGCTTCGTCAATTTATGTTCGTTTTTCCATTCGTTTAGTCAGTGTTGTCCTCTAATAATTTCGTCCACTTCTTGTAGTCCGTGTGGTATGTAGTTCATCAGTCTCGTCCAAAGTCCGTGAAATAATTCCGTCGACTTGGCCTATTCCCACATACATCGTAAAGGTTCATAAAGAGCGTAATTAGAATTGCACTGAATCAACTTGAAAAACAGAAAATGTCTAGTTCCTCTCCTTGCGATGTTAAAATTTAGAGCTGAGATTAGATATTCCGAATTAATCTCGCCACGAAGTAATTTATACAGAAACATGACATTAAGCATCATTCTTCTGCTTCTTAGGGAAGGTAGTAAAATAATTTAAAGGCGTATTTCTTACGATGGAAGCATAATATTGGGGTTCCAACGACTATGACGTAAAGCAAAAAGTAAAAACTGTTTTTGAACGGATTCTATGGCGTCGATGTAGACATTATATTGTGGGTTCCATACAACTGATGCATATTCAAGAATTGGCCTTACGAGAGAGGATTTTAATAATTTAGTAGTAAAGGGATCACTGAATTCTTTAGCCCATCTTTTAAAGAAACCAAGGACTCCTCTTGCCTTATTTATCACCATATTAACGTGGAGATTGAAGCGAAGTTTTGAATCCATAATAACACCAAGATCGAGAAAACTGGAAACTATTTCTAAGTTAGTGTTATTTATAGTGTAATTTATGTTACTAGCAGATCTTCGCGAGAATGTCATTTGCTTACATTTTTTTAAGTTGAGATTTAATATATTTAAGCTACACTAGTCCACAAGTCTATTTAGATCAGATTGTAAAAAATGTCGTTCTTCGGGTGATTTGTAACAAAGAAAAAGTTTCACGTCGTCAGCGTACATTAAGACGTTACAGTGTTTTTTTACCGAAGGAAGATCATTAATGAGTAGTAAAAACAAAACCGGTCCAAGATGACTGCCCTGAGGAACTCCAGAAGTGACCGAAAAACTTTTTGAAAGAGGATTCTTATATAAAACCTTTTGAGTACGTCTAGATAAATACGAATTTATCCAATTTAATAATGTGACAGGAAACCCAATAAGGTGGAGTTTTTTCAAAAGAAGAGAATGATAAACACTGTCGAAAGCTTTGCTAAAGTCCGTATAAATAACATCAGTCTGCAGTCCCAAAGTAAAACCATTTATAACACGCGTAGTAAACTCTAAGAGGTTAGTTGTAGTGGACTTACCCTTCAGAAAACCATGTTGAAAGACAGAAATGGTGGAAGACACGGAGTGGGTTAATTGATCAGTTATGATTTTCTCAAAAAACTTAGGGATTGCACTTAATTTTGCAATTCCTCGATAGTTAGAAACATCTATCTCGGAGCCAGATTTATGAAGGGGTATAATATAGGAATCCTTCCATATAATAAGAAAATAACCGCTATGCAAGGAAATATTAAAAATGTTGGCTAGAGGAGGTTTATCAGGGCCGGTCATAAAAGAAGATTTTACTTGTCGAAGATAACACATAACAATATTTGGGTCTATTACAGGAGTTTCAAAAGAGTTAACTGGCGGGAGAAAAGGATACACCGTGCTAGTATTAAAAGGTATATCGGAGTAAGTTGATTTAAAGAAGTTTGCAAACATATTAGAAATCACATTGTCACAAGATGATTCCTCCTGATTGAATATCATAAGGGGTGGCAAGCTGAAGGCTTTACGTTTTGAGTTAACAAAACTATAGAAAAGTTTTGGATCATCTTTAAATTGAGATTTTATGTTAATTATATAAGCAGAATAGCATTGTTTATTTAATAGTTGATATCTATAGTGGCGGCCGTAGCCTAGTGGGTAGAGTGCGTGGCCCCTAAGCTAAAGAACCGCGGTAGCCCGGGTTCAATTCCCAGCTCAGACAGAAAGTTTTTTCAATTGAATTAATTTTTCTGTTCGGTCGTCACCTCTCTGCAGACAATGGCAAACCTCAGAGAGTTAAAATTGCCATGTAAAGCTTCTTGAGAACATAAGCCGTTCGGAGTCGGCATAAAAACACGTAGGTCCAGTTCTCGGTCATTTGTGATCAAACATTTAATAACACGCACAACACAATTGATCAATAGAAGCTAGGTCAAAGTCCTTCCAAGGGCTGAAATGTCCAGTTTATTTTTTTTTTTATATCTATAACGACAAGAAGAATAGGAAGCAAAGTCTAAACTAGAACCAGATATTTTATATTTTTTAAATAAACGATTTTTTAAATTTTTAAGTGCCTTTAGATCATTTGTTATTAACATCTTACTAACA
Organism: Dichetophora obliterata; assembly: GCA_963920525.1. NCBI lineage: Eukaryota > Metazoa > Arthropoda > Insecta > Diptera > Sciomyzidae > Dichetophora > Dichetophora obliterata. The sequence goes on from OY986435.1 coordinate 85,183,751, forward strand.
ATAACATCTTATTTAATAACATCTAAAAAAAAAAAACATTAAGCAAGATAAGCGTCAACTTATTTTGCACTTTTTTCTTTTATTATAGTGAAAATAGTTACATATGTATACATTTTAAGCATTGTATTAGTTTCCATAATTTTGAAAGGAATTGAACGATTGTTATTCTCAACTACTTAATGCATTCAAAAGACTCTTTCTTTTATATAATCATTTTTTCTAAATAAACATTATGAAACACTTAAATAACACAGTGAATAGATTTTTATAAAAAACGAGGACTGGCTACATGTAAGAATTTATTAAAATATATTGTTACTAAGAAATAATGCATTGATTACGAGTAGGAAGGAGTTAATGTAGTCATTGGTGTAGTTAGTATCTTAAGCAATTTTTTATAAGGTACAAATTTACTTGTTATAAGCTTTACTTTGATTTTGCTCTCTCGTTATTCGTTGCGAAAATAAGCTGACTTAAATAATTGCTTGCACGCACAACTATTATGTCATCTCTTTGATTAAGAGGTTAGGGGTACAAATCCCAAAACCAAAATGTTTATTTTTTTAAGTTGTGTAGTTTTTATTGAAATAACAATTATTTATGTATTTTATTTAAACTTAAATGTTATATATTTTAAATTATTTTGTTCCCCACACGTATGGCGTTAGGGTTATATAAACTTTATCACTCCGTTTGTTACTTTTTATGTGTGAATAAATTTTTGTATTTATATATTTGAAAGGATTTTTATTTCATTACTTTTTAAGGAATTTACTATTTATGTAAGGAATTTGTTTCCATATTAGGTACTTCTGATGTTCTGTAAAGAATACCAACACGAACCTTCAAATCTTGTGAACACTGAAAGATTGGAGAAGGACTTTGAATTATGTTTAAAATATGTACATTTGTTTTTTATTTCTTAAAATTTATTTAAAATTTAAGCTTTGAACATAGAGTGCAGACAGATAACATTTGTTTTTTCTTTTAAACTTTTCTTTGCTTATCTCTTCAAACATTGTGAAACATCGAAAGGATATAATTATCCTTCATTTATTGCAAATGCTTCTATTGAAGAATAATATTGCTTTGTAAATTACATTAAATATCTTTCACAATTTGTTTCGTTTAAAAGAGCTGTTTCATGTACGCTAGTCATTTCCGAAGTAATTTTATAAACACTAACGTATTATTTTTTTATTGAAACCTTCGTGCCCAATGTCTGGAGCTTTCAGGTTATCTTTTTTTTATGTACAAAATGTCGAAATATTACTCTTATAATATTTTAAAATATTCTTTCATTGCACTATTTGTTTCTTTAAAAATCATATGGGTGTTTTTTATTTTTACAAAATAAAACCAATAATTGTTGTTTTTAAAGTCCAGCAAAAATATATTTTTTTAAAATCTCAACCGATTAAAGTGTAATCTTTATTCCAAAAAAAAATACATTTTTGACCACTGTGCGTCATGAAATAGTATAATAGCCGAAATTTTCAGGTCTTACAGCCCTATTCTGGCAAATTAACAAATTGTTAACCAGTATTTTGAGTAGCTCAAAAATAAAAAATTTTGATAAAAATTGTCAACTGCTTTTCAGTTATTGACAATTTCATTAAACAATTTTGTTTTTTGAGCTCCGAATTTTGTATTGAAAACAACAAACATATAGAAATTTTCAAAATACTGGTTCTGGTTGCCAGAATAGGGCTGTTATTATATTTACGACAAAAACAACTTTGCAGCATTTTTTGAAAGAAAAATAAGTTTTTCTTGCCTTTTTTGAAAAGAATATTCAAAATTTCATTCTTTAGCTAACTGTACTGCTGAAATAAATTTTGTGATTGGAATTTTGGACAAAAGAAAATTGAATAAAATAAATTGAAAAACAACGAAGATATTTGCACCGATAGCAAAAATTTTGAATTTGGAATCGTGTTTTTTTCCTTAGATAACGATCTTATATTTAAAAATTCATAGCTGTAAGATTTTCTATAGTTTTCAAGTTATGAGAATGTTATTGGTGTCAAGGGGAAAAGGTAGCTTCATTAACGTATATTGGAAAAAAAAGTATATTGGAAGGTATTCATTAGAGATAAACGAAAACAGTAAAGGTGGTGTTTGGCAACTTAATATTCAAGAGTTCTTAATAGATTGTTGAAAAAGCAAATTTCCTTCCAATATAATTTTGTAAGCTTAACCCTAGAAAGCTAACCTTTGTAGAATCAACAATCACCGCTCTCTTTTTCTAATACTTGTACAATTGTCTTGAACAAATCCCAAGATTGCTGAATTTTGTTAAAACAAATGTAGACTTTAAGTTTTTTAAAACCCAAGAAATTAATTAAATAAATTCATTAATTATATTTTATTCTCTTTTTATTAAAGTTTTAAAACAGGCTTCGTCGAACGTAACAGTTTACGTAAAACAGCGTAAGCCTTCCAGGGTTACAACTCTAAAATTGTCACTTTACTCTCAAACATCAAGAGGCACCATTTTGTATTAAATCTTGTTGTCCTCGCATCAAAACAAGCAGACATGTTTTTAGAAATTTTGCGGTAAACATACAAACATCAAGTACTCTACGAACCTTAACCGCAAATCGCTTAATCCAGCAGTTGTTTCACACGGTATTTCTATTTGAAGCCTTTGAATTTAATTTGTTTTCTTCATCTGTCCTGATTTATAGCTGCACAATTTGCAGCATTTAAGTGAATGGCTTCAAGCAGTATCAGCACACATACCGACTTGACCTCCATTTTACATGCATACTCCCTGCTCGAGATGACTGCTGTAGAATCTCAAAACCATTTACTGGCTGGCCGGTATGAATGTGACCGAATCATGACCGATTTGACCAACTGGTTCATCTACTGGCTATGCACACACTTGAAGCACATACGTTCATTCTGGCATCCATCAATCTAGGTTTTTCTGTGTGTGTGTGCAGATTTATGTGTCTACATCTGCTGCTGAATTGCTGAAGGATTTCAATAGCCCAACAGTCAGCAGTTTTTCTGCTTCAGCTTCATCAGCATTCGTTTAACATTCGTTTCACATTCACAAAAGGATGCAGACAAACGTCCAACAAACAAGTAAACATGCGCTTGGACAGACATGGACACATGTTGGGATGAATTGGCATTTGAAGACTAGTTTTATTACGTACTCACATGATTTTAATCTCAAATACTTCAATACATATAAATTGATAGTTTTGTATAAGCTGTTGATGAGTACAAAATGACGGAAGGTGGTTGAAGGATTTCGATTTTCTAATGTCATATAAGTAAATGTGTCTTCTTCAGGGTTTAAATTGCTGCAGTCTAATTAGCAAAAGTATTCATATTTTCAGTAATTTTATACCCTCACATATAAAATTCTTAATAAATGTATTTTGCTTCCGCTGCAAACTATGAAAAAAAACTATAGTCACAACAGCAGCAATACTATTGGCGACATCTTACACCTTTTATAACGAATCGTGATATCTACTCATATATGAAGCATATTTATCAACTCATATATTTATTTATTTATTCAATCAATCAACTATTAACATTTATTGTTATACAGTTACTGTAAGTACATAATTAAATCGTAGGTTATAAAACTAATTCAGCATGATATCGTTTTTAAATGCTACCCTAATATAGGTGATTTCAATCGAGCTGCAGATAATGTTGAACGTTTTGGTCATATTGTAAACCGGGTCACATTTGCCATAATTAGTTCTTCTGTAGGGTATATAGAACAATTGCCTTTGCCTAAAATTTCTTTCAGGTGCATAAAATTTGAAAAGAGATAGAAGTGGTGCACAATCAATATGATTCATCACTACATCCCGAGCAAATAAGGCGAGAAAATATTTTCGCCGGAACTCCAAAGACTAAAGTCCAAGAAGAGCACATCGCGCTTCATAGGAAGGCATAAAATCCCAGTGGAGCTTGCGAATTGCTAACCTAGTGAAACGCCTTTGAATATTTTCAATTCTTTTAATATGTATAGAATATTGAGGGTCCCAGATAATACAATTATACTCTAAAACCGACCTTACAATTGAAAAGAAAATGGTTCTCACGGTAAAGGGATCGGAGAACTCTTTCGTATTGCGCGATAAAAATCCCATCATCGCATTCGCTTTTGATATAATAGCATCAAAATGTTTGACAAAGCTTAACTTTCGCTCAAATAAAACCCCTAAGTCTTTCTTCAAGTCGACTCTCTCGATCAATACCGTATTAATACCGTAAGAACCTTCGAAAAGTTGATTCTTCATAGAAAAAGACATTACATTACATTTAGACACATTAAAATGCAATTTATTGGTCTCGCACCAAAATTGGAGACTATCAATGTCACGTTGAAGCAATAGGGAGTCTTCGTGAGAGTCCACACATCTAAAGATCTTTACATCATCAGCATACATCAGGCACTCCGAAAAGCGAACATAATTCGGAAGATCATTGATAAACAGAACAAACAACAGAGGACCTAGGTGGCTACCTTGGGGTACCCCAGAATAATTGTCAATGTATTTAGATAAATTATTACCAATTTTAATATATTGTTGACGACCAATAAGGTAGCTCTCTAACCATAGAAATAGCGAGGAATGGAATCCGAGGCTACTTAGCTTATTAATCAAAACAGAGTGTTGAACTCTATCGAAAGCCTTTGAGAAATCCGTGAATATGACGTGTACTTGATGACCTTTTTCCATATTATTGGACAGAAAGTGTGTAAAAAGAGTTAGATTAGTAGAGGAAGATTTACCTGACACAAATCCATGCTGCATCTCAGATAATCTAGTTTTAATGGAGTTATAAATGTCATTTTTTACCAAAGATTCAAAATTTTTAGGAATAAGTGGTAATTTAGCTATCGGTCGATAATTTGCAATATTTTGCCTTGATCCCGATTTAAAAATTAGAGTAATTACCGATATCTTCCAAATGTCTAAAAATTTCCCTTCTCGGAGTGACGTATTGAAAATATGAGTCAACGGCTTACACAAGGCAAAAGCACAGTTTTTAAGAAATATGGGCGGAATATTATCTGGCCCACAACCCTTTTTAACATCAAGACTTACTAAAGCTTCAAAGACATCATACTCCGAAAAGGAGATGCAGCCAAGGTCTGTAATTGGTACATCGACGGGCGTAACACGATCACGATTGTTAGAAGCATTATCACAAGCAAAATTTGATTGAAAAAAGAAAGCAAATAACTCACTTATATCTTGGAGGTTATCCGAACATTTATCAAGATAAAACATATTTTTAGGAAGGCCCCAGGTATTTTTATTTTTATTATTCAAAAAAGTCCAAAATGATTTAGGATTACTTTTTATATTTGATTCTAAAGCAAGTAAATAACTTCTATACAAAAACTTTTTAAGACTCTCATAATTTGTGCGTGCCTGGCAATATTCATGACGGAATATATCATTTTTCTTAAATTTCTTATGTTTTTTAGTCATAATATTTTTTAGATTAGCAAGACGCTTATTATACAAACTAGGTTTATTGCTCATGTGGACTTTTTTCAAAGGTACAAATTTCTGAAACGTCTCATTAATGACAGAATTAGTATCTATTCATTTAGTTGTGTATTCCAACATGCCTCGAAGAAGTCATAGTTTAAGCTTAGGCTATGCTATGAAATGAAAGGATGAATCGAAAGGTATGTGCTGTTTACAAGGAAAAGTCAAATTAGAGGAAATTCTTCCTTCAGCCGAACCATTAAATTCTCATCTTTCCGGTGATCATCTTAAGTCTGTACAATTCATGCGAAATATACGCCGATACCACTACGTGTTCCAAATGACCTCATTTAAGAGCACACATGTGAGTGAGCGAGGGTTCATGCCTACATTCAAAATTCAAGAGCAAGTATACAATTTAGCAGGGAGCTTGCTACCATTTCGACCAGATGATCATAAATTTCTTCAGATATACTTCATCTCCGATACAGAAACACAATCATCAACACGGTGTAACACTGTCGCACCATCAATAGACAGTGTTTTGCTAAAATCATTAAAAGATATGTTACATTCCCACAACAGTCACATACAGTCTTTTAAAACTGCTATTGAGAGTGTTCCATCGTGTTCTACCTTAACATCGTAATTCATGCAAATACAGTGCCAACTGGGGAATATAGCGGTCGTTATAATGTCCCAACCACGAAAGAAGTAGCAGTTATGATACCTGGGCAACAATTTGATAAAAGGGACATTGTAGGGCACAGCCGTGACGAAAACTTGAAAAAATATCGGAGTTGCATAGATCTTATGACAGCTTGCAGTATCCATTAATGTTGTGTCGCAAAGAAGTTCGATATGCCATTAATGTGTCTCAAGTTGATCCAGTTAGTAGAGCACCATTATCTAAAACAGTTTCATTCATGTACTACTATTGCTACCGTATAATTGATTTTGACACCCACTGCTTCCAGATTTCTACATAAAATCTCAGCCTAATACCCACAGGGGATAGCATAAATTTAAATCCTGAATTTTTCTTCTCTCAGTTATCTCATGTTCAATCATTATCTTTCCACTTCAAAGTGTTTAAATTAGCCCTAAGTTTATTTTTAAGTGCTCTGTTTAGTTTTAAAGTATATATAAATATCAGAGACAACACGTCTCAACGCCACTAGCAATGTCGAAAGCAAGCATTTTTTTTCCACTTTATACACAACATCACAATCATATGTATTCCCATTCCTTAGTCACTGCAGCTGGATGCTTTCACTCTCTCTAATACTTTAGAATAACAAAACTATAGTTCTAAGCATGGCAGAACTAGAAAAGGTAGACGCATTTCGGACTGCGTTCTGTTTCTCATATCCAAAATTGTCGGAGTCAGCTTTTTGCAAATGAGAAGAAAACACCAACAGCGGTGTAAACCGTTGGTAACTGACTGTTGTCGTTAAATCTGTTAAGAAAGCTTTACAATTAAATTATTTACATAATCAAACAATTATAATAATCAAATCAAATAATTTTCATCTTTTTAACGTTTAGAGTAAGAACACATTCAGAGAAAAACATCGCTCACTAAGGTATCGCTACCATAACAGTTCACACACGCAGAGAAAAGATGGTTGAGAAATGATTACTGCACTAATAATTTTTTTACTAAAATTAATGTATTATTTCTGCAAACAAAAATTTTTGCCTTAATAAAGTCATTATTTTCTAATGGTGGTACCAAAAATAATATTATAGTTGAAATCATAACATCACTGAAATCGTCAACATGCTATGATTGCCTCAATTATTAGTTGCAACAAAAATGTTGTAGTTCTGCCAATCATGATAAATGTGAATATTATTTTAGGGACAAACATATTAGAATTTTGAATGTTTGTCTGAACTATTCTTTGATTGTTGGCAAACGAAGCAGAACATAACCAAAAATCGAAAGAATTTATTATATCTGAACAGTTTGCGGGAAAAACTTTCACTTCATTCAGACACAATAAGTTTTATCGTTTCCTGGCTATGTGCCGTTTCGTTTGTCAACTGCTCAATTATTGTGTTTTGTTTTAAATCGCCTTATCCTAAAAACAGCACTCAGAAAAGTGACATTTTTGACTTTAATTGTAGCAAACATACTATTTCTTTTTACTGTAAATATATTTCGCAATTCTGACCATATTTTGTTTATCACAAATATTGCTATTTTTGTGACAATGCACTTAATGTACCAAATTTATGAATGGCATTAGTCAGACGAGCTGTTGTAGCGGCTGTGGCATACTGGTAGTGTGCGTGGCTCGTAAGCGAAAAAGCCGCGGTTCCAACCCCAGCTCGGTCAGAAAATTTTATCTAAAAGATTTTTCAATTGAATTAATATTTCTGTTCAGCCCAGCCCAGACATCTGCAGATATCTTAATTAATAGTGTGGAAAATAAAAAAAAGAAAATTATTGTTTCAATAATATTCTGGATCCTAATAATAAATTCATAATATAGTTGTTACAATCATTCTATTTTCGACCCAATAAGAGAATAATGATTGTTTCAATAATATTTTGGTTGCTGCAAAATAGTTCCTTTTCTAAATATAGTTGTTATAATCATTTTATCATGATCAAAGAAAAAAATTACATGTTTAAGAACATGTTAGCAACAATCATAATCCGAATCATCTTAAAACATGGTTGTTGCAACTGTGGGTTTTCTCTGCGTGCATTAGTTGCTGAATACGGCCAACTTCGTTTTGACAATTTTAGCAGTTTGTCTCTCTTCTCTAATTCTAGGCTTTGTAAGGTTCTAAGATTTGTTGACAAAGTAGCTATTAATAATTGTCACTTTGTAAAAGATAAGAAAGAAAAATCTCAATAAAAATTCAATTAAAAAAAATTTAATAAAAATTGCCATCTGGGGTAACCTGAGCACGTTACTTGGTACAATCGAGGATTGTTGATCGACGTTCAGCTCGAAACAAATGTTTATTGGCAGCACGTAAATTGAAACGAGTTTCATTGTGATTTGAACTATAATGTGAAGTGTCAAACGGATTTTTTTAACTTCAATTCAAAAATTCTTTTCAAATTCCAAATAAAAAATTATATTCTTCTTCGGAGTCGGAGAGCAAGGATGAAAAAAAAACTATGTTTATGTTTTTCTCCCATGGGCAGATTTAAGTATCTCTCTCGCTAAATCTTGATGTCCACTCATAAAATTAGTCAAAATCTCAATTGTTTTTTTTTTTAGTGGACATATTTGGGTTTGGTTTAATTTTTTTGAGAATAAATTTGCCGCAGACAATAACTTTTTTTGTCGACTGTTTTTTTTTTGGTTTCAAACGTTATATTAAAAATTGTGTACTACCAAATCTAACAATACAATCGATGATAGTCGATTGAAGCAAAGTTTGTGCTGGCAACTATCGCTTGTATCGAAAAAACTCCAATGTATTAAGTTACGTGCTGGCACCCCTGCTTTTCAGATAGTGAAAATTTCATTAAAAAATTTTGTTTTTTGAGCTTCAAATTTTGTTTTGAAATCAAAAAACACAAAGAAATTTTAAAAGTACTGGGTAACGATTGTTACTGTACCAGAATAGAGCTGTTAGTCGATCAATATGCAAAAATTAAAGCTGAACGATAAGCTAATATTCGTAACAACCAAAGTAAATTAATAGCGGAAAATTATATTCATCTGCAGGATGCCTTACAATCAAATGAGCACGGCATCGAAATTGGACAATTAGTTATACTGCCTTCATCGTTCACTGGTGGACCAAGGTATTTGCATAAAAAATCGCAGGACGAAATTACTTATGTCAGACATCACCGCAAACCTGATCTGTTTTTAACTGTAACATGTTATCCGAACTGGTCAGAAATAAAAGAGGATATCCAAGCCAATTCAAAAGTACAAGACATACACGATGTCGTGAACAAAATATTCCATTTAAGGCTTCAAAAACTCATATTTCTCATAAACAATGTGGACATATTTGGTCCACCTCAGAGTCACATGTACACTGTTCATAGTAAAAACTTGGCTTAAAACTTATCCATCTGCTGGTTTGTTAATGAATAAGAGTAGACTGGATCAAATCGATAGCGTCGTTTTAGCGGAGATACCGAACAGAGAAGAAGATTCAAACCTGTAAGAAATTGTATAAGAACACATGGTCCACGGCCCATGCGGAGCCTTAAATCGTAATTGTTCGTGTATGCGGTAAGGCAGATGCAGATGAGATCGAAGATATTAAGATGATGGAGACGAGGGATATTCTAAATATCGTCGACGGTCGCCTCATGAATGTTGACAAACTATCATTGTGCAAAACCATGAGATTTACAATCGATGGGTTGTTCCATTACTTCTAAAAATTTTCGACGCTCACATCAACGTTGATCTATGCAGCTCAGTTAAATAAATCCAATATAAATACACTCAAAAATATTTGTGTGTAAATATTACTAATTACTGCGTCCATTCTACGAATTTTATTCGTAGTTTTCAGCCACGAATAGGATTCGTAGAATCGACGTATATAAGTATATATTACGAATATTTTATTCATAAAAACCAGCCAAAAAAAAAAATTATTTCTGAGCTGGGGTTTGAACCTCGGCTCTTTAGTTTACGGGCCACGCACTCTACAAGTAGGCTACAGTCACTTGACAATCATACAGTTTCTTATGTTCTGTAGATGTTCTACAAACAAGGCTGAACGATTTCGGTTTTCAATTTTTTAAACTCTATTAATAATTCGTACATTCTACTTATAATTCGTACGGTCAGCCTACGAATGAATTGTTTCTACTAATATTATTTTTCATTCGTAAATAGTAAGGAAGCATTAGTAAATACTGCGAATGTAATGAAAGAAATTACGAAGTTATTCGTACGAGAAATTTCCGAATATTATTATTTATATGTACACAAGTATTCGTACATTTCACTAATACGAATTATTGTAATTTTTTGTACGAATATCATCAGTCTATAAAACAAATATATTCGTAGATACTACATTAGGTATCAGAAAAATTTTATAAATGAATTCGTAAAGATATCATAATTCAAATACTTTGTATATTGAACGAATATATGTAGAATGTACGAATATTTTGTTTACTAATATCATTCGTAGAAATTTAACTAATACATTTTTTGAGTGTATTACTAAATATATTAATAAAGGAAACATTCAAGCTACATTCAGCATACAGTTACTAAACGAAGTTGAGACATAAGTATCAATCTGCACGCTTCACCGCAGCTCAGAGGCAGTGTGGAGGATTTTGTCGTTTAACGTGCATGACCGGGCACCTACAATTACCCACCTTATCGTTCATTTAGAAAACGGACAGAGGGTTTATTTTAATGAAAACAATATCCTGATGATGACTAATAATTAAGGACGAAATATTGATCAACAAATAAATATTTAAAATTTATACCATTGTTTAATTTGTACATGACCAAAGCCTATTACAGTTATAAAATGAAAGCAACATCCATAATGTTTTTAATAATCCTCATGATACAAAACTGACAGCCTTTCTTAAGTAATGAGTTCGAGATGATTTCGCAATCCGTGACATACGACAAAGTTCCACGTTATTATACGTGGAATAACACTGCCAAAACTTTTGAACTAAGAAAGCAAGACACTCCAGTTGAAAGATTTCCTGGCGTTAAAACAACCTATGCTCTTGGAAGAGTCTATGAGTTCATCCGAACATCAGCGAATGATTTTATTAGAGAATGTTAGTTCATACAGTAAAAGGTCCGTTTTCTTTTGCATACGTTAAAACTTTACAAGGAGCAACTTTTACTAACTATCAAATGATGTGCAAAGCGATGGAAGATAACTCACATTGGGACAACACATTATTAGAAGATTCTATATGCCGTTCAGCAAGGTAGTTGAGGTATTTGTTTGCAATGATTTGAGCGTTTTGTCAAGTAGCTGACTCTGTAATTCTATGGAGTAAATATCAAGAGAATATGGCTAAAGACATCTTAATCCGACAACGAAGAGAGCTAATGTCAGATGACGTTCATTATGATCAAAACATATTTGACGAAACGTTAGTTCAATTAAACAATATAGTAGGTCTACATTCAGGTGGTAAATCTATCAAGGATTTTGGACCGCCGATGCCAACTCTTAAGACGAATGCGGATATAATCAATGCTGAAAACACAAGAGAGACGTCTTATTATCAATCAAGCCTGTTACAAGTTGTGACCCAAGATGAATATCGCATGAGCACCGACCAAAAAGTTTACGATGCGCTTATATCATCGATAAATAGCAAGGAAGGGAAAAAATGTTTTCTCAATTGTCGACCAGCAGGTACGACACTAGCAGCGTTTGCAGCATTATCAAATAAAGCAATATAGGAAAATTGATGCGCGATTGCTCATTAATAGGGACGAGGCTACTATGTCAAACAAGACATCCATCGAAACATTAGATAGAACAATGCGAGATTTGTGCAATTCAAGCTTACAATTTGGTGCACGTACAGTTTTGTTTTCAGGCGACTTTCGTCAAATCTTACCTATCGTAACGAGAGAGACACGTGCTGATGAAATAAAGGCTTCTTTGAAAAGATCTTACCTTTGGCCATATATGATTAAATTACAACCAAAAATCAATATGAGGGTATAGCTTTCTACAAATGCAAACCCCTTTTTCGCAGATTTGTTGCTTAAAATAGCAAAAGGACAGTTACCATTGGTAAGCGATATGAAAGAATTGATTGATAATGTTTATCCTAAATTAGTCATATAAGTACTAAGTCTCTACCTAGGTTCAAAGAAAGAGCAATTTTATCACTCACCAACAAGCAAGTACGCAAAGTGAATGAGCCGCTACTTTCGAAGATTAATGCACTGTTGACAGTATGGTCGATGAAGCTCTTCATTATACAAACTAATTTCTTAATACCTGGACTTCTCCCCACATACTGCTGTTAAAAGCAGGGTGTCCCATTATTTCATTACGGTATCTTAATCCACCTACAAGTAAAATCATTAAAAACCTTTTTGATGGAATGCAGCATTTTGACCGGATGTGGTACTAAAGAAGTAGATTTGATTCCATTTATACCAACGGATCTACAATTTGAATTCAAAGAACTTCCACTTCCAGTGAAACTATCCTTTTCTATGACAATAAATAAAGCGCAGGGTCAAACATTCTGTGTTGTAGGAATCGATTTGAGCGTTGAATGCTTTTCACATGTCCAGCTTTATATTGCCCTTTGACGTGTGACTTCTAAACAAAATCTGTTTGTGTTTTCTCATTAAAAAAAATCGTCGAATTGGCTTACAGAGAAATTCTTTACCACGTGTTTAATATAATGCATATTAGATTTTAAGCAATAAAAATATTTTCAAAAATGGTGATGTGTACTATGGATCTACTTCCGGCATTACAAAAACTCTATATGGAGGTTATATAGAGTTGTGGTTTATGCTAAAGAGAAAACGTTCGTGGTGAAGCCTCTGTGAAGCCACTGTGGCCTGCTAGTATAACATAAATATAAGCCGAAAAATTGTATTTTCACTGGTAATAAACTTAAATCTTTGGTTGTAATGCATAGTGTCAAATTGACACAAACTTCTTTTACATTACAAATAATCAAATACGTTTGAAGGTTGTACAATAATTTTTGCAGTCACTACTAATTGTAAGCATTCATCGTCTTCGTAAGTAAATAAATTAATTTTAAGTATTAAAAGTTAAGATATTTATTAGCTGAAAAAATTAGCAATCTCGGTTAATTTGTGTGATTTTACACCGAAACCCTGAATACACACGTATCGTTATTACATTCCTTTGCATTATCTAATGATGATGGTAGTATAATAATTATTTTAAGGTATTGACTCAAGTAGCTCAAAAAACAGTTTTCAGTGCAATATATTCTCTAGAATTTGCCAACTTTCATTAATTTCAATACAGGTAATGTCAATTTTTTTTTCTTTTATTTTCATTCAACATGAACTTGAACCGCATTTATGAGACAGAAGACTTAACTCAATAGAATTAAGTTAAAAATGAACTGTGCTCTGACACATACCCAGATTAAAAAATAAAATATTCCTGCCTTTGGATGGAATGCGGAAGTTTATAATTTAAATGCTAAGTTTGGAAATCTACTTTTTAAAATTTTAAAAACTTTTTCTTTATTTCTAAGTAAGGTGTGTATCATGTTTGCTAATGCAAAATTATGCTTAATTTTAAGAGACAACAACTTCAATATTTCCATGATTGTTGTAATTCGCCGATTTAAAACAATTCAACTATTTAAACTTGTGCGCGATCGCTAGAATAATTATTATTGTTTTCATGTTCTTTTCTTTGTTGGTAGTTTCGTATAGTTGTTGTTGCATTTTTGCATCTGGTATAAAGCATGTGTGGCAATCAGCGTTGCCAGGCACAATTTTTTTAAAAAACTGTAAATTCCAAAAAAAAACTGAATTTCAAACCAAAAAACTGTACACCAAAAAAATTAAGTTGAATTTTATTGGAATTTATTTATTTATTTATTAAAATGAAAATAATAAAAAACTATAGGGGTATTCACACTGACTTGGGTAGTTGGGTAGATTGGCAAATGTCGTGCATTTTGTTTTTGTAAAGTACCATTCTACCCAAGTACCCATCTACCAATCAACTATAGCTGACCCCCTGACTTGTTTGGGTAGATTGTTTTTTTGCCAATTTCAGTACTTTTTCCATGTATTAACCTACCTTTTGCAAAAATAGGCAATAATTGACCTAAGGGCATCAAATTTATAATATTTGTTGTCAAGGCTAATATCACGAATAATAGGCAATACATGTTGCCACACCCCCTATTTCCGCCGACAAGTTAATAAAAACGCTATATTTCAGACGAATTCGGTTGTATTGGACTAAAATTTTGTAATTTTGTTCGTATGGCTACTATTGATAATTCAACAAAAAATGAGCGTGGTCGAACTATAACTGCGCCTATTTTCAGAAATTATAATTCCTGAGTTGTGCATGTTTTTATAATGAAACTTGGTTTATATTTGTTATGAGACAAAGTGGTGGTCACTAGGTATATAAATTTTGCCACGCCTACTATTACCGTCCTTCTATGTATACAAAACCGTTCGTGAGGTGTCTCTTGAGATCTCAGGAACGGTAACATCTAAGGCAACCAAATTAACAATATCTGTTAATATCTCAGTTAATCAAGTTAATATCTCGGTTAATAAAAAAGCCACACCACCTTTTACCGCCCAAAAATCAAAAAAAGTGCTATATTTCAGACGGTTTTGATTGTATTAGACTAAAATTTGGTAATCTAGTTTGTATGGTTACTGTCTGAAACTGTATCAAAAATGGGTGTCCACGTTCTCTTTTACAGCCCACAAATCAATAAAATACTTTATTTAAGACGATTTTAGTCGTATAAGACTTAAATTTGGTGATTTAGTTTGTATGGTTACATTCGGAAACAGTACTAATAATGAGCCTAGTTGCTTTATAGCAACGCCCACTTTTTCATAAACCATTAAAATTGACTACTGGGCCGATTGCGCTGAAATTTTGGCAGTCGATTTGCTTCGCCTACGAGATAGTTTAAGCAAATTTTGCCAAAGACCCTTTTACCCCCTACAAATCAATAAATATGCTATATTTTAGTTGGTATTGGTCGATTTAACTAAAATTTGGTAAATTAGTGCATATAGTTACTTTCGGAAACTGAACTAAAAATGGGCGTAGTCGCACTTCAGTTATGCCAGTTTAGATATACAAAAAATTGAAATTTTTTTTCGGATTGGTATGAAAATTCGTATATGGCAGTATGCCGGTATGTGACAGGACAACGTTTTACCCTGGATTACTAATAAATTATAAGATGCTGTGAAGTTCACGTTAAAGATTACTCGTATATAGAATAACTTTTTACGCCCAATTAATGGCCTAAATTTTTGCGCATAAAATGACAAAAAATGATTTGGTTGCAACCCTTTTCCAGCTATTACTCATCTACATAAACCCGGGAGATCAAACAAATATGCAGCACTGCCCAAAACTATTCTACGAAGTACTCAATTGCAATTAAGTGTGCTCCCAAAACCAAAAGTACTCCATCTACCCATACCAAACTACCCAAGTCAGTGTGAATACCCCTAAATACAATATAATTTAACAACCCCATAAGCAGTTAAAAATAAACTTTAAATAGCATTTGTACTTTTGAATAGCTTACATATTGCTTTAGTTTTTAAAATTTGATTTTATTAATTTGAGTAAATTGACTTGTCAATTTTTTTGTACATTTGGTTTGATTTATAAAATTGAACACAATTTGATGCATTCTTTTTTAAGAGATCTTTATTTCTTAGAATGATACAAAATGCGGGAATTTCTAATATATTTCTAAGTTTCATTTTATTAAAATTAATTACTGAAAATATTCTTGTGGAATGCATAGAACACCTAAAACCATTTTTCCCAAAAAAAGAACTGATTCACTACCATATTTCTTTGTATTTTTAAAATAGATTCCCAAATAAATTTAATAAAACATCTAAAATTAAAACGCTAAAATAACTTTGACGCAATTCGCGCCATTCTTCATCAACTTCTTGCAATTCATCATTGATTATAACATTTATCAAATGTCAATTCAATTGCAATATATTTAGCTGATTGAGAAGAACATAAAACTTTAGTTGGAGATAGAATTTCACATCTTTTAAAAATTCTTTTTCAAATCAAAATTTTATTAACAGTTTACAACATAAAATTTTACGCTATTTTTTCTGACTGTTGTAATTTATGAATTAGCATCAATGCTACAGATATATCACTACCTAAAAAAAATCTTTCAGGGGCTTAAAATTGCCAATATTGTTAAAATAAATTTTTTTAAATTCAGTTACGTAAGAACCACATGTAAAAAATAAATGACAACTAAATTGACACATCGAAGCAAATTCAATTTGCAACCTTACATGCTATTGCAGGGGATGGTATAATTGCAATGATGGAATATGATTGCAGGGCTACAATGAAGTCACAGGACTTTTATTTATAAAATTTTTTAATTATCAAAAATAAAAACCAAATATATTTAAATTTATTGTATCACATCTGAAATTAAAAAAAATGCTGTAATTAAAACTACGAGTCATTTTAAAAAACTGAAGTCAGTCTGAATTTAAGAATTTAATTTAAAAAACTAAGGGCTAATGTAAAGTTTTCTATTGATGTTTCCATTGGGAAAGTTAAGTTCGAAGTGTAAGTTTGTAAACAGTGAGTACTTATATATTATACTCCCATATGGTATATATACCATTTATAGTATACATATGCTGATATATACACAACCCGGGCCGTAGCCAGAATTTGCCCATTGGGAGGTTTTGATTAAAATTTTTTTATTCAAAATTAAAAAGTACAAGTTTTAGTTTCATTTCATTTTTAAGTAAAGTTTTTTATATATTAAATATGTAAGTAAATATATTAAGGTGTCTCGACATCCATTATAAAAAAGTTCCATTCGCATCCCTCTAAAAATTAACCGTGGTCTATTTTATAATGATTCCCAAAATATTTTGGCTGCTACGATAGCCGCCAGTGAGCTAAAAATATTTGCAAAAATCTCAAAAAATTATATTTTTGTAAATATATTGGTTGGTAGAATAGTTGTTAAAAAAAATAAACTGTCAGATATTAAAGGCCCGTAAGTGCTCTTCCAATCTGCATCAAAAAATTTAAAAATGTTGCAATAGCATTAAAGATAATGCTGTTTTTCGTGACTTTTTTTTAATTTTTTTCAATAAAATTTAAATAGCTTCATTATTTCTAATGCTGTCCTCACTTTCAAGATATCGTTGGAAAGCTTTTGAGTGCTTGCATTCATGGTCAGAATTTCTAAAATTTATACATATTAAAGCCAAAGTATTAATTATGAAATATACAACTTCTGAAAAAAATGTTGTAAGAAATAAACAAAATATACAAATTAAGTTATTTGAATTTTACAAGTTTTTGTAAATAAAAGAAAAAAATATAAAAAATTAAGCTTCTATTTTTGGAAATTCTACCAACACATCTTGCTCTATTATCACTGTGCATGCTAAGGGATGCACATCCGTTCAAACGGATGCACATTGAATTACCGAGGTATGTATGTATGTATATGAAATTTAAGGGATGAGAACGATATCTCATTTATCTCAAATTAATAAAATTTTAGAGACAGAAAAACCTTTACAAAAGCTTCATAAGTCTTAAAACCTGAAAATTTACAAAATTACTTAAACGATTGTCTTAAAAATTTTCCTAGGGTCAGAATTCTGAAAAATGTAAGTCAACTTTTTATAACTCATGAGTAACTTGAAACATTCCTCAAAAATTAAACCAGGTTTCGCTTCATATCTTTAATTCGAAAGTTAAGTGTTTGAAAACTCTTGACTATAGAAGAGTCACAATGAAATTGGCACAAAAATGTATTTATTAAAAACTTTTTTGTGCCTTATGCTTAAGATAAGTATACTTTCTCCAGTAAAAATGGAAGGCATTGGCTTAAGATAATAAAAAAATGGTTGAGGCAAGGAAAGGACAATATATGAAATTTGTTATTTAATTAAAAAATTACATAAGTACTTAACTACGTAATTACTTAATTACCCAACTGATATACGATGGAAATTTAAGTAACGTAACGCCAGATCAAAGAACCTAAAAAAAACACGAAAAGATTTTTGGATTTGATCACTTTGAAAATAAACTTATGTTAATTTAAAACCTTCTAAAAAAAAGATGTATACAAAAAAGTATTGCCCAATTCAAAGAGTTTTGCAAGCTTTGAAGTCAAAGTCAAAATCACTTCCGTTTTTTGTAACTTAACGCTGGCACATATTTTTGCTTACATCTTAAAATCCTAAGGGTCGATTGTTGTCATTGTTTTTACTTTATATAGAACTACTTAATTACTACGCAAATATAAAAGAACCTCTTTAAAAAGTAGACATTTTAATTATTTTTTTAATATTTTTTTCGTACAAATCGTCCGTAACGCCAGTTTGGAAATGCCCATATTTGGAGTAAGCCAATCAACTCCAGCGACAAAAGCATGGATGCTGAAATTTAAATTTTCGAGAGCCGCTAGAGGGAAAATTAAAATCAGCTGTTGTCTGAAGTATAATTTTAAATCTTTCTAGGCGGTTCGAATAACAATGTTTTTTTCCAGTATAGAAGTGTGTCATTCTTGTTGGCTTCACTGTTATCGTCACTACCATCATCTACAACTGACTATGTCGAGGGTAGTGGTAACAATAGTGATGGTAATTTTGAAGGTATTGCGTTCGATCCGATAAATCACAATGCACTATTTTTCACTATTGTTGTTTACACAAATCAACTCATAACAAAGACTTTTACACGTAAACGCAACTTCGTTATATGATGTGTTAAGGTTTTTTGAACATATTAAAGTGATTCAATAGAATAATTATTTAAATGCATTAATTTTTATTAAAATTCTGGGGGAGTTTGAACACCGAAAACCCCCTTGGCTACCACCCTGATATATACTTTGTATTAAAAACCATCATACTACTTAGTTGCAAAAAAGCCCTGCTGTATGTCTGCCGGCAACATGCGTTGAAATTTTAGCAGACATGCTCGCCTCCATACCCGCTTATATCTTTATTCTATAGGCATGTCCCAAGACGGCTTGTCTGCCAAATGACCTGCCGTAGCAGCAATCTCATGGTATGAGTGCAGAATTAATACCGTGAGATAAATGCAGCATTAATGCCGTGAGATGTATGCAGCATTACTGCTTGGGTAGTTCATTTGGCAGATATGCCGGCCTAGGATTTGCCTATAGAAAAAAGATATAAGCGTGTAGGGCGGCGAGCATGTCTCCTGACCTTCCGAGAAATGTTGCCGGAATACATACACCAGGGTTTATTTTCCAACTGGGTAGCAAGAGGATGCGTTATTTTCTAAGGAATAAAATGCTTTTTGTACCAACAAATTAATGTTTTAAGTTGCAAATTTGACATCATGTCAATTACTGTCATTATGCAAAACAGAAATCATTCTGTATTTTCGAACATAAACAATTCATTTCGTGTGCAATCCGAGTAAATTTCATGTATATCTACTTTTTTGATGGCGTAAATTGTGTTTTATTTATAAAGCTATTTCATAAGTTGAACACTTTACGGGCACTCATGCCAATCTCCTTCGTCATTTACATCTTACACATGACCACCAAATGTCAATCGGTCAACCAGTCAGTCGTGCTAATGAACGTCAGTCCCATGCTGAGAATCGTTATTTTCACTCATGCATGACATGTAGCAATTTCTGATGTGCCATTTTCGTGCCATCGCACAGTACTTTGACCAGTAGGAAAAAAATCAAAAATTTTTATGTAACAAAGCCTAACAAAATGTATATCATACGTCAAATAATACTGTTAATAAGAAGAATCCAAATTATTAATGCAAAATAATTAGTTAAATGTGAACTACAGCTGTTTAAATTCAAAGCTTTTTATGCATTTTTATTGTTGTGAACTTTTCGATTTTACACTTGATCCCAAGAAAAAACTGCTGTGAGCACATTTTTTATACTATTCCATTGATTTTTTTTTTTTTGTATTTTAAAGGAAACAATGAAAAAAATTTTTAACTACATTAGCAAGAAAATTTAAAATAAGTAATACAAATTTAATTTTAATTTATCAAAACCTTTTCAAAAAAATTTAAAAAGTGGCTGTTTTTTTAAATGACAATAGACAATTTTTCCATATGCTTATTTATCTGTTGAAATAAAATATTTCTTCCAACTTCGAACCACTTTTTCAGTTACCGCGTTTTTAAAAATGGTTCAAAGATCATTTTGTGAATTCTTTGTTTTCGCGCTTCATCCAAAAAAAAAAAATGCCGTAAGCAGGTTCTTACACTATTCCATTGATTCTTTATATTTTTTATTTTTAAAAAATAATAAAAAATACGGTATTTTATATATGTAAGAAAATGTAAAGTAATAAAAAAAAATCAAAAATTTGCTGTTTTCAGCTGTCATTTTAAAAAAATGTCCACGAGTGTCACATTTAATTTTTAAATTATGTTATTGTATGTCTATTTATCTTTCAGGAACAGAAAATATTTTACCCCATTTCGAATCACTTTTTGAGTTACCGCTTTTTGAAAAATGATCTACAAATCATGTTTTGCAAAAATTAGCTAAATGTTGTTAGTGTATGTAACATTCAGTATGTTATACAAAAACAAAAAACGTAAACAAACATATTGTTTGTACTCTATACCTAACAGAAGGGCTTATCATTTTCTGAAATTTAAGTTCTTACAGAGAATAATAACACTGTAGTTTTTTACAGAAATGTAAGAACTTTTTCATAAATTATTATTAATAAATAAACTTAGTCTTCAAAAGAATGTTTGAGAAATCGAATTGAATATTAATAACTGTTATTAATATTATTACAAATGAATTTGTAAATTGTTAAATGTAGGGTACTCTTATATTCTCTCAATGCTACCCAATTTTTACCATATTTTTTTGAACAAAAACAGAGAACTTGCAAAAAAGCTGAAGAAGTAAAAGTCTACTTGCATGTGCATTTAGAAAATGCACTATATATTAATTTTTATCCAAAATGTCACTAATTTTAACTAATAAAGATTTATTTGATTGCTCGATTTCTGCTGGTCCAAGAGAAAAATTTTTTATTTTAAAAAGTTTTGTTAAAGAAAAAATTGGTGAAAGACTGTTTAATGAACAAACAATAGAAAACATTCGGATTTTTCAGATTAAATTAAATAGAAAGTGGAAGGAGTGCCACTATAACAAAAATTTGTTTATAAAGAAGTATGAAAACTGGTTAAGTGTCCAAGCTTTTATAATTCCTGATCCAGATGATGTAAGTAACAAGAAAGATAGTTTTTACACAGTTTAACTAAAACTTAATATCTTAAGAACATATAACTAGTCGCGAAAGACCTAAAAAGGAGTTCCACTTGTTGTCTGAACAAATGAAAAGACGAAAAGTTGCTGAAATAGTATCTGACTATACTGAAGAAGAATTAAAATATGCATCAGATCAGAACAAAAGGCAATATAAAATAACAAAGTGTTCTCTCAGTACAGGTGGCATTGACAATTTATTTAGACTTGGATCTTTTGAAAGCAAAGTATAATATTTTGCGCAAAACTGTCAATGAACATAGTGAAAACTTCTTTCCAAGAATGTATGCTATTCAAAATTTTAAAAAGAATATAGTACCACCTGTCAAACCTTCTGAAAATTATGCAGAAGTGGAATTAAAACCACTCACGCGAAATACAGCTGAAAGTATATTTAAGCTTTGAGATGGCGAAGAGTCTTCAGGTAAAGTAACACTAATATGTAAATGGGGTATGCATGGCACCTCGGGTTACAGCCGATACAATTAAAATTTTTTAACGGAAGAATTCAGCGATGAATTTATATTTTTCATTGCATTTGTCCCAATTAAGTGAGTAAAAGTTTAGAATTTTAACTATGTATATTTAAATAAAAAAAACAATTATTTTTTCAATAAAAGGCTAATTGATTCGTCATCAAAGAAACCTCTTCGGATAAACAAAAGCCCTTCTTCAAACCTTTTCTGCAGACCCATAAAAATTGTAATGGCTAAGGAAAATAGGGCCTCAGTTATACAAGAAAATAACGATATTAAAAAACAAATTACCGAATTAGAATGTGAAATATTGGAATTAAATGGAAAATCTGTAGAGGTTTCATATGAAATGAAGTGTACAATGACCAATGGATGATCCATTGCAAACGTTCTTACGGAAAGAAATTCAGCTAGCTAGTATTTCATTTGTGCTGCAAGTCCAATTGAAATGAACAAAATATATTTTACTAGATCTGCAAACAGATTGTCATAAGTATGGACTGTCAACTCTTCACTGCTGGATTCGGTTTTTTGAATGTTTAATCCACATAGCATATCGTTTGCCATTTAAAAAATGGCAAGTAAGGCAAGAGAATCAAGCAATTTGATTCTCAATTTGAAAATAAAAGCCGAATACAAAGGGAATTCAGAGAGAGAATGGGTCGCGTCAATGGATCACGTCAAACAAGGTTAGGGCACAATTTATGACGGAAACACGGCTAGGAAATTCTTAACCAATTTTGATGTTTCTGCGGAAATTACTGGCCTTAATAAAGATTTAATATATAGGGTCCGCCAAATAACACTATAAAAAAAAACTACTGGGTATTTTCTCAAATTTTTTTTTTTTTTTTGAAAGTTCAATTCTTCCGGTTAATAATGAAAAATAATTTTATTCAAATGGCTGCCTCGGCTGGCCATGCAGTAACCTACACGATTGGTGCAATTTTTAAGCACATTATCGATTGTGTGCAGCTGTATTTCACGAATGGCTTCACGAATATTGTCCTTTAATGCGTCAATTGTCTCTGGCTTGTCGACGTAACACTTATCTTTGAGGGCACCCCACAAATAATAGTCCAACGGTGTCAAATCGCATCTCCGAGGTGGCCAAACGACATCAGCTCTGCTGCTGATAATGCGATTTTCAAAAACAGGGCGCAAAACATATACCAATAGCCTCCTCTTCAATTTTTGTGAACAAAAATTCATTCAACATGGCCCGATAACGATCGCCATTAACTGTAATGGCCACTCCTTGCTCATTTTCGAAGAAAAATGGCCCAATTATGCCTCTGGAAAAAATCCGCACCAAACAGTGACTCGTTTTGGGTTCAGCGGCTTTTCAATGCATGCGTGCGGGTTTTCTGTGCCCCAAATGCGACAATTTTGCTTGTTTACATACCCGCCAAGATCAAAATGAGCTTCATCTGCAAAGCTGATTTTTTTGGCAAAATCGACATCTTCTGTAAGTCGATCGCAGGCCCACTTCACAGCGTTGTTCAAGCGTTTACACAACCATATTCGTTCAGCGGAAGGATAAAACTAATTATCTGTCAAATCAGACATGAGCTAAGTGTTACCATTCAGGAAATAAGCACTAGTTGAAAAAAAGTTATATGGCGGACCCTGTATAACTTCTCATTAATTTTGCGAATTTTATCATGTGGAAGAAAAATTAAAGCTGAAGAGTTTAGTAAACTCCTTATGAATACCAGAAACTTATACTTAAAATGTTACAGTTAGTATTATATGCCCAGCTCTGTACACAAAGTTTGTTTCTTTAGTTTTTCTACAATAATTGAAATAAAATAATAAATAACGCAACCTTTTCCTTTTGCAGGAGGTTTAGACAAAAATATTATATATGTTCGTCTAAACCACACGACAAAAATCTCTCTTGAAATAAAATAATAAATAACGCAACCTTTTTCTTTTGCAAGAGGTTTAGACAAAAATATTATATATGTTTGTCTAAGCCACACAAGAAAAATCTCTCGGGAGAACCCAAATAAGGATTTGATGACACACCTCAGATCAGATTTCATCAGATCCTGAGTTTTCACCAAAAAGAAATATTAAATTAAAAACAAGTTTAATGACGAAGACCCGCATTTTACCTTCTATATTGGAAGTGACACAAACTAAGATCTCTTATAAATTCAAATTATTAAAAATAACATCATTAATAAGTATTTGTTTGCAAAAAAGTATGTTGTTTTAATATGTGTTATATTTTGGTAAAAAGTTTTATTTTGAAAAAGTGCTTCGAAAACTATATGTATATCTTTTAAACGAAAAAACATATTTCGAAACGGTTTTAATATTAAAAAGATAAAGATTTAACCTCTTAAATTTTTTTATTTTTTTACTAATAATTGTTTTACTAATTTTATTATTCCCTTGATTTAAAAGAAAAATTCAATATTTAAACTTTATTTCCAGCGAAGGTAATAAATCTACGTTAAATTTGATTTCCATCCATTTTTGGAATCAGTGGTCATAAATTAATCATTATGCAAAATTTCATAAAAACAGAACGACTTCTTGTATTTATTCCTCACTTTTGTATGGGCTCAAAGTACTGTGCATCCGTTCAATTCAAGTCATCCGACCAAAATTATGGTTTTTCGTTTAAAAATAAGTGCCTTGCTTTCAGCTTTATCCAATTCCATTCTGCTTTTTCAATACCACTGAAATTGTAGCCAGATAATAAATTGTTAAAACTCAATAAAATACGTGAAAATTGTATGAAGAGCCGTTGGCTCTTTTTTATTGCGGTTCATTTATAAAGTAAATTGAGAATATTTTTGCGGAAAACTCAATTCTTAACGGTAAAATCGAATTAGGCTTATAACAGCTGCAATAAAACAACTAAAAAAAAGAAGAAAATGAATAAAGTAAACAATTGAAGACCTGTAGTTTTAAATTGCAACTCGAGTTAACACTACTTTGTTGTTGGCAGCCAACGAAATTTTAAAGCATATATAAATGCACAATTAAGCAGTTTAAATTACATTTGCATTGTTCAGCATTAACATAAATTAGTTAATAAAAATATTTTAACTCATTAACGCAAGCCTTTAAAAGTGGGCTATATGAAGGTATAGTCGCTTTTTAACAACTATACGTTAACATTAATTTATCATTATCTTCATCTTCTTTTATACATAAAAAATCGTTCGTGCGGTGTCTCTTAAGATCTCAGAAAGGTTAACACATAAGGCCACCAAATTTAAAGCATCTGTTATCAAGGTTAATATCTCAAATAACAAAAAACAAACACCCTCTATTACCGCCCATTTTTTTCTCAAAATTTCAATAAAACCACTTAAAAAAAACTCCGTACCGTTTCTGTACTGTTTGGACAGGTACATTTTTTATGTTTTCTTCAAAAAAGTCCAAAATGAAGACTTTACTCAAAAAATGACTTAAAAGTTATTTTTGTTGTCAAAATACAAACAAATAAAAATTGCTTTTCTGACTACTTTTTATATGGTGTAGCATTCATTTGCAAAAACTATTCTAGTTTTGAGCTAAAATTGTTTTAATATTTTTGTCATCTAAACATGGTTTTTTGGTGAAATTAATTTTTTCCGAAATGTTTTTTTTATATTTTTTACTGAAAATAAAAGTCTCAAAAATAATTTATATGAAAATATTACCCCAATATCTATTTCCAATCAAAAGTAATGGCTAAAACTATCGTTCTATGGCCTCGGAATTCAGTATTCAACCACAATTTATACGCAATTTACACAGTCGTATTAGACTAAAAATTTTTAATTTTGTTTGTGTGGTTACTGTTTGCAACTTTACATAAAATGGGCATGGCCGCACTACATCTACGGCTACTTTCTAGAATTCATTATAATTCTTGAGTTGTACAGGTGGCTCATAAGTAACGAAGGGGTTTGAATGGTCTAAAACTTATTTATTTTAATATTTTTGTTTTCCTTTTCTCCAGATACTTGTAACTAGCACTTGGAAAATTTGAAATGGAAAGTTACAGCCAGATTCAACGAACAAAAGTACTTAGGCAAAGAGCAGAAGAAAATCCTGATTTTATACTCAAACTGATAATGACTGACGAAGCTCATTTCTAATTGAATGGCTTCGTCAATAAATAAAACTGCAGAATGTGGCCCAGAGAACCTTAGAGTATTTACTCAGCGGCAATTGCACTCTCTAAAGTGTACAGTTTGGTGTGGAATATCGTACGAAGGGATCATTGGTCCATATTTCTTTGAAAACGAAGTCGGTGCTGCAATATCAATTTATTCTGCTTAATACCGGAACATGTTGGAGAATTTTTTGGGTTCAGCAATGGAGAATGACACACAAAAATGGTTTCAACAATATGGAGCCACACCGCATACAACAAGGCGAACAATGACGCTAATACGGGAAATTTTCGGCAAACGCATTATTTCAAGAAATAGCAATTTTCCTTGTCCACGTTCGCCGGATTTTACCCCTCCAAACTTTTTTCCTTTATAGATATCTTAAAAAACCTGTTTAGGCCGGAGACTTTATCCTAACTAAAAAATAATATTCGGAAAGAACTTCGAGCCATACCTCCTGAAATTTTTAAAAAAGTTATAGAAAATGTCCTTAAAAGAGCGTCACTCTTTGAAGCTCACAATAGACACAATTAACGAGACATTTTTTTTCACGTTAAGACTAAGAAAATTTTCATGAATCAAAGTGTAAATTAAAATTAAAAAAAAAATTAAATTTGCTCAAAAATAAAAAAGTTTTAAAATTTTCAAACCCTTTCAAGACATATGCGCCACCCTGTACATGATTAGATAGTTAAACTTGGTATGTATGTGCCATGGGTCTAAGTCACTATATAAACAAATGTTTCCACGCCTACTTTATATGGCTGTTTAACGACAACATCGTTTGTTTGTTCGTCCTTTATACGCTGCTACATCGTTCCTCTGATTGCGATGAAAACTTTGTCAACTTATTGCTTGCATTTGCACGAAGAATATAGGCATAATAAAAAATTTGTCACACCTACTTTAGCGCACACAAATCAATAAAAATTCTCAATTTCAGATGGTGTTAATTTCTGTGTATGATTACTATCGGCAAATGTTACAAAAATGGGTGCGGTTGAACCAGGGCCGTATCCAAAATTTACCCAGGGGGAGGAGTTTTGATGAAATTTTTTTATTCAAAATTAAAATATACAAGTTTTTGTTACATTTCATTTTCAACTTAAGTTTTTTATATCTTATATATATATATCTTATAATAATTTTGTAAGAAATTAAAATAAATAAAAATAAAATTATTTGAATTTTTAAAGTTCTTGTATAGAAATAAAATAAAAAATATCAAAAATTAAGTATTCTTTTTTTGCAAATTCTTCAAATACGTTCTGCTCTGTTACTGTGCGATCACTGCGGATGCTAAGGGATGTACATCCGTTCAAACGGATCTAGCACATTGAATAACGGAGGTATGTTTTAAGAAATTTAAAGGCTGAGAACGATATCTCATTTATATCAAATTAACAAAATTTTAGACACAGAAAATCTTTTAAAAAACTTCATAAATTTTAAAAACTAAAAATTCACAAAATTACTTAAGCGATTGACTTAAACTTTTCCTCGGGTCTCAATTCTGGAAAATATAAGTCAACTTTTTATGACGCATAAGTCACTTCAAACATTCCTTAAAAATTAAACCAGGTTTAGACTAATATCTTTAATTCGAAAGTTGATTGTTTAAAGACTATTGACCACAAAAGAGCCACAATGAAAAGGGCAGAAAAATTTATTTAAATAAAACTTGTTTTGCGCCGTAAATAACGAAGAGGCTGTGATGCAATGCAGTCATAAGCAGAGCTAAAGAAAACGCAAAACTTACAATAAGCTCTATTTGCATATTTTGAGTAAGCCACTAACTCCAGCGACAAAACCATTAATGCTGAAATTCAAATTTTTGAGAGCAGCTCAAGGGAAAATTAAAATCAGTTATTGACTGAAGTTTACTTTAAAATCTTTCTAGCCGGTTCGAATTAGAAAGGTTTTTTAGCATACATGTGCAAGCGCGTCTGTTGTGACTCTGTTGTGACTCACAACGCGGCTTCCCCAAAATATTATCTGTTTATAAATGGTCAAGTGCATGCAATGAGAACTGATCTACCACAATTCGGTTGATCAGCTTTCATTGCATTGCAGCGCTTTAATTTAATTCAATGCCAAGGCAGGCACCTTCAAAACAGAAGCAATTAAAGTAAACACTGACGCCAGTTGGGCGATCAGCTTTCATAGCAAACGCTATTTTAAACACTGTAAAAAGAAACCAACAAGTAATTTACAACTTGCACTGCGGAAAATGCTGACACGGCAGAAAGCAGAGGTAAATTAATTTTAATAATATTTTATTGTTGCAATTAGCATGCATACATTTTGGCTATGCATGTGACATAATTTTATCCACGCTGAACATGTTTGTACACTTGTCCAGCTCGAATTCAATTAACCGTTGTGTCGATCGTAGAGCCCACGGGTACATTTGCAACTTTAATTTTCCTGTATCTTCCAAACGGTTAGTCCGATTGACCTGAAATTTCATGATATCCTCAACCATACACTTTTGCATCATGTGGAAAAGTTTCATCAAGATTGGAGCAGCAGTTCAGTCGATACAGCCCAAATTCAAGTTAGTGGAATGGCGTCGACTGCTGATGTACCCGGGTACTTGTATGAAAATTCATACAAATATATAGAAATAAATGGCAAAGTTCACTTTATATTGCTATATCTTCCAAGCGGCTGGTCCAATCTTGATGAAACTTCGTTTCATAGCTTGGAAATATGTAATTGATATTGGTGTGAAATTTGGAAAATATAACCCAGTTACTAGAAAATGACCTAGCGTCAACAGCTGATGTACCCAGGTACTTCTATGAAAATTCATACAAATATATAGAAATAAATGGAAATATTTAGTTTATTTTATGGAAATTTGTTTATTTATTTATAGAAAATCATTATAATGAAAGTAAAAAATATATTTTATGAATTTTAGCAGCATCTGAGGCATTGTGGATGATCCTTCGAGTGCTCTGCGCACACAGGCTTATTACAAATTGCACATACTTTTCTCGTTTGGCGTTTTGCAATGCAAATATAGCAGTTTCCTTTTCTTTTTATGCGGCCAGAACTGTCACGTTCCTCTTCCTCTTGTGCACCAACATTCATCTTCAAGGGCATACCATATATGGCTTCCATAGCGTGTCTAGTAGAAAATATGCGCGTAATATGGCTATTGTCCGCTCTTATATCGATTTGTGGTCTGCATAACTGATCGCTGAGCTGCTGCAGAAATATCCTACGGCGGTTGGTAGATGGTTTTAGATGGGGGTTGTTTTCCATATATATAACATACGCAGCATACGCAGCTACGTCAAGCATATTATAAAAAAATGCTAAAGGCCATCTATTTGTGCGCCGTTTGGTTGAATATTCAGTCAAGCACTTATCCATATTACCCACGCCGCCTTTATGTTTGTTATAATCAAGTATGAGCAATGGTTTCCGTTTTGGACCTGCAGTTTCTGTAGTGTCGTGGCAAGTAGACAGCATCACAACAGCCTTATTTTTTTTTGGGACGTATGAGCACATCGTCATGTTGTTACAGAATCCAAATAGCGTAGACTCTGCTTCACGTCCTTTAGGATTGGCAAATGATGCTGGCACGAACATACGCCTTTTGTTGCAAGTGCCCAACAAAGCCAAACTGTTGTCCACCATCAAAGTTTTTGCTAAGTTATATGTTGTAAAGAAATTGTCGCATACCACTGTTCGCCCACTTCCACCAAAATTGTTGACAACTAAGTCCTTCACAACACGCTCACCAACGTTTCTTTCACGTTCGCCGGACGCTGCCATTCCAGTATAAATTTGACCCTGTATTGAAAAAATAAAAATTGAAAAATGAAATTTGAATTAGTCATTTAGTTTATTTGCAACAAGTTGATATAATAAAATGAATGTATGAACACTGATTTACCTGCACGGGATATGATGAAATGGCGTCGCAGACCCACCACACTTTTATTCCATATTTGGATGGTTTGGATGGAATGTACTGTGTGAAGCCAGTTCCACCATGATATGGGTATAATTGCTCATCTACGGTAACGTTTGTGCCACATATATAATACTTGCGCAGAGTGGCATTTAGCATCAGGAATACGTCTGTAATTGCAGCTGCCTTATCATTTTGTTTGCGTGCATTCCGAGTGTTTCCATTATCAAAGCGTATGAAGCAGCTGATTGCCCAAAATCTGCGTAAGCTCATTGATGCACGAAATAATGGATGTGAAGTTGTTTTCCACAGGTCAGTGGTATGAACATAACCGGAATGACATACGCCAGCCATCAAAAGCACACCCAAATATGCACGAAATTCTACTTCAGTTATAGGCACCCATATTCGTGGTTCCGCATCTGGATGCTGCTCATTGTACGCATCAAAAGTTTGCCTTGCCTTTCTATTTGATTCTCGAATAATTACATCACATATTTCATTTGACATCATAAGATTGAAGGTTTCTGCCATTGTCAAGCCATTTGTCGATGGCACTGGTCCAGGATTGCGACTTCTTAGAACGTTGTGCGCACGTATTCGTCCAGGTAATGGTGGTATTGACGACCATACATTGCCATCTCTTGCCGTATAATAATCACCAGTTTCAAGTGGCGGTTCTTCATACTCCTCGTCTGAATCCCTCTCGTCCTCTAGGTGATACACAATTTCCTGGACTTGTTCAGCGTCAGATGATTCACCACCAATGTCATCAATATTTCCTTCTAAGTCTTCTTGATCTACCGCTTGTTCGTGGTCACTCTCTTCAGAGTCAGAAGCCTCAACAAATGTGCGTATATAGTCACGCTGCTCCTCATACGGTAGTGCATTCAATCGACGCGGAGCTAGCCACTCACCATCTGCCATTTTATTTTCACTTTTTATATATTTGCCGCACAAAATAAATTTTTAGGTCTTTACACTTCAAAAATCGCACATAAACTGACTTATGCATACAAAACTACTCAAAACGAAACCTGCGCAAAAAATCATGTTTCTGCCTGCAAAACTGGTTGTGCAAGGGTAGGTAGGCAAGATATTCCCAAATACCCTTTTGTTCCTGTTAGTAGACGTGTTTTCCTACACATTCCAAAAAAAAAATGTTTACATTGAACAAATATTTTATGAGTTATAATTATTCTGCGCAGGTACTAAAAATAGCACTATGAGCAAGAGGGGTTGATTTTCAGTTCAAATATAACGGAATTTTGCGAATGAAAATTCAATGTTAATTATTTTTCTTGGTAAAAAGGGATCAAATTACAAGGATTAAAAAAGAATTTGGAAATTGTTAAATTTTTATGGATTTTGGCAATTCCCATTTTTGGTAAAAATGGATTATTTAGGTACCAAATTTTTTTTTTCCCAAATTATGATAAAAGTTTTGTTAACTAGACAATATTTCCAATAAATAAAAAAAAAAAAAACCAGAAAATTACAAGAATCCAGGTAGTAGTTAATATTTGTATATCAAAAGCAACTATCTGCCATACAAAACGTATGAAGTACCCGGGTACATCTACTGTCGATGTGGATAAAACCCAACAGCTGTTGACACAACGGTTAAGAGATAGTATGTATGTATGTGCAGAAGTGCTGCAATTAAGTATTAAGCAATATTGACTAGATATTGAATAGGAACATCATAATGATGTTCTTATTAGCTAGATTGTAAACTAGATTAAGAATTGTTTTGTGAACTAGATTAAGAACTCAATAATTTCGATAAAAACTAAGATTAATTATTGTGCAAGATTGCCTTCCGCTGAGTACAGCTTATTTTCATTAAAACCGAGATGTTAAGTATAAGTAGATTTAAGACAATAAGTAGTTGGTATTTTGACGACGACAAGGTGTGGTTAAAACTTAAAATTGTAAAACCAAAAGTAAAATTTTATCTACAAATAAAAACAGTCACCAAGTGTGAGCAAGAGGTAGAGCCTGGACCCAAAAACCGTCTTTTATTCAGAAAATTAGCAAGACCGGAGGATCTAGCAGACATGGATAATCACGGTGAGTATAATTAAGGTAATTTTCCGGCAACCTCACGGCTGCCTACTAACCGGCATAGCACACCATGCCTAATAAAATAAGGTGAGCGAGTATAACCAGGATTTGGGACGAGTTCCCAGTCTGACAAGTAGGGCCACGATTAGGACCTACGTGCATCCTCACGGGAGGACGCAACAGTCGGAAGCTAATTTCATCTGGGGGGCAGTACAAATGGGGGTGTAAAAAAAATCACAAAAATTTCTTAAAAGAAACATGAGTATGAATAAACAAATTTTTTTAGTTTAGTTCCAAAATAAAAAAAAATATAAAACTAAATAAAAAAATATTGATATTTCATTCTTTTAAAAAGTTTTTCCAATTTCTATATTAGACATAATTTTTTAAAGGATCTTTCATATGGTAATATAAAATATAAGAAATAATTGTTGCTTTTATAAAGCAAGACTAGGTATATCTTTACATGGTTTAAATGCAATAAGGTAAAAAATGTTATATCAATTTAAACTCTTCAAAAATGTTTCTTTCTGTCCTTGCGAGAAACAAACTCTTTCGCCACCTCCATCGAATTCAATTCGTCGGTTTTATCTTTGTGAATGTGTATAAGTGCCACATGAGTGAGGCGTTTCTGTGTCGTAGTTGCTCGAAGATACGAAGTCGTCTTAGTGCATTAAAAGAACGCTCAGATGAAGCTGCTGATTCAGGCACAGGTAAAACCAATGCAACAAGTTTTTCAACTTCATTTAATAGTTTTTTCAGTGTATCCGAATTTTTTCAAATTGGAATTGCAGTAGAAACTTTAAATTTTCTTCTATCTTTTTGCAAACACAGAGAAATAAAATGGCTATCCGAAAACATCCCTATGAAGAAGAGAGAAAGAAGAGCAAAACATATAATAAAAAAATTTTATCGCCGTAAGAAAAATTGATATTTTGAATAATTTTTGAAGTTTTCTTTTTAAATTGTTTACCTACATAATAAGCTTTCCCCCCACTTGCTACGCCAATGTACATGTGTATGTGATTCTTGTAGGCTTCACTGTTATCATCACTACCGATGTCAAGGGTAGTGAAAACAATAGTGAAGGTAATTTTGAATGCATCACGTTTGATCCGATAAATCACGCTGCACGGTTTTCACTATTATGTCTGTTCCCGTACTTGAATATTTGTAGGAATTTGTGCTATTTTCTTCTATTTCCTGTTCCCGTACCCAACAAATTCGCAAAAGAGGGCGAAAATAATTAATCCAGTCCTTGTCAAATGTTGCTATTTTCTGCTACACAAATTTGGCGAAGCAGAAATTCGCAGCAATTTGCAAGTTGCCTTGCTTTGACGGCTGATGTCAAATTAGAGTACCAGCCATTAAAACAACAACGGTTTGGGGACGACCATTTTGCAAAGTGGATGTGTTTTTCTTTTAGTTGCTAAAAAGCGCATAGATTTTTGAGTTTTTCAAAGTAAAATTAAAAACTAGTATACAAATTAATATTAGAGTATTGACGTCGAGTTTTTGCTGCATATTAAGATATAATTGTTGGTACTGCGGTCGTAGCTGGTGGCAGCTGCTTGCTGGTGTTGCTGACGCTGAATTTGCAACCTGTGGGATCTGCCTGTGGACTGTGCTGGTGGTGCGGGTGACTGTCGTAACCTGCATTTGTGCCGAGAGGAGCTCCTGGATATCTGGAAAATTGATTACATTTAAAGTTGGTATAAATAAACATAATTTTGCAATTGCTGTATTGTTGCACGCTGTCGGTGGTGGCTCTGACGTCGACGCAGCGGTTGTGGCTGTGTGTGTGTGTTTGGGCAAGGCTTAGTGAGCAACATTGCTAAAAATAGCGCGAACATTCTTGAAAGCGCGGGAATTGCAATCCATAATGCGTTTTAAAAAAGAATGATACAGAAAAATTTTAAAATAAAAAGCGCTTTGAAATATGGTGGCAAGAATAAACCACTACTAACGACGAGGATGAATAGCCCTAGAAAAACGGAAGCGGCACAGCAATTGGTTGCCCTTTCATCAGGCAACACACAGCCACTGAATAACGATGGAATGCAG
This sequence comes from Dichetophora obliterata, assembly GCA_963920525.1. NCBI lineage: Eukaryota > Metazoa > Arthropoda > Insecta > Diptera > Sciomyzidae > Dichetophora > Dichetophora obliterata. Next base: position 85,217,898 of record OY986435.1, read on the forward strand.
AAAATTAAAACTGCGATAAACCCCGAGCCTAAAATGTTGGAGCTAAACACGCATCAAATCGTTGAGGCAATGCAGCAAGACTGGCAGGAAGTCGCCAAGCGTACTAGAACGAGGCGCTCCTCAGGTAGCAGTGTGTCTGTTGAGGAAAACGCACCGCCAAAAAGAGATAATCGCTTTGCGATTTTTAACGAAATTTCTCTGAAGGAGATAGCAAACAAGCAGACGCAGAATTTGCATCCGGTACGGCAGAGTGAGGCGCAAGCGGAGGCGGCGAATGTTGAAGCGGCTAACAAAAAAGATGAAAACTGTGACGTAAACCCGAATATAAGGATTTCACAAGGGAAAAAAGGTAGGTTTTGTCCACCGATATTTATTAAAAACTTAGATGTTAGGCAACTTGTTTTTGATTTGAGGAAAAAAAATGTTGTTTTTAAAGTTATTAACTTAGGACAAAAAAGCAAGATTTTTATTGAGGACAGGGTCATCCATCGGGCTCTGCTCGAGAAGATTCGAGTTAGTCCTGGAATTCAGGCCTATTCATTTACTCCTAGGGAGGAAAAAAATGTGAATGTAGTTTTGAGAGGTCTTTCCTCTGGGTATGAGGAGTCAGAGGTCCTTGACGAGTTACTTTCGTTGATTCCTGATGGGGTAGAGAGAGTTTCTAGACTGGTTACGCCTCGCTCTCGGAGAGAGCAAAAAAAGTATGACTTATTTTTGGTGAGACTTCCTTCGGGGAAGACTAAATCTGAGTTGTTAAAAATAAAATTTCTATTTAATACGCAGGTGTTCTGGGAAAAACCGAAAGGAAACTCAGGGCCCATCCAGTGCAGACGATGCCAGCAGTTTGGCCATATGGCGATGAATTGCGCCGGAGATTATAAATGCATCAAATGCAATAACGAGCACCTTCCAGGGGAATACAGTGTAACGATCGAGTCTGGGCAGAAACCTTTCTGTGTTAATTGCAAGAGGGACCACCCTGCCAACTACAGGAGCTGTGAGAGGTACAAAGAGTACTCATTGTACAGAAAAGAATTGTTGCAGAAGGCGAAAGCTAACTTGAAGTTGAGAGCTGAAAATATTTTCATTGCTCCTAAAGCACCTCCGCCCTTAACTGTGTCCTATGCCAGCCTCTTTAGAGGGCAGGATGGTCCCTCTTCAATTGCAATTCCTAAGAATGTTAATCATTCTAAAGATAACGTACTGAATCAATTTTTTAATCTTTCCAAGGATTTGTTTGGAGTGAGTGTACAGGGCCTTCTGGGAAAAATTGAGAGCTTCATGAATAATATTAAGAGCTGTGCTTCTATCCAGGAAAAAAGAATGTCTTATTTAGAGCTTCTAAATGAAATTATTTTAAATAATATATAATGTCTATTAATTTTGTAACTTTTAATATCTCGTCTTTGATAGAGGGCAGCAGGAGAATTGAACTTAATAAAATTCTTGAAGCTTGTAAGTGCAATGTGGCTTTTCTTCAGGAGACGCATTTGAATAGTAGGCATAGGGTTCATCTTGATGGCTAGTTTTTTGCGAAATGATTCGCTCCAAGGAGTACCTATTGCGATAAAAAAAAATATGAAATATGAGACGGTTAGCTTACCTAATATGAAATTGCCTAGCTTGTTTATTTCCATTAAAGTCAAGATTAGAGGAGCCCATAAGCAATTGCTTATTGGTTCCATTTATATTCCCACCAATAGCCGATCTGAGTCTCTTTTAGAAGAACTAAATAAAATTGAGAGTAAGGCATTGCTCTTCGACGGGGCTATAATCGGAGGTGATGTGAATGCAAGAAGCCCTGGCTGGGGTGACAGCTCCTATAATATGAATGGCAAAAATTTTGAAAAATGGCAGTGCCTTAACTTCCCGTCCTTGATCAATATTACTCCAGCGACGCCCACCTTTCCTAGAAGTGCGTCTTTCTTGGATCACTTCCTGATTTCGTCACATCTGACTAATTTGTTAGTTAATAATTTTACCTTGCAAACCCTTCCAACTTTTTCAGACCACTTTCCTGTCCTGCTTAATATCAGTATAGAATCGGTGGAGGTTCCTGTTGTGGAATTTGACTCTGGAAAATCTTTTAAAAATACAGATTAGTCTCTCTTCAGAGAGGATCTGGATGATGAGTTGTTACACAGCTTTCCTCCTCATTCTTTTAATCTTACGAATGCTGATATTGACTTTTACATCAACTCCTTTAATAAAATTTTATTAGAAATGCTTGATAAACATTCTGAGAGGGCCAGAGTTTGTTTCAAAAAATACAAAAATCTTCCTAAGGACATAGAAAATCTTTTCAAAATAAAACATGTATGGCAGAAACAGCTGAAACGTATCTACCACTATAATTTCAACAGAAGGAGCAGAGATTATATTGAATTGTCAGGAAGGGTGGCTCTATTAAAGAAAATAATCTCCGATAAAGTCAGAATTTGGCTCAATTTACAGTTTAGAAAGAGACTGGAGGGAATTGTCCCAGGTCCTCACGCCTTTAAGGAGGTCTTTAGAATGATTGGAAGAAGGAAGAACTTTTGTTGCAACAGGGTTGTTAATAATGGAAACACCATTACTGGAGAGCAGGAAATAGTCTTGGAATTTGAAAACTATTTCAAATCAGTTTTTCAGGAAAGATTCCAAGCTATGATAATATTCTAGTGAATGAGGTTAGAGACACGGTCCGGTCGGCTAGAGCTCTTAAGCCTCAAAATATTTACATTTTTGATAACAGCCTTTCAGCGATATCGCCTCCCTCTGACGCAATTTTTACTTCTCAAGTAGAAATCGCAGAAATTTTACATAGTGTGAAGGCTAAGAGATCTAGTGGCCCGGACTTGATCTCTAACTATGCATTGAAAAAGATTTCACTGAATGCAATCAAATTCCTTACAATCGTTTTCAACAACTGTATAAACAATGGCTATTTCCCTTCCTTATGGAAAAAAGCAAGAGTTCTTCCTTTATTAAAAAAACCCAATATTTTTCTTTTAAACAACTTTCGACCTATCTCACTTTTGTCCAATGTGGGAAAAATATTTGAAAGAGTGATTATGGCTAGATTGGAGTCTCCTTAAGTTATTCCTGTTGAGTACATCTCAGATTTGCAGTTTGGTTTTAAGAAAAAGCATTCCACGGTTCATGCATTACTAAAAGTGCATAATGATATTACGATCGGACTCAGGGAAAAAAAATGCACGGTGGCGTGTTCACTTGATGTGGAAAAAGCATTTGATAACGTCTGGAGGGAGGGATTATAATTTAAAATTATCAGATTGAATTTTCCAACTCAAATCTTCCATATTTTGGATAGTTTTTTAACTAACAGGAAATTTTTTATTCAAATACAAGGAACCTCTTCTAACACCTGTGATACGCAAAGTGGGGTTGCTCAAGGTTCGGCAATGGGTCCTAAACTTTTTAATATTTTTATGCACGACTTCCCCCACGTTAATGAATTCAATGACTTAACTGCCTCTACAGGATTACTGTTTGCGGATGATACCCTTGTTTACGCCAAAGACGACTACCCGCTAAAGGCACTAAGAAAACTTGAAAACCATGTTGAAAAAATAAATATTTTCTACAAAAAATGGGGAATAAATATCAATAATCTTAAAACTGATTGCATTTGCTTTAGGAACGCTAGTGGCAAGGGCAAGGAAGGGGTGGTGAGAGAGAGCCGCAATCTATCAATGCGCATAGATAACAATTTGGTGTCTTTCAAAAATAACATGAAATATCTTGGGGTAAATTTTAGTGTTTTGTTAAAGTTTAATCAGCATGCAAGGAGTAATATTGATAAGGCCAGGAAAGTTTCTAACATTCTTATGCCACTTCTTTATAGCAATAGCTTGCAAAGGAAAACCAAACTCCTTCTTTACAAAACCCTCATTAGACCGGTGCTACTATATGCATTCCCTTGCTGGTTTTCGATCTCACCAACGGTTGCTGGAGAAATGGAAAAGTTAGAGAGGAGAGTCCTCAGATTATGCGTCAATTTGAATTTTGAATCTAGAAATAAAAGGGTCTCGAACATAGCGTTGTATAAAGAAGCGAGTGTTTTACCAATCATAAGTTATGCGACATCATTAATGAAAAGATTCATTTTTAATATGAGCCTTTCTGAGAATGGGATCGTCAGGGAGGTCTACTCCTCACAGTCAGAGGTTTCGTGGCATTCTTCGCCTTACCAGTCTCCAATTGGAGTGATGATGGAAGATCTCGAGTCTAGCCCTGATGGATCGCCCTTACCTTACTTTTTGAAAGCCCTTCCTGGACATAACCGGGGTTAAATTTTGTTGCTGTTGACTTCATCTTATTTAAATTCGTCTTTAGAATATTTTTAAAGAAAGCACTAATGATGTTGATGGACAAAGCCTACTTTTTATTATTATTCTTATTTATATTTGATAAAACTCAAGTACCTGACTTATTATTTAATATATACTTGTCCTATTGTACTTTACGATGGATACTGTAAGATTTAAAAAAAAAAAAGAAAGCAACTAAAGAGAAATATGTAACTATAGATTTACTCTACATATTTACAGTTATTTACATGTAACTTTAACTGAATTTTTTAATTTTAAATTTACTAACTACATTGTTAAACATTTTTGTTCTTCAAAGTTAAGTAATGGTTCTCAAGTGGAAACATAATTGCTGTTCATGTTTTCAATCTTTATACTTTCCCTATATTGCACTATTGATTTATTCAACGACAGTGTATAAGATTAAACTATGAATTATTAGCGATAGCTATTTTGCTTTGTTAAAACGTTATGTTACGAAAGTTTATCGTATTTTATTTGATGGTAATTGTTACACAATTTTGATGTGTATTCGTTTTTAACTTTAAAGTCATACTGTGAACTGACTTATCCATTATTGTACTCTGTTACTCATAGCAATCTTAATCGAGAAAGTAGCAACGACTTTATATTGTATAAAGTAGATCTAATTTTAGCATGCCAAACTGCCACGGTCATGCTGGTCGTTGTCTCACTCTTTCTTATGTTAGTTTTTAAAAAATTTGTATATACACTTAAATGACATTCGTCAGATGCTATAATTTTATTACTCCGTGAGCAGGAGTCAACTAGTCAGTATGAAGATATTAGCCATGTGGCATTCAGTTTATTAATGTACTTGATAGTGTAACCGATTGTGCAGGCCATACTATAATAGCCGCTAAGTTTACAATTAAGCAATTGTTTGTATCTTCTTGTATTATCGATTGTATAAGACTAAATAAAGTACTACTACTACTACTACCATTAAAACAACACAAAATACAACAGGAAAGCCAATTTATTCTTTTAATCCGACATTTGTTCAATTTTTAGAAAAGAAATAAGCACATGTTTTTGACTTTTCTTCAAAAGTTTCAACTTTTTGCGTAAAAACCTGTTCCCGTACTTTTTGCAATTTTTTACTCAAAGAGAGAATTTTTCCGCTTACTCTGTCAAATTTTGCAACTTGAAAATTTCTGCTTCTCGTACATTAGTATGGGAATAGGTCTATTGTTGTTTACACGATTTAACTCATAACAAAGACTTTTACACGTAATCGCAACTTCAGTATATGATTTCCTAAGTTTTTTTAAAACGTATTAATTAAAGTGATTCAATGAAATAATTATTTAAAAAAGCCGAAAAGCCTCCATTGGCTACGGGCCTGTGTTGAACTAGTGGCAGTACCCTTTGTACCGCCATCCCCTACTTACGCGGGTTTACACTTGTTCACAAATTCCTGGCAATCATGTTTCGGCTCCGCTAGACTTTGGCGACACTTTGTCGTAATACAGCACCCTTGCTGATAACGTAATTGGGTTAGCTCAGCTTGTTTCGTCACTCAAGTGATGACCCACGAATATTCCTAGCCAAGCGACCCTTTGTCTGCTGTGGGCACCGGTTGAACACCCAAGCAGACCGTCGCTTTGTTTTACTGACGATATGTCATGCCTGTCGATCACGACGATTAGACCGCGAGACGAGCTAATGATCATTAGCAGCGGTGGTTGGTGACAATTTGCTTGTGTGGGATCGTACATAAGTTTGACTCTAATAAATAGTACATAAATGCAAATAATTTGCATTGAGGTCAGTGTGTTGGAGTAGCTAACCAACACACAGGCCAATATGCTGCCAGTACGATAACTGGATTAATTGCACCGACCATCCCCGCTGCGTTGTACGGCCGTCTTAGAGCCCGAACAGAATCAAAAGTCGTTACGACCGGCGATCCTCTCTGGTCGCCAGACACACAGAACCCGTCCAGAATGAAAACGATTGCGACTGACGATGCAGGGTTGCTTTTATATAGCATAGTCTTGTTAGCAGCCATGTTTTTGTTGTTGTGTAAGTGAAACAAAAACAAAAAAGAAACGTGAGAACATAGAAAAGCTATGAAATTGTCTTTGAACATACCCAATTGTTTGCGAAATATTGCACCACTAATTGTACTCAGAGAGGAAATCGCCGGTCGTTAGAGAAAAAATAGAATAGATTCTATTTAATTTTACTCTAGCGATAAGTCGCTACGACTCTTGCTCAGCGATTTCATTTTGGACGGCTTCGTTAACTTGCATGTGTTCTATTGTGTGTTCGACATCACAAGTCGTTACGACTTTTGGTTCTGTTCGGGCTCTTATTGTTAGCGCTGATAATGAGACGGGCCAATAAAAAGAATGATCGCCGACATTGTGTTAAAGCAGAGTTGTAAATCCCATAGCTCTTTTAGCTCACTTACAACAACTTCAACATTTTCGTGTGTGTTGTAATTCAAGGAATTATATACATGGCATTGTTATCGAAAAGCTCGTGTCGAAAGCTAGCTATCAATGGCCGCGTTCTAGCCGAAAAAGTGCTCAAGTAGCGAAGTAGCATAAAATATTTTCGCTATATAAATTGTGACATCTCAAGGAACATGTTTTGTGAGAGCATACCATTCAGCCCGAAAGTTGTGGAACAGTTCTTTCCGCTGAATGCAGGCAATGTTATTGCTGCTGTGTGTTTTTTTTTGTCGGTATTTGCTCGTAGCGCACAAGTGCCAAGTTTTTTGTTGTAGCATTTTCGATATCACTTGTCTGGAATTATTTAATTTTTTGATTTACTGGCTGCGTGTAACATTTTGCCAGCTAGCCTCGCATGGCATAGCAGTGCATGGCTTAACAAGCGTCACATCGAAATCTTTTTAATAGGATTTGTGTGTATCTGATCATGCACAACATGGCAACGCATGGCAATGCTCAGATAAAAACAGAAATGCATCTCTGACTACATAGATAAACATGGAAGATCTATTTCATTTTAATATCTGTGTATTCTTCTATGTATTTGACGTTTTGGCAAAACAGATGTGGAGTTGTAAAATTGTTTGACGAAGTGCGGTTAATTTATTAAAATAAAATCGTTGTATTCTTGTTTTTATTGTTATATTTTGACTATGTGACTAGGCGTTGCATAATCACCATTTATTTGGCTGTATGCTAGCTGCTTATCTGCGTTGCATGCGCTGCTGTGCCATGCGAGGCTAACTGGGCCATTATACCATGCTTAAAAGCTATTTTTACAATTTATTTTTTTGAAGAGGCATTAGCTCAGCGTGCTGATGTTGTTTTTTATCTTAATTTTTTTCGTCGCCATCAAAGCTTTAATTTATTTTTTATTTTTTTTGTATTTGTAATTTAGCTCACTGCCACGACACCTCTGTGTTAAAGTATAGCAATGGACGCTGATAAATTAATTTTGATCGTTCTAACTAGTATGTGCGCTGCGGCTACAGTGTATTGTGCGCTGAAATACATTTTCAATGCCTATGTATTGCATTGCTATACAGGACTATGGTCCATGTTACCATAAGTATAATTTGTACAAGTTAGTTGGTAATGTGAGCCCGCCGCGATTCGACGTAATGTGCGCTCGTTTGAATCTAAATAAAAATCAGATATGAAATTATTGTAAATAATATTGTAAATAAAACTAAGTTAAGCAGACTTGCTTTTGGCTATTTTAATTGATCATATGTTATGAGGAAAACATCCACAAACTCTTTCCACTCCCATTTATTTTTATTATAATATCTTAATTTATATTAAGATAACATTTTAATCGAGTCTGTTTTTTTGATTACGAGATTTTTTAGGAAAAAATATGTTGTCACACCCACTTTCACCACCCACAAATTGGAAAAATAACATATTTAGACTAAAATTTGGCAGTTTAGTTTGGAAATCATTATAATCATTGAGTTGTACATTAGTTGATTGTTAAACTTGGTGTGTAGTTGCCTTGGGTCCAAGTGACGGTCACTTTATAAATAAATGTTGGCCCGCCTTTTTGTAATGCCAAACAATATAAATAAAATTTAAATGGTGTTCATTGGCCTCCGATGCACTTATGAGCGTCTTAACTGTTCGGCTGAGATTTTTGAAGTGAGAACTTCTTTAGACGCTTGAATAAACAACTAATATATTAGAGATTTATGTCCCTTCACTGTTAACTTAGTTTTTTTTATGTATAAAAAAGTAATTAATTATTTTCTTTGAGTTGAATTTTGTATGTCTCGGTCAAAAAGGTGGGGTTATCAGAATAAGGAAACGCATACTTTATGATGTTAATTGGATATAAATATCTTGAATTAGAGCGATCATACTCCTTTTCGCGCATACACAATTATATTTTATTAATTAAAGAGTTTTCATGAAATTGAATTTAATTGATGATATTTTTTAGAAGACCAAAAGCATTATTTTAAAAACGAACTACGAGAGCCTATTGCTATATCTATTGCTATATCTTTTAGTCGGTGATTCAAAATTTCTGTTTACACAAACCTAAGAACTTTGGACTTAAATGTAAACTAGAAAATTTTTAAAGAACAATATAAGATATAATACTTGGCAAAACCTTAAGCTTGTACAACTTTACCCAAGAAGTGTTCTAAATACACAAAGAAATGGATTATCATAACTTAACCAGTTCAGTCTTTTTCACAACTTCAAGGTTTTAAACTTAATGAACTAAGAACATTTTTAAAAATTTTTTTTTCTCCGATACACGGTATTGTTGGGGAAAATTTCTAAAAGGGTATTATTCCGAATCAAATGATTATCATTCTTGTTATTTATTTATTTATGTATTATAGAGAAAGATGTATTATGTATTAAAAGAACCAAGTTCTTTTACAGTATAATAGATGCTTAATAATAAACAAAAAAATATAAGCAATTCTGTATCTTTGATTGAGTAAATATTACAAAAGTTTTTACATGTGATATTTTTATGAACACACAACATGAACTGCAAAGTGAAACTATTCTTATACACATATTGAGTAACCTTAATATAAGCAACATTAATTCAATGCTGCATTAGTCAAGCCAAATTGTTTAAATTTGCATATGAATTGAACGACTTTTCCTCTGCTTGTTTTCAGCTCTGACACCTCGGACAGATATGTATTACTTTAGTTTTATTCCAGCACACAGATTTATAGACAAACAAACATATTAACACATGTTGCTGCCGCAAAGTTTACAGCAATTTTAAACATAACTTCGTCGTAGATTATTTTTTAGTTTCACTATGTACAAAAAAATACATAGATGTAGATACAATATGTCCGAAATATTGAGTTTAAATACATTAAACTGAAAAATGGAAGAATTTTTTACTTATTTTAAGTGTTGATAATGAAATCTTTCAATAGCCGTGGCAAATTTTTCAAGCGCTTGCAAAGTAACAAGCTGCACTCGAAGCATCTGTTTATATAGAGCATCTCTTCTTTCAATAGGCACATCGATTTTCACCATGCATGGTGAACTTTAAAAGCTTTTTAAGCTTTTATGTTGTTAATGATTTTTAAGAATACCAAATTTTACATAACATAACATTCAGCTTAACAAGAGCTCCTTAAAAATTTCTTGTTAAGCTAACAACCAGAATAGGGCTGTAAGACTCTTTCTGTTATTAGCAAAATTGTAAGGAAAAGAGCTTTTAAATTTGCAGCAGAATACGAAACCGTAACAAATTGTTAATATTAACTATTTTGTTAATGTGGTGAGCTTAGTTAAGCTGCCAGAATAGGGCTGTTAATCGTATGTTTAGAATTTTTATGGCAAAATTCAATATCTTCATTCGGTTTTCGCTTTCCATCTGAACCATTTAAATTAAATAAACTCTCATCGGTAAACAAAACCTGTACTAAAAGCTTATTGTTTAAAAGTGGTAAAGATCCTTATGTTTTCTGTTTTATTAACCTTGCTCCAGAATAGAAAGTCTTTGGTCATCTGCTCATGCAGGAAATTGGGGCGTTCTATTACATTTTTCTTTCTAATACAGTGCTTTTTCGTGCTACTCCTCAATTTAAACATTTTTTTATCAAAACTCTTCAAATTGTTTCTCAGTGTACACTCTTTTTCAAATTGAGTTTTAACATGACCTCTAGTTTTAGTGCAAATTAAAATGGGTCTTTTATTATTTCTCTAAAAAAATGCCTTTCATCTTTGAAGCTAAGTTTATTTTTAGCTACTGTACGTTCCTTATTGCATATTCTCTTATCTTGTATATAATGCTTGATTATATCGTGCACTGTTGATTTACTTTTTAAGGCGATTTGTGAAATTTGTCGCTCGGATTTTCCTTTCAAATAATAATCTATCACAATCTGCCTTTCTGCCAGTGTTAATTGATTCACTTTTCGGGAAATGTTTATTTTTTTAAGTTTTGCGTTTGACTGAAGTTATTCCAACATTAGTAAAAAGTTGTAAGCAGGAATAACGGTTTAAGGACCACAATTTGCATTTTTTCATTACTTGCCCGAATTTCAATGTGAGCTCGTTTTTATAGGTTTGTTTCGATTTAAATTCTTTTCACCGTTATCTTCTAATTTTGTAATTAGATTTCTGTTTAATTTTGTTCACCAAAAAATAACGTTTGTTTTGAAAAAATGTATATCGCAATATTCTTCATATATTTTCATTTCTGAAATCAATGCGAAAGTGCTAAGAAATGCCTGCCCGACTTTCGTTGTGTGCCACTGTATATTTAAAATTTGTCCATTACATCATATAAGTAATGTACAAATAGAATACAAATACAATATAAGTGTCAAATGTAGCCAAAGCATAATAATAAGTTTCAAGACTGACTAAATACAATTATTTTTTTACAGTACCTTTGTTGTTTACCGAAAAAACAGTAAAAAATGGATTTGGCCATTTTTTAATTTAAGCCCCTCCAATATTGAAATAAGACCAAAGTTAGCAAAAATAATATGCTTTCATTAATTTTAATACCGTGAATTTACATTCAATATCTGGTCGCTTGTGGTAAAGTGTTATTATTAATCGCAACTAAATTACTTCTACAGTCTGTCCATAAAGAAGAAAATATGTCCCTTGTATTTTACCCTTATTCATTCATTATCCTATGCTTCATATTAAATACCTTATTTGTATACCTTTTAATCCTGCCATTAATTAAGATGCTTTGTACTGATTTTAGTTTGCACCTTCGTGACCAGGCAAGTGCCAAAGCAAGAAAGTCATTATCTGAAATTTATTCACTTTGATCATGAAACTGCTTTCCTAAATTGTTAATGGTCTATCATATTACAACAGACTAACCACGCTTCTTTTTAAGAGGCCGCATTTAATAAAGAAACTTAAATAAGCATAGCAGTTAATGTCTTTCTTTTAGCAAATTACATGTCAGAATCCCGAATTTACATGTTTTGACATTTAGGATAAAATTTTTAACTCTTTGCTGGCAAAAAAATGAAAAAAAAGTGAGTTTGTAAATTTATTTGAGCATGCATTTAATGAAATTAGAAATTTTCTTAATTTTTGCTACATATTTGAAAATTTGGATCAAACAAACGTTTGTATGCCACTATAGGAAATTTTTTTGGACAAAAGTCGAAATCAGATAGTATCAACTTTAAAACTTAGTATAGGGAGGTTTTTGGGATTGTTGATTTTGATTTTTGTATCAAAAACTGAAAATTCAAAATGGTGGAGCAAAAATGGTGACCAAATTGCCAAAAAGTCATAATATTTTTATGAAACTTGCAATAAGTTGGTTTTTTGGGTTGAAGCCATCCTATCTGTCTTCATCTGAGACATTTAAAGGAACCAAAATTATTTTTCAGACTTGCGTCAAATTTAATTTTTCAGTTTAGTAGAATTTATGACATACAGGGTTGTCCATATTCGAAGCGCCCATCTGGCAACACTGTAACTTTCCGCAGTGATGCCAAATCGACTAATGACTTACCGCGTTTGAAGCGTCATTCCAAGCAAATGTTTACAATGGAACAGTACACGCCACGCGAACGCTCTAAAATTGTTGAAATTTACATTCAACAAAACAAGTCAATAGTGAAAACTCAACGTGCTTTCAAAAAATGAGCGATGAAGCTCATTTTCAGTTGAACGGAACGGTAAACAAACAAAATTACCGTATTTATGCCACTGAAAATCCACAAGAGATTCAAGAGGTACCTTTTCACGATGCAAAAGTCATTGTTTGGTGCGGCGTTTGTGCTAAAATGCTCATTGGGCCGTTCTTTTTCGAAGATGATAATGGCCACAGAGTTACTGTCAATCAGGAGCGTTATCGCGATATGATAAACAATTTTTTCATGCCAATCGTTCGTCGAAAGCGTATCAGGCACTACTGGTTTCAACAAGACGGCGCGCCACCACACACAAGCCGCACTACAATCGATTTCTTGAAGCAATTGTTCCCTGGCCGTTTGATGTCAAAAAATGGTGATTTCGATTGGCCGCCAAGATCACCAGATTTAACGCCTCCAGACTTCTTTTTGTGGGGTTATTTGAAATCAAAGGTTTACGTCATCAAGCCAAAGACCCTAGAAGAGCTGAAAACCAACATCCGTCAAGAAATAACCGCCATTCCCATCGAAATGTTGAAGAAAACCATGGAAAATGCTGCAAAACGGGCACAATATGTCGTAGAGGCCAATGGCGACCATTTACGAGATATCATATTCAAGAAATAATGTAAGCAAATCTAATTGAACCCAATTAAATGACATTCATGACAAACAGACAAAAAATTGTGGTTTCTTTAATTTATTTAAAAATAAAATGGGCGCTTCGAATATGGACAACCCTGTATATAGGCAATTCACAAGGCCTGTCTTATGTCGTATATCAAAGTTTTACAAAATACTTCATATGTGAGCCGTTAACCATTGTATAGCCACATAAATAAATTCATAAATTTTTTTTTTAACTCATAAATTTTTTTCCAACTTATCCAAATATCGTGGTTTGATTCAATGTTGCCGGCGTTTATTGCAGAAACTTCAAGGAAAATCAAAAGAAAAAGTAAACAAACACACCTTATAGATAGCATTCTCAATAAAGTTTAATTTATAAGGTTGTGGCTCTTGAGAGAAATGCACTCTTTTTCCGCCTTTGCTCGAACTGTGACTGTGCTTTTCTTTGTTCTAAGCATTCGTTTTCTTCATTTCTTTTCATCCATTCTGACAGTTCGACCGAGCTCGCTCTCAAGTGCCACAACCTTATAAATGAGCCTTGCTCTCAATAAACATAGCCCGCAGGGTTGTATTTCTCTTATCGATATTTTGCATGTGAAACAACAACAGTGTTAATATAACAGTACACAATACGACACCTTGTGAATTGCCTAATAAAATGTTTAAAAAATCGTATTCCATAATTGAAGACATGAGTGGATAAAGGTGATTTGTCACAAAAATCTACTTTCGAGAAAATTGAGTTCAAACTTTCACATTTGTACAGAAATCTATACTAAATCAAACTTTGTGAAGTAGTTAACTTCTAAAATATCCACAACCACGGTTGTTTTAAGTTTTAAAATTGTTTTTATGCACATAAAATCTTCACCTATGCATAGAACACCAAAAGTCCGAAAATACGACATATCACATTCATCCACTCATGTCTTCAATTACAAGTAAGATTCATTTAAAAGAAGATACTTATTATTGTTCAATTTGGTCCTTTAAAGCAACTGCCATGTCCGCTATGTCCGCTTAACGAACTAATAAACTTATATTGTCACTCTTCTCTTTTGATAACTCCGCTATTGATCAACCATCGCATTCGGCTAATTCAGGATCTGGAAAAAATATACAAGTTTAACCAAAATTTAAAGTATGTGTTCAAAGTTGGAAGACACTTTTAATACTGCCATTAGCCGGCAAAAAGAACAGACAGAACAAATGATAGAAATTGAAAAGGAGAAGTTAAAAGTCATTAAAGATATCCAAAGTGATACACGACGATTTTTAAAGCAATAATTAAGTTTCCAGCCATATTGTAGTGAAATTGTTGAACTATGCAATTTGTTATTTAAATGTAAGTAATGTTATCTTTTCACTCAATTATATTGCGACTAATTATTGAGCTATTCGTAATAGCTATTCGCAATAGCTCAATAGCTCAATAGCCCTAATATGGGTAAAAACAACAAAAATATTTGGATCGTTGTACAAACAAACATCGCTATAAAGAGAGGAAAGCTATGTTTGCTGTTGTATTGTGCTGCTGGTTGAATGTGAGCATAAAAAAAATTGTGTGATTTAGTAATAATTAAAGAATAAATTTTTCGAAATACTTGGTAAGTAGGGCTTTCAATCCCGGGATCCTGAACCAATTTCTAGTCCCGGAATCCTTGAACTCAAAACCCTAAATTCCGGGATTTTATTCACAAGAATATATAAAATTTTTCAGCGACTATAAACGCAACTGCAATGTAAACGATGGCTTTTTTCATAATTGAAATAACGCTGTTCTTTTTTATATTTTTATATTGAAAGTTTATTTTTTAGTTTGTTTTGAATGTGATCATTAAAGACTCTGTTTACTAGGCTGTTAAATTTTCATGCAATTTTGAAAGTAGCACTACTTTTATTACTGCGCTATAGTTTTTTTACTATAAAAGGAATATTTTATTCACATCATACTTTTTACAGCTAACTAATTTGAATAAGAAGTTTTATTTTCTTTTTAAATTTTTAAAAGATAAATTTATTTTGAAATAAATGTTGAACTTTTCTGACCCTTTCAATGGCTCGGCTAAACTAAATACAAAATATTTTTTTTATGGTAATATTCGTATTATTCCTTTAGGTCCTTAAAAGATGAAAAAAATATACCTTTGCAAGCTTGTACGATGAAAAAAATGTTTTGCTTCTGTTCGGCACAAAATCTTTTTTTTTAATCCCTTGAAGGTTTTTCACTCCTTAAGATCTCTGTTTTTAAAACCCTTTTAATATAATTATCATTAAAGCCATAAAAAGATAAAAAAACATAAATTTGATTTTGTTTGCTTGATTTTTTCTTAAAAAAATTGCCAGGAAAAAATGGTTTTGCTTTCTTCGGCACGAAATCAAAAATCCAACTGACTTTAATGTCACACATCTCTCTAAATTTATTTTTATCATGTTGATTCATATTTTTTTCATAGAACCAAACGAATTGATTTAAAAAAAGCGTTTGTAAAATAAAATTAAAATTTTCTTTATGACGTGTCCAATGTATTGGGCAAATTCACTGAAAGTATTAAATAAACTTATTACGCTTAGCCCGTAGCAGGGCTAAGCGTAAAAAAATTGCAATAAAAGCAACTATTGATGTTTTCCTTGTCATATTGAAAATGTTGTTGTTGTTGTTTCTTTGGAAAAATTCGTTAGAGCAATTTATTGTTAATTGTAACCAGGTCAATTGTATTAACACTGATTTAAGTAAAGCATTTGATAAACTGCCACACAATTTAATTCTATTTAAACTAAAGTTAATGGGTTTTATACAATTTTTTTAAGATGGATTCAATCGTATCTGACAGCGCGATCTTATCAAATACGTCAGCTGAATTTATTGCTGAATCAGGTGTTCCACAAGGTAGCCACCTTGGTCCACTTCTGTTTATTTTAGCCATTAATGATGTAACCCACATCAAACACTCTCATCTACTTATCAATGCAGATGATATGAAAATATACAGAACAATAGATGCTAAAGACAATTTAGATCTGCTCCAGTCTGATTTGAAATCCTTTGAAATTTGGTGTTCTAAAAATAATATGTTTCTAAATCCAGATAAATGCCAAACTATGATCTTTTCGTGAAAAAGGAATAATTTAATTTTTGATTATAAGATGCTGTCAAAGAGCTTGGTATATGCATGGATTCTAAGCTATCGTTTAACGTTCATACTGATTACATTTGTACAAAAGCATCCTCTATGCTCGGGTTTCAAAGAATCCTCTATGCTTTGAAACGCTGGGCCAAAGAATTTAATAGTATGATCACAACAACAACGCTGTATTATGCAATTGTGCGATCTCACTTAGAGTATGCAAGTCAAGTTTGGTCCCCAAGTTACAATGTACATGTTGAACGTATAGAGAGAATCCAAAAACGTTTTGTTCAGTTTTCTTTAAGGGGCTTAAGTGAAATTGACACTTTAAAACTTCCTCCTTATAAGGATCGTTCAAAACTATTAAAAATGCAATATTTGAATGAGAGAAGGAAGTCTGTAGATATAGTTTATCTTCAGCAACTCATAACTGGTGTATTCGATTCACCAGAACTCCTAACTCTTATAAATTTTAACAATAACCGAAGAAGCAGTAGAAATGCTAACAATTTAATTTACTTACCTTTTAGTAGAACAAATTATATGGGTACTGCTCCTTTACATCGCATGAGTACCTTTGTTAACAACTGTAGCTTTTTTTGATGTTAACTTATCGAAAGGTCAACTCAAAAGTAGATTGAAAACTAATGTATGATTAGATCTATGTAAACGCAAATTTTTCTCACTTTTGTTTGTTTTGGATCACTCTTATCGATATCATTGAGATATTTTAATGTTATTTGGGCTGGTTCTTAAGATGATTAATGCGGAGAAAGTGCGAACAAGCTATAGTAGCTGAACTCTATTGCTATTGCATGTTGTAAATAAAAAATAAAAATAAATTAAAAAAGTAAAATGGTATTCTTTTCGCCAAAACGAAGAAATTAATAGAAAGAGCTAAAGGCCATTTTTAAAATTTTGCATTTCGGGATCCCGAAAAATCCCGGGATCACGAAATTCAAATCTCGGAGTCCCGGAATTCGCAAAAAACCTTCTGGTTTGAAAACCTTATTGGTAAGCTATGACAATCTAAATTATCATAGGAATCCAATAAAAAAAGAATTATCAAAATCGGTTCAGCGGTTACCGAGTTTATATTGGATTAAATTTCG
Organism: Dichetophora obliterata; assembly: GCA_963920525.1. Lineage (NCBI taxonomy): Eukaryota > Metazoa > Arthropoda > Insecta > Diptera > Sciomyzidae > Dichetophora > Dichetophora obliterata. Next base: position 85,235,170 of record OY986435.1, read on the forward strand.
TGGGCCTGCTTTTATACAATAGTATACTAATATAAATTATTATTGTATTTTTTCATCTGTTTTTAGAAAGTCTATTGAAGGCAAAATTTACCTACAAATCGAAATCATTAAAAAAACGAAACATAAAATTAAACAATTTTGAACTAGAAAACAATGATTTCTTATATGAAAAAGCGCTACGTTTGGAAATTATAAAATGAAAGCAAATACAGTCAATCAAAAAAGTAAGTATGCACCCTATGCTAGAAGATTCAACTTTAATTTTTCCGTGCACCCTGTGATCAAATTGTTCTTTTGCTTTTATTTGAATGCTTACAATGTTAACATATCGCTAAATTAAAATTTTGCCGTTTTCTTAACTACCGTTAGAGTTTTGAGCGCTTGATCCCCGCAAGCACAAAAATTACATCAAAAAAGTTTGTATGCAAAACGCAGATCGCTTATTTTCTATGATTTAAACAAATCAGTGAAGCTTAAATAACTGGTTAAAATCCGAAGTAAGTTTTTAAGTTGTTATTAAAAATTGTTTTGAAAACATTTTAAAAAAATTTGGACAACAATGGCGCCACGCGGAGTTGAACTTAGTCAGGATATGAAAGACTTGATAATAAAACTTTTTAAAGAGAAAAATTCTCAAAGATCAATTGCGAAAATAATTGGAAAAAGCAACGCAACGGTACAAAAAGTAATTGAAAAGTTCAAAATAGAAGGTTCGACTCAGAATAAACCGAGATCTGGACGTCCAAGGATATTCTCTGAACAAGAAAAACGTTTAATTGTACGCAAAGTGAAAGAAGACCCCAAAAAATCTGCACCTAAAATACAATCAGAAATCCAAAATGAAATTGGAAAATTCTGCAATCCCGAAAAAATCCGAGGTGTGCTCCATTCAGCTGGATTTCATGGTCGCAACATGCGCAAGAAGCCATTCATAAATGCTACAAACCGCAGCAAAAGACTTGCATTTGCAAAGGAGCAGGAATCAGCTGATGGAAACTTCTGGAACTCCGTTATTTTTTCAGATGAAAGCAAATTTAATATCCATGGGACTGATGGAAGAGCCAAAGTCTGGAGAAAAGTAAATGCTGAGCTTGAGGCAAAAAATATGAAGAGCACAGTAAAGCACGGCGGTGGATCTGTTCTCGTATGGGGTTGTATGGCAGCCTCTGGAGTGGGTAAACTCGTCTTCATCGATGGAATAATGGATCGCTTCGGTTATTTAGAAATTTTAAAAAATAATCTTTACGAAAGTGCAACAAAACTTGGAATTGGAGAGTCGTTTGTCTTCCAACAGGACAACGACCCAAAACACACTGCGCTTGTAGTCAAGGAGTGGCTCTTATATAATGTGAAAAAACAACTAAAGACACCTCCTCAGTCCCCTGATTTGAACCCTATCGAGCATCTATGGGACCACCTTGACCGTCAAATAAGGAAACATTGTAATATAAGAACCAAGGATGAATTGAAGAAAATACTTTTAGAAGAGTGGGAGAAAATACCAACCAGCGTGACTACAAACTTGGCAAATTCAATGAAATTCCGACTTAAAGCTGTTTTAAACCAAAAGGGCTATCCTACCAAATATTAACATAATAATGATTTTTAAAAAACGAATAAAAAATTTAAATTTTTTAGTATAGATTAAGTTGTGCATACTTACTTTTTTGATGTATTTCTATGGATTATTAAGTTTAAGTTTAGGAAAATGTAAGAAATTTAATTTTTTTTTTAAACTTTTTTGTACCTGAAATAAAGTTAATTTAATATTACTTGAAATCGTTTATGTTTCATTTGTTTGAGAACGGTCTTTCTATTATTCTAGGTCACATATATTTTCTTTTTGCGAGTGCATACTTACTTTTTTATTGACTGAACATACTTATAAAGAACTACGCATCGCTTCCTGATAATATTTTATTTTTATATACATACAGGGTGGGCCAAATAAGACCTTCCAATGTAAAATACGTATAGCTCTTATAATAATATTTTTTTATTAATTTTTTTTATATATTAAATACATTTCATGGAAATTTAGGGGGACTATGTATGAAATATAACATCAGAAAAATGTCCACCACTTGCTCGATACAAACATTGGCTCTTTTAGGCGAGTTTTCCATAACACCACGTAATGTTTCTGGTTGCAGGCTCAGTATTTCGTCTCGAATATTCTGCTTTAGCTGTCTTATTGTCTCTGGCTTATTGACATACACTTTGTCTTTAGTTAAATCTGGCGAACGAGGTGGCCATGGAAAACCAGAACTTTTTAAATCAAACGTTCACCAAAAATTTCTCGCAACAAATCCATAGTTTGCCTTGCAGTGTGCGCAGTCGCTCCATCTTGTTGGAACCACAAATTAGGATGCTGCTCCACCATTGGCCGCAAAATGTTGTCAATAATTGTTCTGTAAGAAGCCCCGCAAATCGTTTCTGGCATTCCATCCTCATTCCCGAAAAAATATGGACCGATAATTTTATCGGCCATAATACCACACCAAATAGTGCATCTGGTTGGATGTAACTAATGCTGGTATGTTGTCTTTGGATTTCCAGAGCCCCACAATCTACGGTTTTGCTTATTGACATAACCGTTTAAATGGAAATGCTCTTCATCTGGCATCAAAAGATTATTTAAAAGATAATTTTGTGCTGCTAGTTCAGTAAAATGAATAGCGTATTGCAGTCGTTGTTGGTGGTCCTGCGGAAGCAAAGATTGCACAATTTGATGCATCTTAAGATTTAACTTTAAAATTTTCCGTAATGTTGTTCGGGAAATGACCAACTCTGGCTGGAACGACGACGAGTTGAGACAGATGGTTCATTTGCAACACTTTGCCACACAATTTCTACATTGTCTTCAGTACGAATATATCGATGGCAACCTCTTCCAGGAGAGTCAACCACTGAACCCCGTTCCTCAAAACGGCTGATCAAATTCCTTATCATAAAGGCTGTGGGAGCTAATTTTGAATTAAAATTTTGACAATACTTTCACTGGCGACCGTGGCCTATTGGGTAGAGTGCGTGGCCCCTAAGCTAAAGAACCACATTAGCTCATTGAATTCATTTTTCTGTTCGGTCGTCACCTATTTGCAGACAATGGCAAACCTCAGAGAGTAAAAATTGCCACGTAAAGCTTCTTGAAAACATAAGCCGTTCGGAATCGGCATAAAACACGTAGGTTCTCGATCATTTGTGATCAAATATTTAATAACACGCACAAAACAATTGATCAATAGAAGCTAGGTTAAAGTCGTTCCAAGGGCTGAAACAGCCAGTTTATTTATATATAATACTTTCGCAGCATCATAACTATTGATCTTCGACAAGAATAAAACAATTCGATAATTTTAACACGTTGTTGTGTACTGTATGTATCCATTATAAATTTCCAAGAAGTTAATTATAACCTGCAAAGAAAAAAACACAATTATATTAGAAAACAAAAAATGTATTCGGGCTTAACATTGGTAGGTCTTGTTTGGCCCACCCTGTACGATAACTACGTAATTATATTAAAATCAAGCAAACAAAGCAACGTGTCTTTCAGGCTTCGGATTTGCCAGAAAACTAATGACTAATGATACTTCAGAGTATCAATACTTTTTTGTTGATACGAGTACTTTTTGGATGCTTCGGGTCTATTCGATATTTTAAAGTATCGATTATTTTTACCTAGTATCGAAACTAAATGTTAATCATTATACAAAGAAAATGAAATGGCGCCAAAACACCAAACAACGCAAAGTGGAAAACCAACCAATATGGTGAAGCACCTAAAACATCATCGATAACAGTTAGTTAACCCCAAATGTTTGGTGTTTTTTATTCTAAAATATTTCCAGAACAACGAAAACGAGTAAGAAAGGGTGAAAGATGTTGAACCTGGTAAAGAACAGCATGGAGTGTGGTGTCTGAAAAAGTTAGAAACAAACTTTATTTTTGATAGTTTCGGAAAACATTTTCACTATATTTTATTCAAATACTGACATACATATTTGGATTTTTGCAATTTCTTTTTTTCAAACAAAAAATGATACATTTTTTTCGAAATGGAAAAAATCACAACTCTGGCAGTTTTCATTCAATTTTCATGTTTGATAGGATATTTTACAGAAAAATTAAATGGAAAACGAAATGCATACAATTTTTTAAAAAACTAACGCCTTTAAGAAAGATGTTAGATTTTAATTGGATAAGAGAATTTTTTCCATATAAATCACATTAAGCAACTTTCGGACACGGGCGCCTCGCCTTCATGTTATCCAATTCTATAAATTTTTTGCAAAACATTTTGTATACCTAAACGAACATTACGAGGGGAGTTATGCTTTATTGCTTGATTAATAAAAATAACCACAAATGATGAGACAAGAGACACCTTCCATATTCTATCACGCAAAAGAGTACGAAAAAGTATTTGATAATCATGGAATAGATACTTTTCTTTCAATATTTTGTGGGCATCGATACTTTTCTTTCGATAACAAAAAAGTATTGTCGATCTTTTTCTTTCGATATCGTGTCCCTACTGAAAGCTTTTTAGCGACGCCAGTATTCATCACGAAACAAAAATATACAGATAGCGTGTTCCGCATGTCCGCCATCTTTGTTGTGACGTATGTCGAGCTTGTCAAAGTGGCTAAATAAAAACGTAGTCACAATATATTTAAAGGGGATAACTTATTTATAGCGATGAAGTTATATCGACATTTTCTTATTGAAACTTGGTTTATTGAAATGAAATTAATAACATTATAAATATATTTATATATAAATTTAAGCAAATATATATTTTGGTACTATTATTGAAAAGAAATGCATATATAATTAAGTTGGAAGGCAGGATTAAAATTAGGGGGAAAGACCTTATCAATTTTTTTATCAAATCTTTCATTCATGAATTTTGCGAGTCAATGAAAAAAGTTCAAAATGAATGTATGGTGTCTTATTACCTGATGTTTTTATTTATAATCGACTCTAAGGGAAAAAGACTTTTAACTTATGTTTATTAAACAAACGCAAGCCATGAGATCAAATTAAGTTACATATATTAAATTCATTTTAAAATATGATATCGGGTGATTACATTACTTTTCAACAATACTCTCAACCGGACCCTCTCCGATTTGGTTTAAACTTTGTTTACACGTAGGGTTGGTTACTATTTATAAAATCAATTTGTAATTTTTATTTTTTTTCGAGTGGTCACTGAGTTACGGGTACTTAAAAATTGAAAAAATTCCGTTTTTTTTCTTGAGGACTGATTTTCATTTGATCATAACTTCGGCTAAGTTTGAGATAGAGCAACGATTTTAAATTTTTATTAAAGATATTTTTAAAAGGCTTATTTTGTATAATAAAACTTTAAAATTTCTCAAATATTTACGTTATTTTTTTTGCATAAAAGTTTAAAAAAAATATTTTTGTGAAAGTCATTTGAAAAAAATATATATTAATTAATGATAATGTATTTAAGTTCTCTCAAAATTTCAGCCAAATAACTTTCGAAGAAAACTTACTTTAAAATGTATGCTCAACACAGTAGCCTGCGAGAAAGCAACAAGAACTGAACACAGTAAAGTAGACCATATGTGTGTGTATGTGCACAGTGCGTCATCGGTGCTCGCACCGATTTTCTCGCATAGCTACGTTACTTGATATGTTTGACAGCACTTTTATTGCTTCTTTGTTTTCGTTTGTTGTTCTTCTCGTTTGTTGTTTCGTTAGTTGAAAAAAAGTTGTAAATTAATTTTACGACCCGAATTAAAATCGTTGTTATTCTCATCAAAAGCATCTAAAACTTTAGCAATAATTTTAAATATATAAAATATAATTGAAAATTATAATTTACACGTGCTATAATTACGCAATATTAGAAATTAAACTAAATTAATGCAATATTTCTTAAATGCTTGCAATTGTGCTGCTTGTGTTTACTTTTTGCTTTTAACATTTTCTTTTGTATGTATGCACCACGTCCCAGTGGCCAATTGCAGGAGTCCGATGGCCTTCTAGAAGGCCTGCATTAGGTTTGAAAAGGCCTTCCACACTCCTTGCAAACACCATTTCATAGCTTGTATGAAAGGGGAAAATTTGTGAGGCCTTCCGCTCTCCTTGCTCAAAAGAGATCCGCCAGAAACGGTCTTTTGAGAAGTCACGCTAGAAGTAAAAGCAATATAAATATCTACTTGAAATAAAAAACGATTAACAATTTCTTATTTGAACCATTGTCCTCACATGTGGCGGTGCAACATCTTACCACTCGTCAATCCTGGTTGTTAAAAATCAATAGCTTATTTTGCATCAATACAAATTAGAGTAAGCTTTCGGGAGCCCGGGTTCGAGACCAAAATCGGAAAAAAATGTTTAGTTTTTTTTAATCTAAATTTTTTTGCAAACTGTTCTGTGTATTTAAATTTTTTTTTTAATTGTTTTATAAATTTTCTTTGTACAAAAATATAAGAAAAGATTTAGAGTTTTTCCATATAAATATTTTCATATAATATAATATGTAATGTGTTAGTTTTCGAGAGCCCGGGTTCCCGTTCTGTGTATTTAAAATTTTTTTGGAATTTGTTTTGTAAATTTTTTCATATAAAATAATATGAAAAGAATCAGAACCTCCAAAATGTAAACATGCAATAACAATAGAGTTCAGCTACTACAGCTTTTTCACACTTTCTCCGCAATAGATCATTTTAAGAACCAATCCAAATATCATTGAAATATCTCAAAGATATCGATAGAAGTGGTCAAAAAAAAACCAAAAGGGAGAAAAATTTACCCACCATAATATGGGTTGGGCTCAGGGACAACACAAGACATAACAACTAACCATGCGTTTACATAGATCTTATCCTTCATTAGTTTTCAATCTACTTTTGAGTTGACCTTTCGACAAGTTAACATCAAACACGTTACAGTTGTTAACAAAGGTACTCATGCGATTTAATGGAGCAGTTAACATATAATTTGTTCTACTAAATGGTAAATAAATCAAGTTGTTAGAGTTTCTACTGCTTCTACGGTTAGTGTTAAATTTTATAAGAGAAAGAAGCTCTGGAGAGTCGAATACACCAGTTATGAGTTGGTGTAAGTAGACGATATCAGCAGATTTTCTTCTCTCACTTAAAGATTGCATTTTTAATAATTTCAAACGATCCTCATATGGAGGAAGGTTAAATGTGTCAGTTCCACTCAAGCCTCTTAGAGCAAACCGAACAAAACGTTTTTGAATTCTTTCTATACGATCAACATGCACATTTTAATGTGGGGACCATACTTGACTTGCGTACTCCAAGTGAGGACGGACGATTGAATAATACAGAGTTGTAGTTGTTATTAAGCTATCAAACTCTTTGGCCCACCGTTTTATAAAACCAAGCATAGAAGACGCTTTTTTACAAATTGTGTCAATATGCATGTTAAACGACAATTTAGAATCCATGCATATACCAAGGTCTTTGACGGTAGTTACACGACTTAAAGCAGTATCTTTAATTTTGTAATCAAAAATAAAATTGGTCCTTTTACGCGAAAAGGTCATAGTTTGGCATTTTTCTGGATTTAAAAACATGTTATTTTTAGAACACCAAACCTCAAAGGAGTTCAAGTCTGACTGGAGCAGGTCTGAATTGTCCTTAGAATCAATTGTTCTGTATATTTTCATATCATCTGCATAAATAAGCAAATGAGAGTGTTTGATGACGCGGGTAACATCATTAATTGCCAAAATAAACAGAAGTGGACCCAGGTGGCTTCCTTGAGGAACACCCGATTCTGCAACAAATTCAGAAGACAACACGCCTCGGAACCGTATTTGATAAAATCGCTCCATCAAATACGATTTGATCCAGTTTACAAAATATTGTGGAAATCCTATTAATTTAAGTTTAAATAAAATTAGATTATGTGGTCATTTATCAAATGCTTTGCTAAAGTCAGTGTAAATACAATCGACTTGGCTACCAGAATTAATAGATTTTAAGCAGAAAGTAGTGAAATCAAGGAGATTAGACACAGTGGATCTGCCAGTAACAAAACCATGCTGACGAGTTGTCATGACTTGCCCACAGTGAATTTTCACTCGATCGTACACTGTTCACTCAAAAAGTTTAGGAATCGAAGACAATTTAGCGATAGGCCTATAATTAGTGACGTCATTCCTGCAACCTTTTTTGTAAATAGGACTGATATAAGATTTTTTCCAAAAAAGAGGAAAATTACTTTCATTAATTGATTTATTGAAAAGTAACGAGAGAGGCTGACACAAAACGGAGCCGCATTGTTTTAACACTGCGGCAGGAATTCCATCTGGTCCAGCGCTAAAATCCTCATCGATTGATTCAATATACTTAAAAATATCCTCTGAGGTAAAAGATATATGCCCCAAAGAAACTCTGGATGCGTTGTTCATATAATCAAAATATGCTAAATCAGGATTAAAAGAATCTGAACAAAATGATTCTTTAAAAAGATTGGCAAATAAGCCACAAATAATGGTGGAATCGTCAGAAAATCCATCCTGAAGTTTGAAAGAAGAAGGAAATCCATCCGTCTTCTTCTTAACATTAATAAATCCCCAAAATTTTCTTAGATCAGACAAAATACTCAGCTTCATATTATCCAAATACTCGTTATATAATGCAGCTGAGCAATTCTCAAATTCCAGAAACAAACGTTTGTATGCTTCTAGGTCATTTGAGTCAAAACTACAAACATATTTCTTCCATGCCCTATTCCTATTGTTGCGAAGAGTCTTTAAATCCTTTGTGTACCAAGGGTACGCAGAATTTTTCGCAAATTTGAGACTATATGGTACAGACTGAGAAAACATAGCAAAGAGCTCCGTATAGAAAAAATTTATTGAACTATTAAGACTATTATTATTTATGTACTCTGTAATTATATTTAATTTACTATAAAGTAAATGATTCAACCCCAAAAAGTCAGCTTTTTTTGAAATTGAATTCATAAACTGTGTCAACAGAGCTTGAATTTACCATATTCTCCCTATCGGATTTATACCAAACACTCAAAGGTGGATGGTAATTATCAATAGTAGTCAAAGCATGAAGTGCCTTCTGAACAATGACATTGTTACTGTCTGTAGTTAAGACTAGGTCAAGCAGCCTTTCCAGACTATTATAAATACAACTAACTTGTTGTAAGTCAGAACATATATTGTCAACAAATATATGTTCTTGGCGTGTCTTCGAATTAGATGCACAAAAATGTGTTTCATCGTCAGAAGAATGCCATTTTAAGTCAGGCAAATTAAAATCGCCCAACAATAAAATGTCGTCATTAACGTCAAGTAAATTTAATATAAATTCTATGCAATCCGCAAGGCTTGCATAGACCTCTACACTGCTCTTGGGAGGAACGTATGCATTAATAACAAATACATTTGAATTGCAATGTACAACCTTAACGCATATAAGTTCGATATTAGCAGAGTAGGGAATATCAATAAAGGAACTAACACAGGAGTTCCTTACAGCTAATAGGACACCACCACCAACTGCAGAATTATTGTCAGCGTGTCTGTCCTTCCTATATACTTCAAAACTATTGTCAAACAGTTCTAAGTCAGTAATTCCTCCGTTCAACCAAGTTTCAGTTAACGCGATAATATCTTCAGAAAAATTCTGAGTTGACAAAAAAATGTCGCGCGTCTTTGAACGCAATCCCCTTACATTTTGATAGTAAAGGGAAAGCCTATTTAGTTTTTTTGGGTCTGACTGGCGATATTATTTGTCCTTCTAGACCTGTGTTTAGGCTTAAACTCAGAAACAAAGATATTATCAGCCCACAGATTAGAGCTCAGAACAGTTGCAAACTCTTCAGCAGCCACTGTGAGAATAAATGATGCGTGGGACGGTTTATTGCCAATTTTTTTGAATTATTTCTCTTTTTTTTCGAAATATTTAGGTCTTTATTAGATGAAATGATTTGAGTCTCAGAAGAACAGGCTGGAAGAGTCTGAGACAATGCGGTCGAAATATTTACCGATGAAGACTTTTCATCATAAATGCTAGTGCTGGGTGAGGTGCTTACTTCATTAAAAAATGTAACAATTTCTTTAAAATTGTTATTTAAAGCATTAAGACTATCACCGAAAAGCTTAATTTTTGAGAAAAACTCATCTGGTGAAAGAACCCTGCACGAAGCACAATACCAGCGAAGACCTGATCGTGGTGAGATTAAATCATCAAGACACGACTTAGAGATCCCAGCACATGAAGTATGGAACAAACGCCCACATGGGCCAGAACAACTGAACATACGGTTCAGAATGTTTTGACTTTTGCAAACCTCGTCTAAAGAACAAGCAGCAAAATTTTCTACGGAAAAATATTCCATAGCGAAAAAATAAAGTTAAAAATTATATGTGTGCAAAAATAATGTCCACTAAGTGCAAATGGGTTAATATAAAATGTTACAGTTTAAAAGCAACTGCAACAATTCGCTGTGCTTAGTTTGTGCAAATAAACAAATAAAGCACAAAGAGGAACGCAAAAAAAAAAGAGAAAGAAAAAGTATATACTTAAGCAGCAGCTCAACTATCAAACTACGATGAGAAATAAAACGATATATGTACCACAATAAACATTAAAAAAATTAATATACTTCACCATTAAAAAAGGAACTTCACTTTATTAACACTAAAAATAATTTTCAAACACAAAACAGCACACACGGAGATTAATAAAACCGATATAAACAAAATATAATAACAATAACAATAACAATAACACAATATAAATGACCGTCACCGGCTATATGACGAGATCAACTGATGTAGGTCTTACAGAAGTACTCATCAATGCAGTGATCACGGAAGGTGTATTGACGCCAATATTAGCAGTGCTAATATGCGTTCTTTTGCGAAGCACTCGCCGAAATGCCCACTGGGGTAGTGCGCAGAAGATTTCATTTTTTGCGCACGGAGTACGCTATCTGTGTATCTTTGTTTAATGCGTATTCATGGCTGAAAAAGCTCTCAGCTCGAGAGCTAATTTTGAGCATCAATGAAGATTGGGCATTTTCGAATTTCCTATGCACATGTGCTTAGGCTACTATTTTCTGCCAGCGCAATGCTTTCACACGTACACTATAAGCTTCCTCGTGAAATGTACGAATAATCAGGGCTGCCAACTCGTTTCAACCAAATTCCCCAATTCTAGTGATCGAATTCTACCTTTTTTCAACAAATTTCCCCCAAAAATATATATGTATTAAAAAACATCAACAAAAAATTTAACAAAATATTTTAAAAATTAACATAAAAACATAACATAAAATAGGTTACAAGAAACGACTAGAATAAATCCTTTTACAATTTATATATACATGATTAAAAATGTTTTACTTTTTCAAAAAACGCACTACATATTAGAGATCTGTTAATGGTTTTTTGATAATACTCACAGTGTATATTTGCGGTTAAGATTTAGTTTGCAAATATGTGAAGAATATTTCACGATAAAGCATGTGTGCAAAATTTCAGGTCATTGTATTTATTCTTGTGGCATTTGAAGAGATCACTTTTGCTAAAATCCTTTTTGCTAAAATAACTTTGTATGGGAGGTAGGCAGGGTCTCATACAATTTTGCTCATTCTCGAATGACAACTTTTTTGGTTTAAATATTAATAAAATAACAAATAAGTTTAACTTTGCACTTGTGCTTCGCACGCAAAACCAGTTTTGCAGTTTTGTCTCTTAGTTTTGCTTACTAAAAGGCGCAAAATTAAAAAGTGGTAAAATTGAGGGACAAAAAATTTGTAGAAGAAACATATGTTAGAACCATTTTTATAATTATTTAGAATGGCATAAAATGCACACGGTATACGTTATATTGCGATCTTGTTATCTAGAACATGTAGAAATAAAAATTGCGGCAGCAACACTCTCTGAATTGTTATAATTTTCACCGAGGACAGGTTACAGGAATGACATTTTTAGGCCTATTTAAAGTCTTTTAACCTGCAAAATTAATGTTTAAATGACTTGTCACTACTTTAACTCCAAGAAAAAACTTTTTAAGAAAGCTGGAGTCGTTTACAGTAACAAAAATTGTTTCTGTACACTCAAAACTGTGAGGACATGTAAAAGGGCACCTTTGGCGGAATTGCACATATAGTTACACATATTAATATTTTGTTATAAATCATATTAATAAAATTTTAAAAACTAATTAGCGGATTTTTTTCCAAATTTTGCGGATTTTGATCAGCAGTACCTGGCCACACTGGTGCGCGGTCGCATGCACACTGAGTTAATCAACAAGTAAGAAAAACACGCCCTTTACTTACCAACAACGTCCAGATAAAACAACAACACATATAAAAGAGTGGAAAGAGTTAGGCCAAGTTAGGCGCTGACGACCGCAGCTCTAAGGTATCATTTCTCTTTGGATTTTTATAAATTTTATATTGAATTCAACCAAAATCTGTTCATTTCAGCCAAATTTGGCATGTTGACAAAATGAGTTCAACCAATTTCTGTTTAGTTTTACGCCAAAAAATTTTGTTGAAAATAAGGTTTATAATAAGAGTAATTTAAATTATTTAATTAAACAATATAATTTAATTTTTCTGTTTTAATCTCTTTGCCTAATGTTAGCTGATTTTGGAGTATTTGTGTTTTTTCTCGTTTTGAGCGTAATTTTCAACAAAAATTTATAAGAGTGTCCCCTAAAAAATAGCTTAAAATTTGAATCTTTAAATTAACATTACAATCACAGTTATGTATGTGCGTTGAGAATAGGACAGTCAGGTTTTTTGCTTAAATATCCTTATCTTTATTGACACTCTTGTCTTTTTATTTTCAAGAAAGATTTTTTTTTCCAATAAAACAAAAAAAATCGTTGTTTCTCCAAATAAAAAGATATAAAAAAATGAACCTAAACAAACGATTCTCAATAAAAAAACATTAGCACAAACAGTACAAAATCAATTTTTCTACTAGAATGGTCTTCAATTGAAAAAAGTCGTAATTAGTTTCCAAAAAGTTGCTCTTATATCTTTTATTTTCCTCTTGCTCAAAACAAATAGAGTTTATTTATTCATCCCAATTCTAAGGCCAACTCAAGCAAAACAAATAGAAACAATGGTTTATTTTTTATATCTTTCGTTTTTTCATGGGAAATTAATTGACCTCTTAAGTATAATTTGACGCTAAATCCTCAAGCTAAAGAATAAATTTCAAACTAAATGGCAAATGAACACACACCTACATCAATTAGAAGTGGACAAGTTTTAAGTTAATAAAGCCACTTATCTGCCTTAAGCCTTTCAGTTATACTTTATACTTTCTTTTTGTATTTTTTGTTTTTTTTATATATATATAATTCTATTTTTATGTCCAATCAGTAAAACAATATACATTCAATTCAATTCAATAACTTCCAAATGTCTTTTAGTCTGCACGGATCTATGTATCTGAAATGAGGCGTATCCTTGTGAACCAAAACAAAATGTTGCCTAGACTGAGTAGTGCAGGTTGTTGGTGGGTAGGTGGTTAGTTAAGCAAGCGTAACCATTCGACAAAATCTGTTTATTTTCTACCCATGAGTTTGAACTTCGAGTATAGAAACTTTAATTCAATGAATGCTTTATAGATTAAAAGATTTTTATTTATTCTATTTTGTGATAAAGGAACAAAAGGGTTCCTAATAAGCCTGGTTCGATGAGTTGCCAGGCATGGGTTAATTTAAACAAATTTTTTTGAGTTGTAGAAAACTTTTTAAGCCCATTTATAACCTCTGCCTCGTTTCCCTCAAGGTAGAATTGCAAGTAGTTTTTGGCCTTTTAGTCAACTTAGTTCCATAAAAACTTATTTCGAAATAAATTTTTTGTTTTATCTTTTTATCTCATAAGAACCAATACTAATTATCTCTCCATGTTTCCCTTTCAACTCTTTTCAGGTCAAGGCACCTGGTTGGTTGAAAGTTGTTTTATCTATTAGTTTTAGTGGCTTGCTATAAATAAGTGTTTGACATTGCACAAAAAATATGTCCCAACGTTAGTGCTTAGTTCCGGAATAATTTTGTGTTGACGCCCTTTTTTTTGTTTTTACTACTACAAAACCATTTTTCACCCACTTGTTTCTGGTGACAATTTAATTTTTTGTTTTCATGCAGTTTCTGGGTCGCACAGACGACTCTATTGACATTCGGTAATGTGGTAAATTTATTGCGGCTTGCTGGTTTAGTTAAGAAGTTTTTCATTACATCGAATGAGCGATGAAACTGCTGCAAATAGATATTTACCGCTTTATTTTGTGTAACGAAAATGCACACCAACGACAAGCAAGACACGAGAAGCAAACTTTTTTCTATACGAAATTCTATTGCCTCTTGTGCCTTGCTTGTCGTTGGTGTGCATTTTCGTTATACAAAATAAAGCGGTTAGTCAATATGTGGGTGGATGGGTGTTTTTGTTTCCATATTCCTATTTGTTGTTGTTGTTTCCTTCTATAACAGTCATTGGCTTTTTATCTCTTTTCGGATGCCAAGCACATGGATTAAATTGTCACGTACTTTGGTATCCGAACTCGTCTGCAGTGCATTCGATCGAAAACACTTGGGTTTAGTATTTAATTCAATTACTGTGCATTAGACCGGATTTCAAATTAGATTCCGCCGTTCCAGGTCTCAAAAGTAAAATATTGTGGAATATTTGAAGCAATTTTAACTATTTACAACTTTTTCTTTTTATTGGGTCATCATCCACTTATTGCTTTAAAAGTTGCTAAAACCAATTGGCATTCGTAGAACCAGTTAAATTTTTTTAAATTCAGCTCTTCAACTCACTTGCCAAAATCCAAGTGAGAATCAACTCGATAGACAGACGGCAGGCTCTCGGTTCACCACACTTGCAGAAACAAGGCAGAGAATTACGTTATCGTGACATCAGTTCGATAAAAGCATACACGAAAATCATTCGAGAAGAGTTATAGAAACGAGCTACTGGCCTTCCAGATGAACATTCACCCTTGAAAATAAAGATCGGAACGTGGATTTTGAGCCAAGTTTGATTTGTTTTTGCCTTGTGAGCTGAAGCGGAGTCTTGTTGAGAGGTCCACGGATTGTTCGTGAACATTGCCTTGATGAGGGGCCTCACAACGTTCTCTAAAACATCCGCTTGGTACACTTTCTTCCAAGTTTACACTTCTCAAGTGAAGATCGGTGAACTCGTCATATTCGGTTAAAAATTTTAGACTAATTTTTAATCCAAACTTTGGATTAAAGGAATTTTTAATCTAAAAAGTACTATTTTTTAATCTCTACTTTAGCTTAATTTATTTTAAGCTAAAAAAAGTTTAAGTGTTAGAATATTCTTGGACTACGGATTTATCTGGGTCTCGAGCCCACGTTTCCGAAAGCTTACTGCATTCGTAATAGAGCATAATAAGCGAAACTTTGTTAGCAGCTGCGATAGACGAGTGGATAAGAAGTCGGAACGGCAAACGAGAGGACGTAGGCTTAAATCAAAAGATGATCGGACTAAATTTGATTTTAAGTTTATGCTTATATTGTGTTTTTTTCGCTAATATGCAATCTGTAAATTTTTAACTTTTTGTGGATTAAAAAACTCTAGAAATCCTTTCTAGATTAGAAAATTTTCAACTGGTCCTTGGATTAAAAAGCAATATTTTTTGGTGTTGTCCTATATGTGTCGTGTCGTGATGACACGCTATACACTCTATCGTTCGGTTTGGTGAATGATTTTTCTATGGTGCTCGATATTCGCTTGCGATTGACCTTCAATGCTTCCGTGAGTAGGTGCTTAATGTGTCACTTGTGTTCTTTGAGTCACAAATCCCGGACATGCAGTCCGTGCTGATTTTCATTTCCTGCGACAAGATTTTCTGTTTGCGCAGCGGATTACGCTGAATTCGGTTCTGAACGGCTTTGATAGCTTGTGGTGTTCTCGCAGTGCGGGTATGGCCGATTAAATCAACAGCATCCACGAACTATTTCAAAAAATTCGCTTGACACCCAGCGGCTGCTTAAATGTCACTTGACAAATAATCGTCAAGTTGAAGTGGATGCGTTAAATGGTTCTCGAGTGCGAGTGTGTTCAATTCTTGATTCAATTGCAAAAATCTATGATATAAAGATTATTTTTTGGCACAGTGATTGATTGCCTGCAAAAATTGCCATAAGCTATGTGTTGTGATAAATTTTAAAACTGTTATACAATTGGGTAAATTTAAAGTGTAATAATGCGTATGAAAGTTGCCCACCTCTGCGCAATTTTTAAGAACTAGCAATTTGCAGCTTGCTTGATACTGCTTTTTAATATAGCTTAGCTGATAAAATGTATAGGCAGCTAATCTGCATCGGGTGCAGAAATTAAAATTATACCGGACAATTATACTGTCAGATAAGAAACTTCGGTGGGCGAGTTGCAGAAAGGGATGGCATGATGTTCGATTTTACGTAAAATTGCCCCAATATTAATGCAAAATGTTTATATGTGGTCGTAATTACACTCGAAAACTTCCCTGATTCCTGGGGTGAATAAAAAAATCTCAAATAATGCGGTGCGGTATGATGCTGTATTATTTTACACAAAATGGGTAACGTAAGGTATGAAAAAAAGAAGTCACAAAAGCACCGGCAAACTTCCCTGACTTCATGAGGATCATGTTGAAAATCTTCGACTTCAGTATTGCCGTTTGGATGCAAATACATAAATCCATTTGGATACTTTTTTCTTTAAAAATGGATGGATACTTTTATTTAACCCTAAGTGTAAGTAAGGCTAATTTTTTAATATGAATATATGTTTTTGTTTGCAAAAATATAAAAAGTTGGTAGTTCCTAACATTCGACAAAAACGTCTAGATAAATGATAATATTTAGCCATTTTGGGGCAATATTTTCTTATCAAAAAAGTATTAAAGTAACCTTTTTACAAATAACTTTCAAATTTCGAGATAAATATTTTATGCCTGGCTTATAGCTCAGCTGCTTTTAATATAAATTTAATATAAATAAAGGGTAATAGGTACCCATATAATTTATATTACTTACTACTTACGTACTTAGATGGCGCTACAACCATATGTCGGTCTTGGCCTCATCTAAGAATCTGAGCCAGCCATTTCTGTCTCTCGCTTGCTGGCGCCAGTTCCAAGCTTCGTCAGGTTGTCCTCTGCTTGGTTTTTCCAATGAAGAAATAACTTTAATTTCTGATTTTAAAAAAAACGGTCAAAAAATAACTGCTATAATGACCATAAAATAACTTTTAATTCTGGTTGAAAAAAAAATAACTACCAAGAAATAACTTTTATTTCTGATCTAAAAAATATCGATAAAAATACCTGTTATTAAATGATTAATTAAAAGCGATAATCGTTATTGGTTGTCATTGGTTTTTGCTTATTCCTCGGAGCATTCAGTGTTACAAACTCCAAAAATATTTATCCCTAAAGCTTGATTAAAAAAAAACCCCTAAAATCGCTTCAATTACTTGGAAGTCCCCCCAAAACAAAAAAAAATTATTAGCAATTTGTTCTTATCTGTAATTATAAATAATTTAATATTTGCAAAAAAAAATTCGGTTTTTATTCAAAACAAGGTGAACACGATTTTTAATTTTTGTTGTAAAAATCATGGCCCATTATCAGAAACAAAATAAAATTCGAGTCTTTATTTAGATTAAGCATTTTTTACAGTTTTTCAATATAATATGCTGTTCAATGGCTAGCACTAAATTTAGAGTCGACTTTTATTTTGTTTATGATAATGAGCCAAACACTCGAGTTGCCAAACCATACAAAATTAGCTTTTCTGTCTCTTTCACTCATTCACAAGTTTGACAGCCTTAGCAAAATACTTAGACGTCACGTTCACCTTGTTTTTTACACCATGGTAACGAGCAGAAACTGAAAAAGGGTTGAATTGTGTAGTAAATGCATAGCAAAATCGGAATAAATTCAAAATCTTATTAGTAAATTGGATTATCCAATGCTTAAGACAGAGAGAATATATAAATGACAGATGGCTTCGAAACATCAACAGAATGTTAACATAAATCCAACGATCCGAATATTAATACGGTTCGAACAATTGGTTGCCAGCGTGTGCTCTGGTTGCGTGTGGTTGCAATACAGACTCTGCCAGCAGAGGCAGACGAAAAGAAAAAAACCACCACCAAATGCGAGACAATCAACAACGAAAAACAAAACAAATACTCCAACTGAATTTTATGAATGAATTGGAAAAATATTAATAATTATTGGTATGTTTGTGTGTCTATGCAGAATTTGTTTTTTTCTTTGCTTGGCGTTGTTGTTATCCTTTATTTTATGCTTTTGATCGTGTTTCCGATATTTATTTTTCTTGTTTGGCTGAGCTGAAATAAAAGAAATTCGCCAATGTGTTATGTTTCTTAGCTAAGCCAAGTATGAAACAAGTGAATGTCGTTATGGCTCAACAAATTATTTCAATGAGCGAAATAGCGAATATTTATTTTATTTATCTATACATATGTTATATATTTTATCTTTCTATGTATATATTTTACCTATATATATTTTATCCATGTTTTGTAAAATTCTAATTTATCCATGCATTTGTATGAAAAATTAAAATTTTTCGAAAATTAAAATTATGACTTTTTAAAAACGTGACGTTTGCAATAAAAACCAGCATGTTTTCATATGAGTTCGATAGGAGTGCGCTAAATTACCGCGAGTTGATCTTTTTGTTGTAAATTGAAAAACAAATGAAAATTTTTGGACTTTTTACACATTCCTCTATTTTTTGCACATAACGCCTTATTTTGTGCATAAAATTGGTATGCATTTCGTTTGTTATCGAATTGTCCCTAAAGATGAGCTATATAACATAAAAATCGGATACAAAATACCAGAGTTTTGATACTTTAATTTTTAAAATAATTTCATTTTTTTCTTATTTACTTACTTACTTACTTAGTTGGCGCTACAACCGTATGTCGGTCTTGGCCTCATCTAAGAATTTGCGCCAGCCATTTCTGTCTTTCGCTTGCTGGCGCCAGTTGGAAATTCCAAGCTTCGTCAGGTTGTCCTCTACTTGGTCTTTCCAACGAAGATGCGGTCGTCCTCTTCTGCGTTGACCGCCGCTGGGTACCGAATCGAATGTTTTCTTCACTGGAGCATCGTCTTTCATGCGCTGAACATGACCAAGCCAGCGAAGCCGCTCGATTTTAATGCGCTTGACTATGTCGATGTCAGCGTACAGCTCATACAGTTCATCATTCCACCGTATTCGGTACTCGCCACTGACGCAGATTGGTCCGTAGATCTTACGAAGAATCTTTCTCTCGAATGCTCCTAAAGTCTTTTCATCTAAACTGCTCAGCGTCCAGGTTTGTGATCCGTAAAGTAGGACGGGCATGATGAGCGATTTATAGAGCGTGATTTTCGTTCGTCGAGAGAGGGCTCTGCTTCTCAATTGCCTACTGAGCCCAAAGTAACACCTGTTGGCAAGAGTTATTCTTCGTTTGATCTCAATGCTGATGTCGTTGGTTGAATTAATGCTGGATCCCAGATAAACGAAGTTCTTCACAACCTCGAATGAGGTATTGTCAACGGTAACGTGGGTTCCAAGACGCTGGGACTGTTTGTTTGTTGACACTAAGTATTTCGTCTTATCTGCATTCACTGACAGACCTATTCGACTTGACTCTCTTTCTAATCTGGAAAATGCTGCACTGACTTCGCGCGTATTATGGCCAATGATATCTATGTCATCAGCATACGCAAGCAGCATAACACTCTTGTAGAATATTGTGCCACTACGTCTCAGATCAGCAGCTCGGATGATCTTTTCCATCATTAGGTTGAAAAAGTCGCAATTTAAGGAATCACCTTGTCTGAAACCTCGTTTGGTAATAAATGGTGGGGAGAGGTCCTTCCCGATTTTAACTGCGCTGCTGGTTTTGCTCAGTGTCATCCTGCAAAGTCGTATTAGTTTTGCAGGAATACCAAATTCAGACATGGTGGAGTACAGGTGCTTCCTTAATGGGCTGTCGAAGGCGGCTTTGTAGTCGACAAAAAGATGGTGGGTGTCGACTTGTTTTTCTTGAGTCTTCTCCAAGATTTGTCGTAGCGTGAAAATCTGGTGTATGGTGGACTTTCCAGGTCTGAAGCCACACTGATAAGGTCCGATCAGTTCGTTTACAATGGGCTTCAATCTTTCACATAAAACGCTCGACAGGACCTTATATGCGATATTAAGAAGGCTTATCCCACGGTAATTGGCACAGATAGTGGGATCGCCTTTCTTGTGGATTGGGCAGAGCACACTGATATTCCAATCGTTCGGAATGCATTCTTCCGACCATATTCTGCATAGAAGCTCGTGAATGCATTTAAGTAGAGCTTCGCCTCCGTTCTTAAACAGCTCAGCAGGTAAGCCATCAGCTCCCGCGGCTTTGTTATTTTTAAGCCGAGCTATAGCTGTCAGAACTTCATCATAGTCGGGCAGCGGAACCTCGACGCTGTCATCCGCAATTGGGGTTTCCGGAATATCATCTCTATTGGCGGGATTGTTGTCAGCGTCGCCATTTAAAAGTTTAGAGAAGTGTTCCCTCCATAACGTCAGTGTACTCTGGACATCTGTCACTAGATTCCCGTTTTCATCCTTGCAGGAAGAGGCCCCGGTTTTAAAACCATCGGCAAGGCGTCTTATTTTTTCGAAAAATTTTCGGGCCTCATTCCTGTCACCATACATCTCAATCTTCTCCTGCTCGCGCTTTTCTGCCTCTCTTTTTTTCCGCCTGAAAATATGTCTCTCTTCCCTCCTCTTTTCTTTATATCGCTCCTTAGCAGCGCGCGTTACAACCGACTGCAGGGTGGCTTTGTAGGCGGCGTCTTTCTCTGCAGTGGCGTCGCGACACTCCTGGTCGTACCACTGGTTTCGGCGAGGGCGTTGGTAGCCAATCACCTCTTCAGCAGCCACACGCATGGAGTTGGAAATGTGTGTCCACTGCGCGCATATATCATCGATTGGAGGAGTGCTTTGAAGCAGGAGTGAGAGTCGAGTGGCGAAAGCATCGGCTGTCTGTTTCGATTGCAGCTTGTCGACGTCTAGCTTTCTCTGTGTAGGGTTGCGTGTATTCTTAGCTGCGCACAGACGTGTACGGATCTTGGCTGCAACAAGATAGTGATCCGAGTCAATGTTTGCACCACGGATCGTGCGTACATCCAATACACTGGAAGAGTGCCTTCCGTCGATCAAAACGTGATCAATTTGATTTTTTGTTTTTTGATCAGGGGACATCCAGGTGGCTTTATGAATATTGAGATGCTTGAATCTAGTGCTACTTACGACCATGTTTCGTGCTGCGGCGAAGTCAATCAGCCTCATTCCGTTATCGGAGGTGTTGTCGTGGAGGCTGAACTTTCCGACTGTTGGACCAAAAATATTTTCCTTGCCCACCTTAGCGTTGAAGTCACCAAGCACGATTTTAACGTCGTGGCGGGGGCAGCGCTCGTAAGCATTTTCAAGGCGCTCGTAGAAAATTTCCTTGATCTCATCGTCCTTGTCTTCTGTCGGAGCGTGCGCAAATATTTGGCTTATATTGAAGAATCTAACCTTGATGCGGATTATGGCAAGTCGTTCGTTCACAGGTGTGAATCGCAGGACGTGGGGCCGTAGTCTCTTGCCAACTACAAATCCGCATCCAAACTCGTGCTTCTCCGCATGGCCGCTGTAGTAGATATCACAGGGTGCATGCCGAATGCAACCCTGTCCCTTCCATCGCATTTCTTGGATAGCAGTGATATCAGCTTTGTATCTTCCCAAGACATCAGTCAGTTGGATAGAGGCACCTTCCCAATTAAGGGTTCGGACATTCCAGGTGCATATCCGTAAATCATTATCAGTTTTTCGTTTGCGGTAGTCGTCATCAGATTTGGGGATCAGTTTTCTTCTATTCTTTTGTGTTTTCATTGAAATGGGTTTTTACGGGTGGGCATCAAACCCGACGCACAACCTATTTTAAGCCTAGGGAGGCCCGCCGCTCAGATTAGCCGCCAAACTAACGGTTGTCAGTTTTGACGTTGCCCAGGAAACACCACGTGGAGGTTTGAGTCGACTTGAGGCGATTTCACAAAGATTATGCTGGCCTCGCCAGGTTGAGACAGTCAGACATGTTGCATTGATCCATCGCCCCCAGTTTCCCTTATTTAGTAAAAATAAATCTAAAAAATTCAAATTTGAAAAAATTGCAATAAACTGCTATTGAAATGTTTTCTGAAACAGCATTTAATAAAAATACAAACAAATTATGTGATTATAAATTATTGAATAACTTGGTTGTTATTAAATTTTTTACTAGAAGTGTAATATTTCGTAAATTTCGAGTTGGCGTACTTTTACAAAAAAATTTAAAAATGTAAAGTTTAAAAAATTCACGGTTGGCTAAAGCATAGTCTTATGCTATTTCAGGCAAAAAATTACAAAAACAAAAATTCAAATAAAAAAGTTATAGCTGTTGAAACTTGATTTTTTTCAAAAATGCTCGAAGTGCCTTTTTTGGCATTTTGAACACAAAAAAATTCGTAAAAAATTGATATAAATATGTTTCTTATTGAAAATGGCTTTAACAATATAAAAACAAATTTTCTGATTTTAGTTAGAAGCAATTTTGGAGTTTCAGGGCTACTAACATATCAAACCCTGGTTTTAAGGTAAAAAATATTAGAACTACCCCAAAAACCTACCAATTTTATTTTATGTTTGTATGTCTATGCAGAATTTGTTTTATTTTTTGCTTGACGTTGTTGTTATGCTCTATTTTATGCCTTTGATCGTGTTTCAAATTTTCCTTGTTTGGTTACACAGAGCTGAAAAGAAAAAAATTGCGATTTGTGCTAATTCTTAAAAATTATTTTGGTCTCAGTTTAGCTTAGCCATTGAAATGGTTAAAGAACAAAAAATATAAAAAATAAAATACAGAACAGTTTAAGGTATACTATATGTAACACTTTTTTTTGGAAACCGTCTTCATGATTTTTTGTGTTTAAGACATATTAATTTTGGAAAAGACTTTTCAAAATAAAATTTATTGTTTTAATTATTTTTAAAGTAATCATTAAGCTGATCCACGTGTTTATTTTTTATTGGAGAGTTTTGTTCGGATATTATTACAAATATAACCCACTTATGAAAAGCACCGTTCTGATTCTATGCTAGATGTAGAAATACTTGTAAGATAATCGTAAGCAATTTGTTAATTTCGATCACGATTGCCTTCACCACAAAAAAAAAAATTTATTTCCTAAGTCGACTATCTGACCATTTTGAAATACTTAGCTCACTTCCCGATGTTGCAATTCTTCTTTGAATTCGCAAAGTCTTTGCACCAGTGATTCACATTCATCGTTCTAACAATCTTTTTGATTTTATGACTCAAAAAAGTGTAATGGCCTTACCAATAGTAATTTTAAGGTCGACTCTAAATTTAGTGTATGTGTAGTGTATATTTATCCTAAAAGTAAAACAAAAATACACAGAAAAAAATGGAGCGATTACGTTGAAGAACCTAGCCGCTATGCAATTTTAGCAAAAAGTGAAATTTTGCAAAATTATCAAGTTTTGGTATTTATAAAAAACATTCCCTAATATCCTAATGCTCATGTATTGCTAGCCTTAAGTTTGGTTTCTGACAACTTTTCGAAACAGTGTTTGTTTATTGAAAATTGTAAAAGTGCACAAATGTTAAAAATTCATCTTACGAGCTTTTGAATAGGAGCCTACAGACAATATAGTTTTTGATGCATTATATTTTATAAACAAATTACCATAGTCCATGCATAATGATAAACTGACATAGATTTCTTTTTACTAAATAAGAAAAAATTAAATTATTTCAAAAATTAAAATATCACAACTCTGGTATTTTTTTATTCTATTTTTATAATTTATAGCTCATCTTTAGGGAAAATTCGATAACAAACGAAGTGCATACATGCATGGATAAATTAGAACTTTACAAACCATGGATAAAATATGTAGAGATAAAATATTACAATATATACATTGAAAGATAAAATATATGACATAAGTATAGATAAATAAAATATATATTCGCTATTTCGCGCATTGAAATAATTTGTTAAGCCATAACGACATTCACTTGTTTCATATTTGGCTTAGTTAAGAAACAGCACAAACTGGCCAATTTCTTTTGTTTCAGCTCAGCCAAACAAGAAAAGTAAATATCGGAAACACGATCAAAAGCATAAAATAGAGCATAACAACAACGTCAAGCAAAGAACAAAACAAATTCTGCATAAACACACAAACATACCAATAAGTAGTAGTACAAATTGTTTATTAATTTTTTTCCAATTCATTCATAAAATTCAATTGGAGTATTTTTTGTTTTTAGTTGTTGCTTGTCTCGCATTTGGTGGTGGTTTTTTTTCTTTTCGTCTGCGTCTGCTGTTGCAACCACACGCAACCAGAGCACACGCTGGCAACCAATTGTTCGAACCGTATTAATATTCGGATCGTTGGATTTATGTTAACATTCTGTTAATGTTTGAAGCCATCTCTCATTTATATATTCTCTCTGCTTAAGAATATCAAAAAGTCCTTAAAAAAACCCCTGAAAATATAAAACTCCTAAAAAATCCAATTTCACTTTTTTCCCCCTAAATTTAGGGGAAAAACACCGATTGCATTCTTAATTTGCAAAATGATTAAGTTGCCGTCAAAATCCAGTTTAAACTCTTTTATTGTGCAGTCAGGTGTTCTTTAGTTGACAAAATAGTTTTTATAAATATTTAATTTTTATAAACTTAAACCACATCTCTTTCATTGTGGTTAGAATAGGTACTTATACACATGAGGGGTCGTCCATAAACTACGTTACTGATTTTCCGGTTTTTTTACCCCCCCTCCCCCTGCGTTACTTTTCGTAGTGCTTTTCAAAACCCCTCCCCCCCATAAAGTAACGTGACATATGAAATTAATTCATTCGAATGATTATATATTTTGACTAGCTCTGACAATTTTCACTAGTATTAGTGACTAGTATGACTTGATACATTAAAGGAACAATTGGAAAAAAATCAATAATTAATATCATCTGTAAAAGCTATTCCATCTGCGATTCAAGATTCGATGCTCTCAATCACTGGGATAGAAGAAGCTGGTAGCTTTGTTGAGGATTCTTCAAAATAGAATTTTTCATCGGATTCTATGTCGACCCATTTAGGTGAATCCTCATTTCTTACGCAAGGAAATTCACCTGGTCTTTGACAGAGTACCCTTAAAGGCTGCACCCGAGCTGCACCAAGTTCTGTGTTTTTGTGAAAATGCTTTCTGAAAATTGATTTATTTAAAAAGTGTTTTTATTCCGATTTATTGTAAACGATATAATACAAACTTATGGCAATTCATAGAAGTTTCAAAAACGAAATACAAGCCTCAGGTAGGACACGACCTTGAACCAATTTCTTCTTTCTGAGAAGGACAGTACATGTCATACGGTATCTCCTTTGATCAAGAACATTCAGGCCTTAACGTCAAAGCCTGTCGCAAAAGCAAAGACCCAAATTTTTCAGACGTGTGCTGAGATGGTGAAGGAATACCAAAAGGTTCCTGTGTCGAGGGACAAGGTGGTGGAAGAAATTGTTGAAACAAAAGTTAACCATCAATTTAGACGATCAAACATAAACATGTAAGGTTAAAAATTTTTAAACTGATTATGTTATTAATTAGAGGTTTTTCGTCGATTTTTTTAATTTTTGGTAACGTTACAATAACTAAACACCTCCCCCCCTACCGTTACTTATCGTAGTGCATTTCAAAACCCCTCCCCCTCCCTATATTGGTAACGTAGTTTATGGACGACCCCTAACTAATATTCCAAATTGGTTTGTAGTTATTTTTTTTTTCAACGCACAGTTTTGTATTAATTTGTCCTAAAAATACACATGTTAAATTATTGCAACTTATTTTAATACTTTTAACTTCTGTCCACTGCTTTGAATACTCACACACTCAGATAATATTTTGTTTGTGTTTTAAATGTTTAGTTGGTGAGTCACTCGCAACTTTGACGCCGAGGGCACTCGTTGTGCATCCCTAGTATAGAGTATAGATATAAATGTTTTTTATTTAAATCAAAGTAAAAAAAAAACAATTTTTAGGATTTAAAATTTTTAATGGTATTTAATAATTTTACCGCAGGCGGAGCAGCGGGTGTTTGCTGGTAACAATAAAAATTTTAAAAAAACATCCTTTACTTGT
The DNA here is from genome assembly GCA_963920525.1 of Dichetophora obliterata. NCBI lineage: Eukaryota > Metazoa > Arthropoda > Insecta > Diptera > Sciomyzidae > Dichetophora > Dichetophora obliterata. The sequence goes on from OY986435.1 coordinate 85,261,446, forward strand.
TATGTGTTTATTAGACGAAATGCATATATAAACAATCACTCAATTTAGGTGTTTTTGTTCAATTAAACACAACTGTTCCATTTCTTAATAAATTTTCTTTAACAATATCTTATTTTTTTTAGAAAAAACTAACTTTTAGCAAAAATATCAAAACAAACAAAATAAATTGATTTCTTAACAAAATTTGCAATTAGTTTGGTTTATTTTTTAATTTTTCTGTACAACACGGAAAATCCTCAAAAATTAAATTTATTTCACCTAAACTAACAGTTAAATTTAAAAATTATGCAGTCTTTGTTTGTAGGGAAATTTATTAGCTTAAACTAAATATATTATTTTTTTTGATTATTGAAGTTGGTTCTGGAGATATATGCTATTAAATGTAACACACTTTTTTTTTGTAAAAAAACTACAGTGGGCAATATCCCGAAAAGGAGAAAAAAGAATGACATTTTCGGGAGCACCGATCCATTTTACATTAGAAATAAATAGTGGCATACATTGCACATTCTAGCTGTAAGCCAGTGCTATCATGTGAATCATTACGACATCATACTATGTGATTGTTTCATCAGGAAGTGGATCGCAAATACACCCTTCTTTACTATCCAGGTTTTAATTTATATGTTTATTGTTAATGTATTTTGTGGTAGCAACATTTTCTTTTAGGTTTGGCTTATTCATCGCCATTGCTGCAATCGACTGACCTCTTTTCGTTTTGCTTGGTTACCCCAAAAAACAACTTAAGTTAAATATTTTGCAAAAGTTGCATTTGACAAATGTCCTCTACTTTATTTAAGCATTAACGTATTTTTAAGTTTTAATTTGACGAAAGCAATTAAGTCGAGTAAAGTAAAGTAGATGATACGGACAAATGTGATGTAATTTATTAAATTAAATACAACGGCGACGGCACTGCAAAATAAAAATTAAAAACAAGACTATCAGTCATAAATCCTACCTAAAATCAAAATGTCAACACTAAACAGCACTTGCGGCCCAATGTATCAAAAATAATCATTCTCCGAACTTTGAACAGACGAAAATTTTGCAACAAGAAACGAATTACATGAGAAGGTACACGATTGAGATCAGCCCCGTATCTAAAACCTGAAGTCTGGGCATGCACAAGCAACAAGTTTTTATTTTATCTGATATTAAGAAATTTACAAAAAAAAAAGTGTTGATGTAAAAAAATCTAAATTTTTCATTAATTTTACTTGTTTTCATAAAAGTGTAATATTACCTATAATAAAAATAAAACATCAGTAGGTAATATCAAAGAAGTTGCACTCTTCGATTTTTGGCTTCATCAAATCTTCACAATATTATGGGGGCATGATGGCCTCCGAGGCCGAAAAATCAGATTTTTGCGATTTTTCTTCTCAGTTCTGAGTGAATATAATTACTCAATTTCACATAAAAGAGCTATCATACACATTAAAAAGCTATCTTTTTTAAATAAATATGAATTTTTATATAAAAAATGTCCATTCTTTATCCCGTAGTGGCGGCAGATCGGAGGCGCTTGAAAAAAAACTGACGATCAAAAAATCGAAGTTCTTTATTTAATATATTAGTTTCTTGTGCGGATAAAAGAAATTACGTTAAAAAATATGCGATTTTCGATTTTTGGAGCATTTTTAAATTTAAAGGTACTATTTCTACATAAAAAATCAGACTATTGTTGCTTGTGAGAAATCGTAAAAAAATATTTTTAATAAAAACGGTCATTCTTGTAGATGATCATGTATATATATTATCATATAAAAGATGTCTCGAAAAGTTCATAAGGATCAGTTCATTACTTACGCATTATGTTACGCACTGACTTCAAATAAGTAGTTTTGAGAAAAACGCGTTAAAAGTTTGAAAAGCAATTGAAAGTATAAAAATAATTTTTCTAACTACTCCCTTTAAGGTTGCGTATGCGCTCATTGGTCATTGACCATCGATTAATTATTTTAACTCGCATAGTATACACATTTGAAAAAGCGATTTTAAAATCACTAAAAGTTTTCAAAGTAGAAATGGTTTGGCTTTGAATTGAAACATTTACCTTTCGAATGATTATGCTGATCGAATTTCCCATTCTTCCGGCAGTTCGAAAGGTTTTGAAAATGATTGCAATGATTTAAAGTCCAGTTTTTCAACAGAAGATGCCGCAATCAAAATATTGCTGTATTTTTGTAAAGCATGCTGTCAACTCATTGAAAACAACGTCAAAGAACTTATTAAACAATGATAAGAGTGAATCTTCTTCACGGACCTATTGCCAGCCGTCCTCTACGCATAGGTTCTGCTAGTTGAAATCTTTTCGGAATCTCTCTCACTTTCGAGAGCATGCGTTGAAAGATTTCGTCAGTTTACGTTCAAAGCGACCAAGGCACAGGGTATGTTCAGCGTTCGAATAATATTTTAACTTTTAACGATGGAGCGCTCAAGAATCGCTCAGATTTTTTGATAACACTGATATAAAGACTGATATCAGATAAAATTTCACAAATCGATGAGAGCATCTGCACAGAATATGCTTCCGCTGCAGAGAGGTTTAAAATACATATTTAGCTGGACAAAAGTCAAAAAAATCGTTGCACCAAAATCGAAAAACTTTCGCATTATTTTATTGCAAATTAATTGAAGCTTATTGTACCAAAATTTTTTTTCAATCCAAACAAAAACAAAGGATATATGAGCTGCGAAAGTGGAGGTTATGTTAGTGGAAGTAAAGTTATGGTGTTATTGTAAAAAATAGTTTTTTTAATAGATTAATGTTAAATACTTTAAAACAAAACGATGATACTCTTGCAAATATGGGTCATTCTATTACAAACCGTACAGATTTGAAATGACCAACCCATTTTTGATTTGCATGAAATTTTTTTACGGGTTCTATATCGAAAAAAAGAGACACGTGTTCGAGGATTTTTTTTTTTTAAATAGAGGGCGTTAAAAGTTTGTGATTTTCGTGATTTTTGCCTTGGAGAATAATTTTCAAAAATTCATTACTTCGGTTCTGATTAAGCTAGAGACAACTTTTTGTTTAATTTTAAAGATAACGAAGTAGATTTTAAGAAAAAAAATAGTTTCAAAAAAATTTATGAAAAATTTTATATTCTTATACGCAATTTAAAAGTTTAAATAAATTTTAAAACAATTTTTTATCGATGGAGAAATAATTCTTACTATTGCAAAAAAATTAAATTAACTCCCGCGGTACCTGACGTCGGAGCGCCAGTTGCAAAGAACACCTCATATTCTCGTCTCATACCATTGTTCTCTGTATTATATGACCAATATACTATATATATAGTATGGTTTATAGTTTTAATTGAACAATATTATTTATTAATAAATGAGGCTTTATAGAAAATTGGGTCAACCTTTATTCAATTCATTAGTATTCTACACGAACATTTTTTTGCCTCAATATAACATCAGTCTTTACTTACTAATTTTTATAATATTTTTTTCATACAAAGAGAATTGCTTTGCTTCCAACTCTTGAAGTGATATTGGAATCAATCAATGATATTTTAAAGTATCTTTAATCATTATAGCTTTTTAGCGGCAGGAATCACAGATTTTTTTTTTCAATGACTCATTAACGTCTGGTATTTTCATTGCATGTAATTGACTTGCATTAACTTTTCGCAATTTTAGTGTTTTTTTCTTGAGTGTTTTGTTAAATTGAAAGGATTGAAACAAGCATCATTACGAATAGATTTGCCTTGTGATCTTTTAGACTAATTTGCAGCCATGGTTTTATTGTTTGTGTCGGCGTTTTACTGATTGTGAGATTGGTGGAATGGATTTGTGAGAGACAGGGTACAACTGCTGCAACAGCTGAAGTAAAGAATAGATGGATTTATTAATAAACAATATTATCTAATTAAGTTATACCATCATTATACATAATTTTTACACACTAATAAGGTTTCCAATCCGGGATCTCGGACTTTTTCCAGTCCCGACAATCCCAGGATTATAAGGCCTAAAATCCCAGAACTTTCGGGATCCCGGAATTGCCTTCAAATTGCGAAAATGCAACACTTCAATTTGACATTGAATAAAAACTTTAAAAAAAATTAAATTTACCTCAAATGTTCAAAAATGAAATAAAAATATATTTAAATGGAAGCACTCGCAGTAATATGCTTCAAAAAGCATTTGATATGATTGATAAAAATTCCACCAAATAGTGTTGAGTTCGAGAGATGTTTCTCTTCGGCTGGAAATTTCGCTACCAAAGAAATCACCTTTCAAAGACTTCAGTGATCTCAAAACATGTACCTTTTTTATGTTAGTATTATTGTGCCAGAAAATATGAATTTAATGAATTATACAATAGATAGAAAGAAATAAAATAAATTAACTTTTTATAAAAAATTGAAGTAAACTGTTTTTTTTAATTCCTTTGTACAATTTTGTTAAATAAATTACTTTTTATCTGTTTTTCAAATCCCGGTACTAATTCCGGGATCCCCGAATTCTTAATTAGTAATTCCGAAATTGCTTTTGAGTACTGAAATTGGAAGTCCTAGACACTACATAAGACATTTTATATTATAATACAGAGAACAACGATATGAGGCGAGAATATGAGCTTTACTTTGCAACTGGCGCGCCGATGTCAGGTACCGCGCGAGTTAATTTAATTTTTTTGCAATAGTAATAATCATTTCTCCATCAATAAAAATTTTTTCTATGTAAAATTTGACGTAGAATACATTTAAATATATTAAAAACACGCTAAGGGGTGGGTAAGATTGGTTAATATTTATTTAAAAATTTAAATTGCGTATAAGAATATGAAATTTTTCATAAATTTTTTTGAAACTATTTTTTTCTTAAAATTTACTTTGTTATCTTCAAAATGAAATTGTCTCTAGCTTAAACAGAACCCAAGTTATGAATTTTTGAAAATTCGTCTTTAAGGCAAAAATTACGAAAATCTCAAACTTTTAACGCCCCCTGTTATCAAAAAAAAAAGTCCTCGAACACGTGTCTCTTTTTTTTCGATATAGAACCCTTAAAAAAAATTTCATGGAAAAATTTAAAATACACTGAGATTATTAAAAACTTCTTAAGAAACGAAAAAAAAATTATGAAAACATTGAATTTAGAGTTTGGCTGAGCTTCAACGTCGGGTAACACCCAGCAACAGCGCAAACCATTCCGTTTCATTTATATTGACTTACTAACTGATGGTCTTAAAAGTTCCGTCTGCCTTTTTTTCCTTTTTGGAAGATATATATATGCAACGTGTTTAAGCGTGCAGCTCATTAAATACATATTAACAAAATCAGAGCAATTGAACGCATTATTTCTTATTAGCTAACAGTAATTTGTTGCAGTTTCTTCTTTGTTTCATGTTTTGTTTTAAGTTACGATGTCAAATAAAGATCAATCGAAACTTAGATTTATTGAAAAGTTAATTTACACATACACTTGGTATGAAACACCTGTTTAATTTATATTGAGTTTGCTTTGTTTAATGCTTTGTATATGAAATTTCACTGAAAGTATTTTGCTTCAGTCTAAATAAAAAGCTCTGCTATCAAGATTTCAAAGTAAAAAAGTGATAATTTCAGCACAAAAATCATTGTGCGTTATTGATTATAACTAAAAATAATAAAATTTCGTGATGTAAAAATTTACTTGTGTTTTTTGTTGTTCTAAATTGTGTTGGGTTTTGTTTTATTTTAAAAAATGGAGGTAGAATATAAAATATCAAAATTGGAATTGTTCAACGAGTGGAACGTAATATTTGGTGAAAAGAAAAGCTTGAACAACTCAAGCGGAGTGGTCAGGTTTGTTTTTGGTCCACCTCTGAAACGCATGATGTTGTGCTGGTGGAATTTCACTGTAGCGGTTTCAGCTGTACTCCACTTGGTACCATCTTTTCCAAGCAAAAAACCGTCTGCAGCTTGAGTTGCTCCATTCTCACTTTCTTCTTCGGAATCTTCATCGCTGTCGAATATTTCATTTGCTTCAATTTCCAATTCATATTCAATGTCCGAGGCGTTATCTTCGGGCACAAAATCTGTGTTTTCACCGCTTTGGTCTTCAAATTAATGTAGTTTTTCGTCTGCTTCTGTGTGAAGTGCGAAATCTCGTTGTAACGCTGATGATAGTTGTTGTTGGAAATTATCAGTTAGGCTGCCTGAACGCAAGCGCGTATTGTACACAAATTCTAAATCCTCTGCCATATCAATAGTAATAATTTCACTTTAGTTTCCGCACAAAAAAATTATATTTTGGACTGTCGATGTTGTATGTTCGTTGTATAATAATAAACTAACTGAACTCAAAACCAAAATTACAAACAAAAGAAAGAAATAAGAGAAAAATGAACACAAAAACTACCTGGAAGCAAACATCTGCATTGAATTCACATAAAAATAACCCAAAATAAAAAAAAATACCTGGAAACAACAATCTGAAAAAGAACCCAAAATGTGTATAACAATAATTTATTTCATACAAATTATATGGGGGTCTGTCCAGGCATATGTGTTTGTTCGAGGGGGACTTTTTTTGTAGTTTTCTTCGTGTTGAAAGCCAACAATATTTTAGGCGGCTACTGGGAAATACAGGTATCTACCTAAACTAGAAGTATGTTTAACTAACGCTCAAAAATTAAATATGCCTGGCCAGAACCATGTGTTTGTCCAAGGATTAAATATTACTTCAGCATCTGGTTCCATTTAACACAGCGTATTTGTGTCCTCACTTGTACACATAAAAACAAAGGCCAGAAAAAGACTTAATGCTAGTGACAATATGTTTGTGGCTATTTCAAAAAAGACTCTCCGGTTTTCAATCAGTGTGACCAGAAGAATTCATAAAAAATATGCTATTAAGAAAACTAAAATTTTAAAGCAAAAACATATAAGTGTTAATTACATATGTTTATTCCTATGATTAAAACTAAAATTTAGGAACATCGTCGAGATCAATATTAAAACTGTTGTCGGTTTTATTTTCATAAAAATTCGGGATTTTAAACTTTTCAACTAAGCTGTAAGCTGTATTGTAGTTACCACAGCACTTTTTTTGTAACCATGTTGCCAAGTTTTAACATTTAACAATTTATTTAATAGTCAGGCTTTAGCTAAGTTTCATACAGCTCAAAATTCACTCAAACTCAGCTTTGATTAATGGTAATCTTAGTAAGAAAAGCACAAATTCTGTTAAATTCTGTTAAAAGTGTGTCTGCGACAAAAAGTCGACAGTACTTGTGATTTCCTCTACTTTCCAATCAACAAATGTTAAGTTTTAGATTTGTTGAATCACCTTTGTCGACTTTTTTTAATAAGTTATTTTGCTTATTTAGAAACTATCAGACTCATTTGCATATAAGCTCGCTAAAACTTTTCAGTTTCAAATTCTACATAAATTGAAGCTTTAATATATAATAGCTTTGAGTATATATATTCAAAATTTTAATTTGAAGTAAAAATATAAAAATTTGGTATTTCAGAAAGAAATATAAATTAATACAAAAATGTTGACTTTATATGAATACAAAAATTTAATAAGAAAACCTAAGCTGTCAACAATATTGCTTTCAAAGGATATATTTACTTTAAAAACTTTCACCAATAAAACTTTCACCAACATAATAAAAATTTACACACACAACAACAATAACTTTCACCAATACATATTTTAGAAAAACAATAAATCCGAAGTTATTTTTGTCGCTAAACAATTGATTTAACTTTTTTGCTTCAAAAAAAATTTTTTGGACTCTAAAAATTAACTCAACAGAGTTAAAATACTTTTATATAAAAAACAAAAAAACATTATAACTAAAAATAAATAGCAAGTAGATTCTTTTTGAAGAAAACCGTGAAATTTCGTTAAAGCATTTGTCTAATGGGATGAAAATTTGCAGTTCTTTCTTTTTATATCCAAGGAATTGATTGATAAGCTTAGTAATCTTTTTAAATCAACCATTAGTGTGTCTCCAGTACAAGAGTCTGTGCCGGATCTACATACGGGATGAAAGGGCTTTAGCCCCCCCCCCCCTTAGAAAATTTTTTGTATGGGAAAATAATGAAAAAAGCGCAAAAAGCTAAAACTTAAAGCTTCCTGAACTGTCACTGAACTAAAAATTTTAGCTTTAGAAGTGAAGTAGCCAACCAAATTTAAATCATAAATCGAAAGACCTAATGCCTACATACCTGCAAATCAAAGTATCAGAAAATAACAGATCCTACACATTCATTTATTACTCGATCCTTGAAGCATGAATGTTTTGTAAATTATAATTTTTGTGCATGGCAAAAAAATGGATGTGTTCTAAAATCCTTTTGGAGAGAGGTAGGCCAGCTAAATTTTAAACTATTGTTAAGTCGCTAAATACATACCATTCGGTAAATGAAAATATAAAAAAATTTGACTTAAATAATTTTTAGAAGCATTCAAAGCTTCAAACTCGTTTTCCAAAAAACTATAAAAAATCACATTCATGGCTTTGGCATGCAGGTGCCCAAATCAGCCCCCCTTTGGCGAATTCTAAATCCGCCACTGACAAGAGTTGCTCAAAAATGAACAAGAATGCAATTCCTGGGACGCCAAAATTGGTTCATACCATAAAAATATACCAATCTTATGTACTTTGTCAGATTTTCGATAATCTTTATTAGTTATCCTCCAAATGATGGGGTAACCTGATTTATCATTTATTAACAAAGATCTTGAATTTTTAAATATGGTAACGAAGTGGAGTAAACAAAAATCGACTAAATTTTTAGTATTTTATACCGGTCGACACCCATGGTTATATTTTTTATATAACCTAATCAAGTACAATTTTTAGCTGCTGAAGCTGTCACGGTCTTGTACAATAGCTCGAAAGAACTCTTCCGATTGTTTTTTGCTGAGGTATTGACGAACCTTATCTAGTGGGTCCATTGAGTTTCAAAGTGGCGTTGACCGACTCATTATATCGACTCAATGCTACGGACCACCGTAAAATGAAGCCAAAAACTGTAGCTAATACCAAAGACAAAATCAGTCTCTAACAGACATAAATAAAGTCAGTCACCTAAAAATATGTCGAAATTTAAAATGTTTAAAACTAGAAGTGATATTGAAATAAATAAAATCCTTAAGCAAACACATCCCAAGGATACATGCATGACTTTTATAACTTAACCCTACAACCCGTACCTTGTTTTTTTTTATTACGTTAAGCTTTTTGGGGTTCCTCTACACACCCACTATCTTTAAAGCGGCATTTCGTTAAATTCAGAAACAAATGATGTAAATATATTCTTTTATATTCATAATTAGTTCATTTTAAAAAAGAATAACTAAAAATAGAGCACAAAAATCACAGCTATGGCGACAAAATTCCATGTAACAAAATGTTCCATGAAACAAAATACAGCCATTTCTAACTTTTAATTGGGTTCCTACGCACCCCGTATGTGTTCAAGGGTTAAGAGATATGAATGCTGCAGCACAATCAATTTTAAACAATTTTTGTCAGCAAAAATTAAGCTTGTATGAGCTATTCGGACTAGGAACGCGTTTATACTGACAACTCAAGCATACGTTAAGCAACACGCACGTCTTAACTCGATTTTAAAGTGCTGCAAGTCAGAACAAAACTTTAGTTAAACACATGAGTTTTCAACATTCTGCTCAGCAAGAAGCAAGAATATGCTGTAGAAATATTAAACAGCTGTTTCCTGTTTTCACCGGTATACAACCTGTTTACTATGCCTGTAGTGAGAAGTGTTTGCGCGCGCCTTTGAATAGCTGTGTGTGTATGTGTGTGTGAGTGTTTCGATTGCGATGTTGCAAACAACAAAACATTCATACAAATAATGCTTACATGTTCACTCTTGCGTAACTGATTTTATATTGTTTGCTTGTTTGCACACATTCCGATATACTCGAACATACAGACATATTTACGCCATCAACTATTTGTATGATTGCATTTCAGACATGGTTTTGTTGGTAGTGCAACAAAGTGCACACACATTGCATCATCATATAACTGACATATGAATTTATAAACACACACACATGTAAACACATTATAAAGTAACGCTGTATCATGCACGTTTATATAAACTAGCTAGCAGCATTTATAAATAACTTTACGCACAAGAGTTTTTCCAGAACTTTGCTAAAGTTTATTTCATCGTATTAACCAGACGATTTCCTTTCTGTGAGTCTTATTTTGAGTTGTTTTTTTTTTCAGTTTGTGCTGTTTACTTATTTTGTTCTGGTGAATTTTATGGTTTTTTGCTTAGCTTATAACTTTTCTCTTCGTCTATTTTCCTATTTTCCTATCTTTCTTTATTTTTTTTTTCAACGTCTTTTAGACAATTTTGTAAACATTTCAAGAAGAACAAATTTGAAATGTTTTTAAGCCCTGAACGTGGATAAACTACAAGATACTCAGAAAATAATTGCAATATATTGCTAGACAACCTTTCTCATACGTATTATTACCTGTTTGAGCTATCATCCTCAATTGTAACCAAGTATATGTAATAGTATTCATTTGGGTAGATAAAATTATGAAAAATAAATATTTTGTATAATTTAATACAGCACTAGAAAGCTGATATCATCAGCTTACTCCAGTGCAAAAATGGTCTTTATGTTATTGCAAACAATAAGAAAAAAAAACGGGTTGAACCATTTAAAGATGTACATTCTCTAGCGAAATGCGACAATGTTTGGCAGTTTTACATACTTACATAGTTACAAAATTGCTAGTTAAAAAAACGATCAATAAAAATTGATTAAAAAAAGTATTTGATTTTGAGATCTTTGTTTATTTTACTTTAAATCAAAAAAGGCTAAGGAATTAAAAAAATATAGGTTCTTAATTTTTTGCAAAACACAATAAAATGCATTTATCCATTTTTCAACGCCTGCACCGGTTTTTGCTTAAAGGACGTTGTCTGGAGTTCGATTATCAAAAAATCGTTTTTTGTTCCTTATTTAAGAAAAAAAAAATCTTACATCACTGTGAAAAAGATATCAATTGAAATCGAAGATAATGTAGCTGTTATGATTCAAAATGGTCTGTCGTCAAGAACTATGCATAGCAAAAGCGTTGAAAACCCCCCTGCGTACGCGCCTGGTCGCGCATTCAGCGACTTTTTTCTTCCCTTCCTATATCAAAATTCTATATTCTATTCTATCCTATATCTACATATATAAAAGTGACAATAAACATAGTTAAGAATTAAAAATAAAGTAAATGTTAAAACAATAAGTATCCTAGGGATAACAGGGAAATAATTTCGGAATCGTAAAAACAAATAACGTTTTCAAAACAAAGTGTTTTTTCTTGATCATTATGAAGAATACAGCTCTAAAAGTTTGCTATTTATTATTACTATATTTGTTTTGTTTTTTTGGATTGAACCATAGGGGATGCCCTTTTAAATGTCTAAGCATTAAGTTAATTCAAAAGATAGTGCGATAGTTCGAAGGTAGATAGAAAGTAATCAAGTGAAGCTGTTTGTGTAAATGTTCTCCTCTCCACAATCATTTCCTACCACCACCAACTACAAATTTTCGTCTTAAATTGTGGTGATTTAAAGTTCTATTCTTCTTTTTGATAAGAAGTAAGAAAAGAACGTATGACCATGGCCCGACCAGTAGTCGAACCCGGGACCCCTGGGTAACAGTCAAGCGCGCTACGACTAGACAATCGAGGGCGCCAACATATCGGAATATATTTAATTTTTGTACTTACATGACTTTATTACATATTCTCTTGTTATTTAAACACATTTTCAGTGAAAGCATTTCACGAGAGAGAGAGAGAAAGAGCAAAAAATGTAGACTGGTACGGTCTACAAAAATAAACTAGAATTAATATTCGAAGAGCTGTGCTGCCAGGTGTGGATGAAAAATTTATACAGAAAAGAAACTCTCCTTTTTTGAGCTATAAATTTCTGTTTTTTCCAGTTTTAAATTTGTAAATGCTCTTAGAAAACTTTAAAAAATAACATGTAAACAACTAAATCAAAAACAACTTTCTGCCTATATGAAATAACAATAGATATAGAGCAAAAAGTACGTAATATTGTACAAAAAATTATAAGTTCATTTTTGAAATTGAACATACTTCAATTGAAATGCAACTTTTTACTTATCAAATGAATGTATTTTAGAAAAAATCAAACTTTTCACATTTCAAATATGAAGTGCAGCTTTATAATGTGCAGATTATCTGGTAGAAAAATAAATTTATTAAAAATAAAGCAATGTTTTTTTATGTATGTTCTTCTTAGCATTAGATTTACACACTGGAAAACCATCGTTTCATTTAGACTGATTAATTACGTGTGTGAAAAATGTGTCCAATGAAACAAATTGATATCATTTTTTAAACATAAAATTGAAAAATATACATACTGTTAATAAAGTTACACACTTAATTCACACAATGATTTATAAATAACTTAGTCAATAAAACTATGTCGCTTTTTTCTCATCCCAATGCACAGTGTCAAATCGACACGCCACACAAAGGGATCTTCCCATACAAAAGTTTGACAAAAATGGAAGGATTGCTCCTGTCATAATGCAATTTTGTATGCTTGGTTAGTTTAAACCAATTAGAAAAAATTTCAAAAATCGGTTAAACCCTAAGGGTACTTCCTTTAGACCTACATATATTTATTGTATACTTGATTTTGTATGGGGGTATAAACATAGGTTGGCCGATCTTTAAAAAAATTCCTCAGAAGGGTAATCAAATAGAGTTATAGATGTGTACTGAAAATGGTCAAAATCGATTAGACCCTAGGGGTACCTCCCTCGGACCTACAGTCTGCTTCATATTTCATCTGCAAATTTAAGTGTTGGCTAATTACATTACCTTTATTTGTTGCAATATAACCCAGTAAATTCAAAATCAGATCGGGTCGACCTCGTATATTAAACAGTAGAGACGAACGCGCAGTTGCGGATATTGTGCGAAAACTCCTCACGCAAGTAGTTGTAAAATGCATGCTGATATAGTAGAGGCTTCGTAAAAGATGGTTAGTAAGACAACAATACAAAGAACTCCTCACCGTAATGGATACTGTTCACGAACAGCACGTAAAAAGCCTCTTATAAGTGCTATTAATAAAAAAAAACGAATAGTTTTTGCAAATCTTCACTTGGAAGAAAATTTCGACTTTTGGCGGATCGTGCTTATCTCGGACGAAAGTACATTTAGTATTTTTGATCACGATGGACCATCAAAAGTTTGGAGAAAACCGGGTACAGTTCTCCAATCAAAAAATCTTCGTTGCACTGTAAAACATGGAGGAGGAAGCGTGATAGTATGGGGGTGCTTCTGGAGTCGGAAAATTAGTATTCATCTGCGGTAAAATGGACAAATAGAAATATTTTGATATTTTAAAAATGTATTTGCTGCAATCTGTTCAAAAATTGGATTATTTGGAAAAGCGGCTTAAGAACCATCACATATCTTTTTGTTATTTTGAAGCAGACTGTATATTAAATTTCTACTCTATGTTGTTTGTGAATTTCTCATTTCAATCATTAAAAAAAAGTATAGCAGTGAGGGGACTGCTGACCGAAGCGATATAAGTAATATATTAAAATTCCCTGGAAGACTTTACCTGCCCCGGACCGCCTTACTGCTATATAAGAATTTTCATGCTAATCGGAAAAAATTTTATATTTTCAAAATATTTTTTATTCAGATAGCCTTTTTATTTTATAATTACACTAAACTATATTATTACATTTAAATTTAATATTGTTGATATAAAATTAAAATACAGGGAGCACTATTCAATGAAAAATAGTCCTCAAAAAGGTTATTTAATTTTTTTTTTCAATGAATGTGTAGAGCTGTAGCTAAAACAAAACAAATTTCCTTTTTTTTATATATGATATTTTGTTTGATGGGTCTTGAAGTCTCTTTCAATGCCTGCATTTGAGATCTTGCTACAAGAAATAAAAAAAAACATAGCAAGCAAAGTGCAGTTTATTTCCTGCCCCCGATTCGGTTCATCCGTATATCCGGTTCATCATTAATGCACATTATTTTCATCTTTTATCACTTCATTATATTTTAAATTATGGGTTTTAATATAAAAGACAAAGTAAAACATAAACAAAAATATAAATAAAACTTATTGAAATATTTCATATACACTTAAAATACATAATAATTTACACATACATAAAATTTGTATTTACATACATTTCCTTGAACTTCATTTACATTATTTTCACTGTTTGCGCCATTATATTTTTAAAAAAGATACTATAGGCTTATGGTAGCTGAAAAAGGAAACAAAAAATTTTGGACGATGCAGTCCCACTCATGATAAAATTATTATTAGGTAGCCTTGACAACTACTTATTTTCTCACGAGCTGCAATTTCAAACAAAAGGAAACAATATAAAGTGCGTTTGTCACACACATAGGCAGCTTTCAGTGGAATCAATAGTTGGCAACTGTTTTTTTTTAAAATTGAGTGAGAAACCTTTGCAATTAAATAATCCATTCACAGCAGGTGAATGCGGCCAATGTGTGTGACACACGTTTTCTATTTTGTTTTCTTTTGCTTGGCATTCGATGGTCGAAACACGGAATATCACTGCTACCTATTACTTATTATACCATGTCCCAGTCAGAGAATATGATGGCGAAATTTATAAAACATTTTAATGTTGGTCATGAAACTCAAATACACGCTCTTGGATATTGGCTACCAGGCGCTCAGCAAATGCAGCAAGCATGGTAAAATTAAAAAAAGTAGTGTTAGGGCGGAGAGCCGGTCACCGAAACTCTAAAAACGAAGTTGACATTTCATACAAAATTTGCAACCAATGTGAATGCAATATGAAAGCAAGAATTGGCAAATATATCAAAATGGATGAGTTTGACAGTTATGGTCACTTAGAAAGAGAACACATTCAGTCCTAACACTACCTTGTGTAATTCTACTATGGCAGCAAGCAACCATCAATAAGTTTTTCTGCTGACTAATCGTTCCTTCATATAGAAATCACGAAGGATATTCACTGTTTTTCTGTCAATGACCCTGTTCTCACTCGCCTTAAAAAAGGCAGAGTAATGGCGTTATTTTGACACTATGCATCTGTCAGGTGTTCTTACTACCAACTTTTTTAACCCCGCCTTAGTTTGAATTCCGAGAACAGTCAATAAAATGTGCTGTTAAGTTTCGGAAAATTCATTACTTTGTAAGTCGTAAATTAAACAGCATCGCAAAAAATTAGAAACGAGTAAAAATGAAAACCCAACCAATGCAAAACAAAATTTATATGCGCTAAAACATAAGAGAACAAAGAGGAAAATGACAAACAATGAACTTCAAAATGAATCGCAAAATTTTTAAAATTTTTGAAAAGGCTGCCTTACGTAACTTGCCACCTTCCCACTTCCCACCTTACTTACCATCACACGTCAAAATTAATCCGATGCTCCGCCTAACGTAAGGCGCGTGAGAACAGGCTCATAGTATATGTAGATCTGTAGCTAAACTAAAATGCATTTACAACAACAATTACTAAGCAAATCTACTACAACGACGAACAGAGAAGAGCAGTATCACATCGGTTGCGCAACGTTAGAGGAATGAACCGAATTGGCGGCGGTAAATAAAGAGCACTTTGCTTGCTATGTTTTTTGTTTGCCTGGTAGCAAGATCTCAAGTGGAGACATTAAAAGAGACTTCACGGAAAGTCCATGGTGTAAAAAAACCAGGTGTTAGTGAGTTTTTGACAACACCATGAATTTCTTTCCTTCTGTCAAAAATTGTGAGCGAAAGAGCAGAACTGTTGATAGTTGTCAAATTGTGTTATTTGTTTGAGTTGCTAGATGATGTGCTATAGTTTTTATTGTGCGAATTAACAGCCCTATTCTGGCAACTTGACAATAGTCAACCAGTATTTTTAATATTTCTGTGTGTTTGTTGTAATTTTTTTATTTCAAAACAAAATTTGAAGCTCATGAAAATTTGAAAACAACATTTTTTAATGAAATTATCAATATCTGAAAAGCAGTTGACAATTTTTATCAAAATTTATTATTTTTAAGCTTCACATTTTGTTTTGAAATAAAAAAATTAGCGTTTCATATTTTGTATAGTTTTCTATATTATTCTCACTTTAGTCTCAGTAAAAATCTTATAAACTTGCATAAAGACACGAATTTAACAAAATTTGTTTTCATTGCAATTCACCGTTAGCTGTTTTTGACAAGAACGGGGAAACATAATTTTATCATGAATTAAGATTGTGAGCTTTAGATCAAGTAAGTTTTCAAGAAGGCAACAACAACAACAACAACAACTCTGTATAGAGTCAATCACTTAGCTGACTAGACAGTCTGTTTCGGAAATCGCTACATTTTCCTCTTCAGTAGTCTTTGAGTGATTAAGCTGTGCTCAACTCATTGTTTAAACTAGCATATGAATGTGCAGATTTTGGAATTCATTCTTATGAATTGTATGGCTGCTAATCATATGACATTTCAAAGCAGTAGGCTATTTATAGATCACCGCCATCAACTCTATCAAGGGTTGCCATCTGTTCTAGTTGCTTCTTCATTTATTTCAATATTCATTGGTGTTCGATAGTTTGTCGAAATGCACCATAGTTTTTGCTTCGCCAGAAGCTAGTGTTCTAACTGAAAGGTGGCTATTTAATATTGAAATATTGAAATAAATGAAGAAGCAACTGGAACAGATGGCAACCCTTGATAGAGTTGATGGCGGTGATCTATTAATAGCCTACTGCTTTTAAAAGTCATATGATTAGCAGCTAAACAATTCATAAGAATGAATTCCAAAAATTGCACATTCATATGCTAGTTTAAACAGTGAGTTGATCACAGCTTAATCACTCAAAGACTACTGAAGAGGAATATGTAGCGATTTCCGAAACAGGCTGTCTAGTCAGCTTAGTGATTGACTCTATACAGAGTTGTTGTTGTTGTTGTTGCCTTCTTGAAAACTTACTTGATCTAAAGCTCACAATCTTAATTCATGTAATTATTCAATAGATCATAAAAACTAATTAATAATTTTATCATTTTGAGAGAGAAGTGTCAAACTCACTAACACCTCTATTTCTTACACCATGGGCCAGTCAAACAAAAACCAAATATCAAAAATTTTAAATTTATTTTATTTTACAGCTAGCTCTACAGCTAGCTCTACATATACATTGAAAAAAAAACCGTAACATTCAATAGCTGCATTCCCGTGGTCGTCGATCTAGAGCACGGCTCTATTTTATTCACAAAACAAAATCAAAAATTAGAACCAGCTCGATTTCTAGCTCTATTTCTGATCTTAAAATGCTGCCAAGTTTCAAGCATTTTTTATCAATACGAACATAGTTGGCAAATCTAAATAACTATTCATTTTCCTATTTTGACGTTCCACCGCTCAATGAGCGTTTTGGTATTGTTGTTTTCTTTTGTTATTGTTCTTAAAACAGCTGTTTCAAGACTCTGATGACAAACTGATATAAAGTTGAACTAACGTTGTTTTACTGAGATTTGATCTGATCTAGTGCCACGGGAATGCAGCTAATGTTTCGCAGCGGAGCAAAGGGAGGGGAAAGAACGATGCGTCAGCAGAGGAACTTATTGATGGTTGCTTGCTTATGTTTTCTAAGTTTCCTATCTTGTTATCTTTTCTGTCTGTATTGATGACGAGAGTTACTCGGAAAAAGACAATGACGCAAACCAAAGATTTATGCCCAAAACTCAATAGTGCGTCAGGTCGGTTCGCCGTTGATCGTACTTTGGTCTGCGCTGTAAAAACTTTACGATACAAGTGTCAAAACGGACGACCTCAAAACTTTGCAAAACTTAATGTTGCGTTGGCAGATCGTGCCTCTGCCATTTTGGTGATGTCAATAAAAGGAGCTATTCAAAAAGTCCCAGAAAACTAACTTTTTTTTTAATCATGCATTTTTTAATGGTTGCGGATTTAGTTTTAATAAATTAATGATAAATTAATAATTATTTAAATAAAATCATTAAACGACGTACTTTAAAAAGTTATGATATTTTTTTATGTGTGTTTAATATATTAAGGGTATTCTTGCAAAGTGGCAATATTATAATTTCAGCAATTAGCTATTTTTATCAGGCAGTATTTATAATTGTCGATAGTGCATTTGCAGCATATATGTCAGCTGCAATATATTGTCATATGCTACGTATGTTGTCAATAAGTTGTTAAGTTGTAATTTTCAAATTATTTCTGAAATTTTGAGAATTAAATATTTGTTACATTTGTTCCAATTCACAAACTCTTACCTCTCCCTGCTTTTTACCGGCTTCTGATAAGAAATTAATTGAATTTCCAAAAACAGCTGCTTTATCATAATAGTTTGCCACCTCGTTTGCTCACCTAAATCAATGAGCAAATATACTCTGTGGCTTGTGCAAAGGCATACAAATTTATAAGGCTGATAAATTTATACGCTTTTTACTATTTATAAGGGTTTTGTCCGTATGCACAAATTTCCATTACACGTGAAATAATAGCGGAATTTACGATCCAGTGCATTTGGCTGTGCGTTAGAGCACGAGCAAAATATTCATGGCTTTTGCACTGAACACTAACAAAAAAAGGGTTTTAACGATCCAATGCAGTTGGATGTTGCATAAATAGGTTTCATTCATGTGCTTATTAAACAGCTGACATTTAACGAGTGAAAATTGAAGAAAAACACAATGCACCAAACGTACCAAGTGCTCCAAGAAATGGTCCATTTATGAAATTAATTTACTAGGTGATTATTTGAAGCAGCCTGAGGTTTTTATGGTATGGTTGATATGTTTATGGTTTGTTGATAATTATCATTTTACCAAAAGTTTCATATGTATTCGTTAAAAATATGTCACAAAACCAAAATTGGGCGTGGCTATATAGCGATCACGCCTATTTTTAGTACAGTTGCCGAAAGTAGCCATACAAACTCAATTACCAAATTTTAGTCTTATACGGCCAAAACTGCCTGAAATATAGCTTTTTCACTGATTTGTGAGCTGTAAAAGGGGGCGTGAAAACCCATTTTTAGTACAGTTTCCGACAGTAACCATACAAACTATATTACTAAATTTTAGTCATATACGACCAATACCGTGTGAAATATAGCATTTTAATTGATTTGGGGGCGATAAAAGAGGTGTGGCAAAATTTCTTTTTTAAACCATTTCCTAACTGAAACAAATCGACTGTCCAAATTTTAGGTCAATCGGTCCAGTAGTTTTGGAGTCTATAGGCTTTACACAGACAGACAGTGTTTTACTTTTTATATATACATATTATTTATGATATTTGATAAGATATATCATTAAATTATATTTATATCATACTGAATTCATCAAAATCGTTCTTATATTACTTTAACATAAAACGTTAAAAAAGTCAGACCAATTATAAAATCCCACGATAATCCCATGAAAATCTTTGTTACCATCGAAATACAAGAAATACCCATATATTAAAATTTCTCCAAGAAAATGCAACCCAGCATTGGCATGGAATGTCAAACACACGAGCTAGTAGAACTTTTCTCTACTCACAACCTTAATCGTACTTTACCCCTGCTTTACATTTTCACGGGATGAGGTCGAAGCAAAGTATGAGGTCGCATTTAGCGTTACTTCATAAGAACTCGTTGTTTCTAGTCTAGCTGTCAGCGCACGACCGACCTAGCGCCCTCTACCAAAATCGTTCAACGCGCCTAAAGAAGTTTTCACTTCAAAAATAAAAATTATACATCCGAAGAATGAAGTAGGAAAAGTGATTTGCTGTTCGTAGTTATACAGCATCCATACTAGTAGAATAAAAAAAGGCACTTAATTTAAAAGGATTTCTTTATTTTTTCCATACAAATTTGTCAATTTCTAAATTTTTTCATATGTCATATATTAAAATATATTTACCATATATTAAAATCATTAAATTATATATACGATTTTATGTTTTCTAAAATTTTTTATTCTATTATTTATTTACTCAAATATGCTTTAAAATATAAAACTTTACTTGGCTCAGTTTTATTAAAACACAAATATTGGCAATTAATTGCTTAAGGGGGAAACCTAAGTAACTCACGAAAAATAGGCAGATTTTCATGAATTTTTTTTTGCTCAATGAAAACCCAGCAAACCAAATGATATCGTTTTGATATCGAGATGATATCGTTAAGGTGATTGTTTCTATCGATAACGATACACGAGACGATATCGTTATGATATGGAGAAAGTGCTGTTATCGATAAAAATTGACTATCGTTAACGATATCGAAAACATTGTAATTGCGATATCGTAACGATATTGAAATATCAACATCGTTTCAATATCGATATGATATCGTTTACGTGATTATTTCTATCGATAACGATACACGAGACGATATAGTTATGATATCGAGAAAGTGCTGTTTTCGATAAAAACGGACATATCGTTAACGATATCGAAAACATCGTAAATGCGATATCGTAACGATATTGAAATATCAACTTCATTTCGATATCGAGATGATTTCGTAAATGTTTTAATATTGTTTTCATACCATATTTTATCAAAAATAATTTTGTTATGCGATATGTTTAGATTTATCGACAAAGGACATTTTTCGATTAATATTAAGAAAAAATTCCATGAAAATTAAAAGTTCGTATTTATTCAATTGTTTTTATTCAAAGTTTTTATTCAATTGTTTTAAAATTACAAACTTATTTTATATAAAACATAGTTTTAATATTGAGATTCATTGTCAAAGGACATTTTTCGATGATAATTAAGAAAAAATAACATGAAAATTATTAAAATGAAAGTTCTTACTATTTTCAACTCAATTTTTTCGTTCATTTAAAAAGTGCTTATTTTTAAAATTTAATTTAATTTTTTTAATTCTGAGAATTAATTTGCTATTTATACTGAAAGTTTTTAATTAGCATTAAATAATGATATAATTTAATATTAAATTATGAAAATTAATCACTTCATGAATCCAAGATTTTTTAGTAAAAATTACTGAGTAATCTCAGTTTTATCTTTAGCACTTAAGTGGTATTTGTTCATTTTGATTTGCCTGTCGCTCGCATACAAAAAAAAATTTCTTTGTTTTTTCTTTAAAAACGTGAGCTGGATCGTTCGGGTACTTGTTTCTAAAGCCACCTATCAAAAAACTGTAAAATTAAAAAGTTGATACATAAATCAAAAATTAAAGATATACTTTCTATTGCTGATGTTGTTGCAAGTTTTCGTACTGACTTTTTTGCTGTCGTTCCTTGCAACAAAAATGCTTTGCAGCTTCATCCGTTAAAATGCATCGCCAGCATTTGCTTACAAACTCTTTGTTGAACTTTGCGTTTATTAATGCAAAATTTTGAACCTATAAAACAAATGGTACAAAAAATGATTTTGGTGTTGAAGAAGATATTTAAGCAGTTTATAAATAACAAACTAAAACTTACAAGACATTGAAAATTTTCGATATCTTTAAGCTGATCTTCAAATTTAATAAAATCGTTGAAATCAACAAAAGCTGATTCTGGAATGATATTTCTTTGCTTTTCTTGTGTGGTGGTTGGCATTTTCTTAACATCTTTTTTCAACTGAAGAACTTCTTCAGTGACCCTGCCAAGAAGTTTTATTGTCTTGTCAAGTTTTTCATCAATTTTTTTCAATTGCTCAGAGAGATAATCAAATCGAACTGGAGAGTCAGCTGTAAAAAATAAGTCTACAAAAATTTAATAAACAAGTAAATATGTTAAAAAAATGTTTACCTGTTTCGTTTGGAACTAAAAGCACCAATAATAACGTGATATAATTCATCGCGATGAAGAAAACCTATAGTCAATATATTTTGCAGTTCACTTACAAAAGGTGCTAGATACTCATTAGAATTTTTTGGCTTGCATAATCCTTCAAAAACTCCAACCACTGAAACAAACTCTGTCTTCGAGATGTTCATTAAAATCTTCCAAACTTGCAAACCCGAACTCTTTGGAATAGGCAAGCCGTCAATATTGAAGTTTAGTTCTATTTGCCTACTAATAACAACGTTTTGCTCCAACAAATGTGTGAGGCTCTTTCTAACACCGTAGTGAATATATGTTCCGCCATCTATGGCAATTTTCGCAACTTCTCTTGGTGTTTGCTTCAACGTGCGTCCATTCTTTGGTAGGTTCGGTATGATATTTTTCAAAATATCCAACAAATCGTTTAAAGCCTTGGTCATAGCGTTATGCTTAACCGACCACTCCACAAGTTGTTCAGCAATATTTTTGGGCGCTCGTGGAGCACTGGAAGCTTCTGATACGGGACATACATTCACACTAGAGTTGGATTCGCTTTCATCGATGTGTTGAGGTTCACCAATGTTAAAACGAGCAGTGCTGGAAGCTATTGTATTATTTTCATTTGTTAAATGACTGATCGCACAATCGTTAAAATAATGTTCCACAAGTTCCCTTGCCGCTCTTTTGCACTTTTCGGCATTTTGTTATTTATATTTACAAACACATGTAATTTCACAACTAAATTTTCACAAGTTCCCTTGCCGCCTTTTGAACACTTTGACAAATTTTATATATAACACTAGCTGAAACCCGGCGCGTTGCTGCCACTCTCCCTATTCAAACGCCCATAAAATGTTATCAGTTAAACAGCATGTCTAAATTGAGGTCATATACTGAATTCCGAGACTGTGCGACCTATATCCACAAAGCTATTCGATATAACAATTTTGGGTTGTATAGGAAGTGCCACGCCCTCTTGATCACCCCTCATAGAATGTAATCAATTAAACTGCATGTGTACATGCAGGTCGAATACCGAATACCAAAACTGTGCGACATATAACTCCAAATATATTCGATAACACAAATTTGGGTTGTATGGGAGGTGCCACTCCCCTTTTCCCTACGCCCATAAAATTTTACCAATGAAACTGCATGTGTAAATTGGGCTCGAATACTGAATTCCGAGGTTGACCTATAACTCCAAAGCTATTCGATATCGCAAATTTGGGTTAAGTTGGAGGTGCCACGCCCCCCGACAAACTCTAAAAAATTTTATCAGTAAATCTGCATGCGTAAATTTTGGTCAAATACTGAATTCCGATGCTGTGCGACCTATAACTCTAAAGCTATTTGATAGCACAAAGTTGGGTTGTATGGGAAGTGTCACTCCCCTTTTCCCTACGCCCATAAAATGTAAGAAATGAAAGTGCATGTATAAATTTAGGTCGAATACCGATTTCTTACGCTGTCAACCTATAACTTCAAAGCAATTCGATATTGCAAATTTGGGATGTAAGGGAGATGTCAGGCCTCCCTGTCCAACGCCCATAAAAAAAATCATTGAAACTGCATGTGTAAATTGGGGTCAAAAACTGAATTCCAAAGCTGAATTCCTATAAATTCAAAGCTATTCGATATCACCAATTTGGATTGTATGAGAGGTGCCCCTCCCCCTTGTCCAACTCCCATAAAATTTCATCACTGAAACGGTACGTCTAAATTGTAGTCGAATACCGAATTTCTAAGCTGTGCAACCCATAACGCTATTCGATAACACAAATTGTTTTTATATTAATGGGAGGTAAAAGAAGTTGTGGCATTTCTTCTTAAACCATCTCGTACTCAAAGCAAAGCCACTTACAAAATTTGAGCTCAATCGGACCAATAGTATCGGAGTATTGTGATATTTCCAAAAGTAGGCGTATATGAAGTGTGACAACGCCCGTTTTTATTAAAGTTAGTGACAGCCATCATAAGAACTTATTTACCAAATTTTAATTTAATACGACCAAAACCTTCTTAAATATAGCATTTTTATTGATTTGTGGGCGATAAAAGGGGTGTGGCATTACTTTTTTCCTAAACCTTTGCGTAGCAGTTACGATCAAACCAGTAGAAGGAAGTATCCTATTTGGTCTAGTCGTTTTCAAGTTTTAAGCATCCGAACAAATCACGATTCATTTTTATATGTACAGATATTGATTTGTGGGCGCTAAAAGTGGGCGTGAAAAAATTTATGTATCGTGACTACCTCTTGGAGCACCTACACAGAAAGTTTCAGTATAAAAATGTGTAGAACTCCGGAATTGCCATGATTTCGAAAAAGTGGGCGTATATATATTGCGACGAAAAAGTGATTTTTGTACAGTTACTGACAGTTACCATCTGAACAAAATGATAATATCTTAGTTTTTACGATCGAAACCGTCTGATATATATCCCTTATTTGGTTTGTGGTCGATAGCGCAAATTTAACTTGTATGGGAGGAACCACGCCCCCTCGTCCAAACGTTACCAAACCTCACAGGAACAATCTATCTCCTCGGCAAACGTTGTTCTGCCACAGACCGCCTTACTGCCATACACGAAAATGTCAAGAAATGTCAAATATATTCACCATTTTCAGTATAGCTGCCGAAAGTAGCCATGTGCACTAAATAACCACATTTTAGTCTAATACGATCAAAACCGTGCGAAATATAGCATTTTTGTTGTTTTGCAAGCGGTAAAAAGGGGTGCGGTAAAATATTTCCCTTGAGCCATCTCGTAATCGAAACAAATCGACTGCCCAAATTTCAGCTCAATTTAGGTTAAGCCTGGCGCACTTTACTTCACTGGACGCTAACTCCCCGAAAAGTGAGTTTAACTAAAGTAGGGCAGGCCTATTGATAGTGCACTTGCCGAGAGTAACCATATGTACTGAATTACAAAATTTTTGTCTAATACGACCCAAACCGTTGAAATAAAACGTTTTCATTGGTTTGTGGGCGGTAAAAGGGGGCGTGGAGACCAATTTTTAGTACAGTTGCTAACAGTAACCGTACAAACTAAGCCAACATTTTAGCTCAATCGATCCAGTAGTCAATTTTGATGGTTTCTTAAAAAGTGGGTGTGGCTATATAGCGCTGACGCCCTTTTTTAGTACAATTGCCGAAAGTAACCATACAAACTTAAGTTTCATATGTTAGTCTCATACGGCCAAAACTGCATGAAATATAGCATTTTCACTGATTTATGGGCGCAAAAGGGGGCGTGGAAACCAATTTTTCGTACAGTTACTGTCAGTAACTTCACAAACCAAAGTAACAAATTTAAGTCTTATACGACCAAAACCGTCTGAAATAAACCATTTTCATTTATTTGTGGGCGGTAAAAGGGGGCGTGGAAACCCATTTTTAGGACAGTTGTCGACAGTAACCGTACATACTAAATTACAAAATTTTAGCCATATACGACGCAAACCGACTGAAATATAACATTTTTATTGATTTGGGGGCGGTAAAAGGGGGGTGTGGCAAATTTTTTTCCTCAACCATCTCGTACCTGAAACAAATCGACTGCTAAAATTTCAGGTCAATCGGTTCAGTAGTTTTGGAGTCTATAGACATCACACAGCCAGACACACATCGTTTTGCTTTATATATATATAGATATTGATTTGTGGGCGTTAAAAGTGGGCGTGAAAACATTTATAAATTGTGTTCGTCTCTTGGAGCACCTAAAGAGCCAGTTTCACTGTAAAAATGTGCAGAACTCCGGAATTGCCATGATTTCGAAAAAGTGGGCGTATTTATATAACGACCACGCCCATTTTTAGTACAGTTACCGACAGTAACCATCTGAACAAAATCCCCAAATCTTAGTTTTTTACGATTGAAACCGTGAGATATTTTTCTTTTTTTTTGTTTGTGATCGATGGAGAAAATTTGGCTTGTATGGGAGGTACCACGCCCCCTTCTCCAATCGTTACGAAACCTCACAGGAACACTCTCAAGATGTGGCTTTATTTTCCCTGAAAATTTCATAAAGATCGGTACAGCGGTTTTGGAGTCTATACGTGATATAGCCACATACCCACCCACATACCCACCCACATACCCACATACCCACATACATACATCCATTTTTATATATATAGATAAAGCAAACTACTTACTTTATTGTAAGAGAACAAAAATTAACTTCAGTTTGAAAAATTTCGTAAACGCGCGCACAACTATTTATATAGTGATGGTAACTTTTGATGGTAACAAGCGAAATAATCGATAAATCAAAATAATGCATTTAAACGATTGTTTGCTGTAATAACAACAAAAAAAGTTGATTGATGGAATTAAATTTAAGAAGCAATTGGAACTATAGCTTTGCACGAATAAATTAATATATGTCCGTTCGTAGAAAAATTAATTAATATTTTGTTGATATAGATATCGTTATGATATCGAAATGCCATCGTTAATTTTTTTTAAATTTCTATAAAAAATGGCTGAGCAGCATTTGTTCAAAGGCGCCTATATTGTGAAGGGGTCCATGGCCGGACAACTAACGTCTAGAACAAAAAACAAAATTTGGTCAGATTCTATACATCAACAACGATAGACACAAGTAGGATTTTTTCGATATATTGATTTTTCACGAAATGGTGCGTGATCGAACCAAACAGTTACAATTTTCACAAAAAAAAGTCACAAAATTGTTGATAAGGTATTTTGAATATACTGTCAAAAATCAAATCGATCGGTGAATATTTGCTCGAGTTCTGTGTCGGCCGTCTCAAAAAATTGGTTTCGATAAAAACGTGTTTAGAATTTTAAGTTCCTACTAAAAAATTTTTATATTTTCATATACATCTAAGCGCAGAATGGAAAATTTGGGCATTTAGATACTTTTGCCGGATTCTATCTCTGGGTATATTATGTCTAAGACCCTACAGCATCTTTTAAGCGAAAAAATTTCGATTTTTTCAAAATTTTACTTAGAGAACCCTTTTAATGGAATTTGACAAAACATGATTTTTTTAAATATCTCAACTTTGAAGTGTCACAGCGTAGCCAAACTGAGTCTTTCCAATAAATACTAAGTTTTTATCTTATCTATGCAATATTGTTTGGTTTCGAGTCATAAAAAGTTTTAATTTTTATCCATGGGCCAACGCAGTGTGAGCCACAACAGCGAGCAGCATTTTTTGATCAATTGTTGAATACTATTGTAAATAAATAGCATGCATACTGTTAGCATAAGATAGCTACAAAACAAAAACCAGCAATTTTGATTAATGCCCTGTTTAGGTAAAACAAACGATGCGTCTATTTCACGAACGCATCGTCCAACAGGCGGCAATCAGCTGTTTTGGATCCATGTATGAAGAATGTTAGACACAAACGAACACAGCTGACTCAGTAAAGCTTGGTTTTCACTTGGTCAGTTTTCAATCACAAATGTTGTCAATCTAATGGAAACGTATTGTCATTTACATTTGTTGTCATAAATGACCACTGATTATCATATAAAATCACAAACAAGTGAGAACAAATAGAATTTTGCTTGTCAATCAAAATATCGTTGTATGA
Organism: Dichetophora obliterata; assembly: GCA_963920525.1. Taxonomy (NCBI): domain Eukaryota; kingdom Metazoa; phylum Arthropoda; class Insecta; order Diptera; family Sciomyzidae; genus Dichetophora; species Dichetophora obliterata. Next base: position 85,288,839 of record OY986435.1, read on the forward strand.
CAAGAAAAATCGCAATGCCAACATGTTGGCATTTTGTGTCAGTTGTTGTCTACAAAAAAATTTTGATTTAATTTTTTTTTGTTTCACTGCTGGCAAAGTTTTTTAAATATTGTTATTTAAATTGGTGTAAAAGAAAAAGTGCACTTAAACAGGGATTATCGCAGTGGCCGGTGTTACTTCCAATGGATTTGTTGCAGGACGAATTTTCGGGATTCATGTTGTTGCGGTCGCTTTGCCAGGAATTTGTCTTTTGCGCGAATCTTGAAGACGTATCTTGCGATAGAACGTGGCGATGGTGCCTTTTGAACCAACACAGGCCACTGTGATAATCTTTGTTTAAGTGCACTTTTGCTATTAATCTAATAAAATTAACAGTATTTTATAAATTTCACCAAAAAGAAACATTTTCTAACAATCTCAAATATAAAACATCAGCTGTTGTTGATGAAAAAAGCACAACTGAACAAACCGATGGCATTTCACAAATAACATCGAAAGTGAAAACAATATGGCAATCAATTGACACATAAATTCAACGTCAGTCTTTGACATTAGATTTTATGTCAGTTTTTGGGTTTCAATGAAAACGCATTTGAGATCATATGGTCAAGAAGCCTACTGACATCAGTGATTGTTGTCATTGAAATGACAACAAAATCCGAACGAGACGTCACAATTTGACGAGAGCAAAATTATTATCGTTCTGAAAATGGAAGTTGCTACTAACAGATTTGGAGCTAGTAGAGCAAAAGCGGATGAAAAATGGAACGCCCATCTACTAAAATAAACTTCTACGGACCTCCTCAAAGAAGTGCACACAATCTATTTAAGAACAGAACTAACACAATCAAAAAACAGTTTCATTTCTACCAAAAGTCAACAATTCAATAACCAAAACAGCTGATGCAGAAAGTATTGCCACCTATTAAAAAATGCTAGTAATATGTATACAATTTTCAAGATTTTTGTCAGTTTTGCGCTAAATTCTGAACTTTAACAATCTGGCGATAATGTTTTTGACAAGTACTGACGTTGGAGTATTTCAAAAACGTATGCAACGTAATGTTGGACGACGACGCAAGAAAAAATTACAAAGACCCAATTTAGGACGATCATGTCGGAAAACGAACGAAGCTTGTCACGAAGGCTTCGTTTTATCTAAACAGGGCATAAGTTTTGCTTTATTTGTATTTATTTGCATGCCTTGTTCATACTTCTATTATGCATGCTACTCTGGACTTACTGGCAACAGCGCCTGTCCATGAGCTTTAAGCGCCTCCATTCGAGTTCGATCATTGCGCCCCAAAAATTGTAATATGTACTTTAATTTAATTTAAAAAAACTAATTTGTTTACGAATTTAAAATTTTGTATACTGGCAATTCCGCTAAAATTATCCATTTACATGTCTTCCCATTTTTGAGTGATAAACAAACCATTTTTTACTTTAAAAAACTCCAGCTTTCTTAAAAAAGTTTTTTTTTCTTTAAGTTTACGTAGTAACTGAGAGTACGAAGAAGAGAGAAGACACGACCGAACAGTTAAGAGTGAAGAAGTTTAGAAAAAAGATTTTAAAATTAAGTGACCGTAGCCTTTTCGTAGAGTGCATCTCCCGTAAGCTAAAGAACCGCGGTTCAAACCCCAGCTCAGACAGAATGTTTTTTCAATTGAATTAATATTTCTTTTCGGCCACCACCCCGCTGCAGACAATGTCAAGCCTCAGAGAGTAAAAATTGCCATGCAAAGTTTTTTGAAAACATAAGCCGTTTGGAGTCGGCATTAAGCTCGTAGGTCCAATCCTCGATCATTTTTGTTCAAACATTTAATAACACGCATAACCAGGGTTGATAAATGACTTTTCATTTTGGTATAAAAATTTTGAAAAAATTGTACTAAATGAAAAAAGAAAGAATGAAATACATTTTATTTATTTAAATTTTAATGTTTTTCACATTTTTGTTCATTAACAAAAATGACAAAGGTTTTTATTCATTTTTAATTAATAAAAAAGGTTTTTATAATCAAAAATAAAGAGCACAAGGGTCTATAATATTCAGAGAAAGATATCATTAAAATCTAGGGTCGTAGTCAAGGGGGATTTTCTGGGTTAAACCCCCCAGAGGGTCAACATTTTACTAAAAATTAATGTATTTAAACAATTATTTCATTGATTCACTCAAATATGTTCTAAAAAAACTTAAAAAGTCATATACTGAAGTGGCGTTTACGTGTAAAATCTTTGTTATCAGTTGAATCCTGTAAACAACAATAGTGAAAACCAATGTATCGTGATTTATGAGATTAATTGTAATTCAGTCTAAATTATCATTATATTTATTATCACTACCCTTAACCTTCACCTGGCCTCGTGGGGTACGTACATACTCCAAGTTCTTTCTCGTTTTGATTTGTTTGGAATTTTTTTCTAGTTTTCCGGATTTTTTATGAACGCTGATTTTTATTTGTTTCAACTTGGACTATTCTACAATTTAAAGTGGTATCTAAAGATGATCTCTGCATTTTTTTGAGGCAATATAATCAATATTTAAATTTTTACAAAGATTTTAATCACTGGGGTTCGTAAGTATCCCACGAGTTCAGGTATTTTACTCAGGATGAGCATGCCAGGTGAAAGTTAACATCTGCTGTTGTAGATTATGGTAGTGATGATAACAGTGATGCCAAAAAGAACGCCATATGTATACTGAAAAAAACCTGTCTAATTCGAACCACCTAGAAAGATTTTAAAGTACACTTCAGCCGCTAACTGCTTTTAATTTTCTCTTGAGCCGTTCTCTAAAATTTTAATTTCAGCATCCATGGTTTTGTCGCTGGATTTAATTGGCTTACTCCAAATATTCAAATGGAGCTTATTGTTAGCTCTGCGTTTTCTCTATCTCTACTTATGGTGGCATTGCATCACAGCCTCTTAGTAATTTACGGCACAAAACAAGTTTTTATCAAATAAATTTTTCTGTTCCTTTCATTGTGGCTCTTTGTAGTCAAGAGTTTTTAAACAAATATCTTTCGAATTAAATATACGAGTCTAAGCCTAATTTAATTTCTGAGGAATGCTTGAAGTTACTCATGAGTTTTTAAAAGTTGACTTACATTTTTCAGAATTCTGACCCGAGGAAAAGTTTTAAGTCGATTGTTTAAGTAAATTTTTGAATTTTTAGGTTTTAAGATTTATGAAGTTTGGGTAAAAGTTTTTCTGTCCTTAAAATTTTATTTATTTGAGAGAAATGAGATCTCGTTCTCATCCCAAAAAAATTCTTAAAACATACCTCCGTAATTCAATGGGCGAGAACCGTTTGAACGGATGTGATCCCTTAACATACACAGGGATTTCACAGTAACAGAGCAGGGCGTGTTGGTAAAATTCTCAAAAAAGAAAAAAAAATCTGTAGGAAAAAATAAGTTTTGAATATATGAAAAAAGTTCCATTTGTACCTCCCTCAAACTGAACATTTGTATATTTTTTAACGGTCCCCAAAAATTTTGGCTAAAAAATTATAGTGAGCTAATCCATTTTGTACAAACCTCCAAAAATCATGTTTTTCGTTAATCTATTGGCTGATGTTATTGTTGTGAAAATATATATATTAAGAAATTATAGGCCGGAAAAATTTCTACCAATCTGCATCAAAAAATTTTATATTTTTGCAATCGAATTAAAGATAATGCTTTTGTTCATACATAGTTTTGAAATTTTTTTATTTTATTTCTATACAAAAACATTCAAAATTTAAATAACTTCATTTTCATTTTTTTTTATTTTTTACTATATTTTTTCAGAAGGTGTTTATTTTATAATTTATATTTTAACTTTAATTTGTTTTAATGTATAAATTTTAGAAATTATTTCAATTTTAGTGAAAATAAATTTAAAAAATTCAAAATATGGCACGAGAAATAGTATTGTCTTTAATGCTCTTGCAAAACTTTAAAATTCTTTGATGCAGATTGGTAGAGCTTTTTCCGGCCTTTATTTTCGGACCTTTTTTTTACAATTATTATACTTGTCAATATATTCACGAAAAATATCATTAATGGAGGTTTTTGCAAAATAGTTTAGCTCACTGAGGGCTATCATAACAGTCAAAATATTTTGGGAATCGTTTTAAAATAGACCAAGGTTAATTTTTATTATCTCTAATAAACATATTTACATACTATATAATATATAAAAGACTTAACTTGAAAATAAAATAAAAACCACCATGGGTGAATTCTGGCTACGGCTTCGATAAAATCTATTAAAGAAAATCAAATAAGCATAAAATTTAGATCTTTTTATAATTAAAAAAAACAAAAATTAACAAATTGAAAAAACAAACAACGATTTCTATAAACGTGCGTATTTCATTCGTGACCTTAATATAGAAAGGCCACTATCGTTTTTTTTAATCAAATAATTTGCAGATGCCCTTAGGTCTACCACCTATACATCCAAAATCTGACACAATCTAGCCAAAAAATAGATTTTTAAAAATGTTAGGTAGTGCTTTTCTATATTAAGGTAACGAAAGATATTAATTTTCTGACATTTTTTCTTTTGATATATTACTTCTGATATCAATACTGCGGCATTTTTTCACCGGATTTAAAAAAAAAACCGTTCCTTTCATTAAAGAAGAAATTGTTGCATTATGCAGTCTCTTTCTGCATTCGGTTTTTATTGAATTTTGAATAGAAAATATTCTTTTAACTTTTGCTGACGAATGAGAAGTTGAAAGAATTCCTTGAGCAATTTTATATATTTGGAAAAAATTTACTCTTTAAATTTAATTTAAATAGTTTGTACAGTTGATCTCGTCTTTTTTGCGTTCCTCTTTGTGCGTTATTTTTTTATTTGCATAAACTAAGCACAGCGAATTGTTACAGTTGCTTATAAACTGTAACATATTATATTAACCCATTACCACTTAGTGGACAATATTTTTGCACACATATAATTTTTAACTTTATTTTTTCGCTATGGAATATTTTTCCGTAGAAAATTTTGCTGCTTGTTCTTTAGACGAGCTTTGCAAAAGTCAAAACATTCTGAACCGTATGTTCAGTTATTCTGGCCCATGTGGGCGTTTGATCCATACTTCATGTGCTGGGATCTCTAAGTCGTGTCTTGATGAGTTAATCTCACCACGATCAGGTCTTCGCTGGTATTGTGCTTCGTGTAGGGTTCTTTCACCAGATGAGTTTTTCTCAAAAATTAAGCTTTTCGGTGATAGTCTTAACGCTTTAAATAACGATTTTAAAGAAATCGTTACATTTTTTAATGTAGTAAGCACCTCACCCAGCACTAGCATTTGTGATGAAAAGTCTTCATCGGTAAATATTTCGACCGCATTGTCTCAGACTCTTCCAGCCTATTCTTCTGAGACTAAAATAATTCCAAAAATAAAAGTAATAAGCGGCGCATGACGCTTCCAGCCACTTTAGAAACGAAGCAGATCTCAGCTAAACCAGTGTTTACGCCAGTGAGAATAGATAATATCGTTATTACTCCATCTTCTCCATCTGTTTCTCCCCCGGCTAGAAATGACATAACTAATGAGCGCAATAGTTCATTAAATTTAAGAGCTTTGTCGAGAAAAAAAATTTTCATTTCACGCCTTCAGCAAGACACTACAAGTGAAAATGTATTGACGTTTCTTTATTTACTTCACTCTGGAGAGGAACTATATCGGACACACTTCTGATTTTAAGGAAGATCTTGAGATCATCCGCGAAAAGCAAACATTTACAGTGCACAAACAAAGATGCAATATCATTAATGAAAAGAACAAACAGCAAAGGACCCAAAATACTCCCTTGCGGAACCCCAGATGTTGCAAAAAAAGGATATGACTTTACATTATCGAAAGCAACAAAACTTTGTCGATTATGTAGATAAGAAGTAACCCATTTCAAAAAATTTGAATGAATTCCTAGCAGGTGACATTTTTTAATTAAAATTGTATGGGATATGTTATCGAACAGTATTCAGAAAATAACATAAGATTGGAAGTAGTAGACCTACCCTTAACGAAACCATGCTGATACGGTGAAATTATGTTTTTCACCGCGAAAAAGAGTTTGTTTTTCACAATGTACTCAAAAAGCTTAGGTATAACATTTAATTTAGAAATAGGCCTGTAATTGGCTACATTATTTTTGCAACCAGATTTATATATAGGTGTTATAGAACCCACTTTCCAGCAATCAAGAAACACACCAGATCGCAACGAGTTATTAAAGATAACTTTTAACGGGTAAAGTAAGTTTTTCGCACAATTTTTGATTACGACAGCACATATACCATCTGAATCAACACTACTTGTTGCTTTTAAACCACGAATACCATTTAAAATATCACACTCACTCAATAAGAGTGAACCAAAGTCTACCGACTGAGGTACAACATTATTACCTTCATAATTACAAATGCTAGGGAAATCATAGTTTGACCTGAAAAAATCTGCGAAAAGATTAGCTGTATAAGTTGGATTGTTTGAAGATTTGTCACCATAAAACATAGATGAGGGTAAGTCAGAACAATTTTTCTTGGATTTAACAAAACGCCAAAAAGATTTAGGGTTAGTCCTTATGTTATTCTCAAATTTTAACAAATATTGATTATAAAGGTATTTGTCTAAAAAATTAAACTCACGCATATAATGCCTGTATTTATAAAAGAAATAACTATGATTGGTACATAAAAATTTATTATAGAACTTAGAACGTAAATTTTTTAACTTTTTAAGGCCTCTAGTGTACCATGGCAACTTATGAATGCATTCCCTTACTTTAGGAATATATTCATTACAAACTCTAGAGATTACATTTTTAAAAGCATTAAAGCAAACTGAAGTATCTAACTGATGAAACTCACTATCCCAGTCCACCACTCCAAGAGCATTATTCACAATATTGAAATTGCATACTTTAAAATTAAAGTTATAAATTTTAATATTTTTATGAAGTCTAAAATATTTGTAAAACGAAATTTCAAGCTCAACAGGTACATGATGCACACTAATTGCTGAAATTGGAAATGCGGAATGATGAATATTAAAATTTATGTTACACGAAATAAAAATTAAATCCAATAACCTATTTAAACTATTAAAGCAATTATTAATTTGAATGAGACCAAGCTCAAGTAAATTATCAATAACATACATTTCAATTTCATTTGATACATTCGATGGAGATAGATAATTAGCACCAAACTGCTCTGACCAAGCAATTCCACTGAGATTAAAATCGCCGAAAACCATCAGTTGGCTACTTTCAGTAAGGAAAGAGGCACATAGTTCCGATATGTTATCCACATGCATTTTATATAGATCCAGCGTACTATTCGGTGGCACATAGGAAACAGTAATGTAAAGGCATTCAGATTGGCTTTTAATTAGCACACATAATTGATCCAGAAACACATCAGAGTTTGTCAACAAAATAGAAGATGAAAAAAGTGCACGATTAACCGCAATTAAAACACCTCCACCACGCGACAATCCGGTAGAATTAGCATCACGATCTTTCCGATAAATAGTGTAAATAGAGGAATCAAAGAATTCTTCACTATAAAAAGTATTATTAAGCCAAGATTCAGTGAAAATGTAAATATCATAATCACACTGGGAAGTTGCAGCAAAAATAGAATTCGATTTCGTTCTGATACCCGAAGTATTTTGATAGTATATTTTAAGGGCGCTCTGACCCAAATTAAGAGAAGAATTTATTATGGAGCTGTCGTTTGATTCCTCATTTTTTGAAAAAATTGAAAATCTTTAACTTTGACACCCCATGGCCATAGAGCTGGATTTATAATCAATTTATATTGTGAAGAGGGAACTCCAAGTTTAAAATTTACATATTTCAAAGATTCATACTGAACATCTTTCTTTATTAATTTAAAGCACGAAATATTATCTTTAGAAATGCTAGTATGCTTCATAGCAAATTCTTTTAGATCATTTTCCGAAACAGAAGGCTTAAAAGACGAGAGGTGCACCCATCTCATTCTAACAGACACAACAAGCTCAGCATTAGAGTTTTGACCAACAACAAGAGTACGTGTTTTACTTTTATTATTTGTTACTTTTGTCCACTGAGGTTCATTGTTCTCAGTAGAAAGAGAAACAGTATTAGAATCCAGAGCAGTGTAAGCTTCAGCATTCTCAAGAGCATTTACCACAACACCATGCAAAAGTGAATTTTGAATAACGGCATCATACGACAAAGAACGTGAGACTAATGCCCTAATTTTGTATGCCTATCCGAACACTCGTTTCGTGCAAAACACTGTTCGTTAGTGGTTTTGAAATTTGCAATTCGAACAGATAACAGCTGTTGAACTGGCGAACGAAGCCGTAACAGAGTAACATTTGTGCAGTTTGCATCCCTAACGATCAATGAAATGGCGAATTCAAACGTCAAAATTACACGAACACTCAAATGCTATCGTTGTGTTGTGTTCGTTGAATTGGATTGTTCAAAAAATGGATAGTTCTGCAAAAAAAAAAGTCGCAAAAAATCTCGCATCCTGCGCCTGTGCACCATCAATTCGCGTTCACCAGGCTGCTCAAAATCAAAAAATGCTGAAGCTGCATACATTTTTTTAAACACTTAACACTTCAATGTCACTTTATTATTGAACACTTGCTCAATAGTTATAGTTTATTTCAAACACAATCACAATGAAAACAAATAAGCAAATTACTTTATTGTTCAAAATAAATTGACTGAATAAAAACAAAACAGCTGTTCACATAAATAAACCAAACAACGGCGTTGCCAGCAAACAATAAACGAAACAAAATTCTTAAAAAATCTTTAAACTAAATAGACAAAAACAGAAAACTTGTGAAATGTTTGATCTGGCATTGCCGCATTTGACAACTACTTCTGTATAACAGTTTGAATTACATAAGAAACGTAAGCATGTCGTAAGAGTTATCGAGTAGCTTCGTTATGAATACAAATTTCCATTTGCTTACAGCATCGTTCGCATAGCATTCGATTGTTGAATGCTTCTTTAGGCATACAAAATAAGGCCATAAGTCAGCATCATCAGCAGCAGCAGCTGCTTTGTTAAACACAACCAATTAGTAAGTCAGGCTGCTTTCTGCTCATGCAAGAAAATTGGCAATAAACTGTCCCACGCATCATTTATTCTCACAGTAGCTGCTGAAGAGTTTGCAACTGTTCTGAGCTCTAATATGTGGGCTGATTTTTGTTTCTGAGTTTAAGCCTAAACACAGGTCTAGAAGGACGAATAATATTGCCAGTCAGACCCAAAAATCTAAATAGGCTTTCCCTTTACTATCAAAATGTAAAGGGATTGCGTTCAAAGACGCGATAAATTTTTTTGTGAACTCAGAATTTTTCTGAAGATATTATCGCGTTAACTGAAACTTAATTGAACGAGGGAATTACTGACTTAGAACTGTTTGACAATAGTTTTCAAGTATATAGGAAGGACAGACACGCTGACAATAATTCTGCAGTTGGTGGTGGTGTCCTATTAGCTGTAAGGAACTCCTGTGTTAGTTCCTTTATTGATATTCCCTGCTCTGCTAACATCGAACTTATATGCGTTAAGGTTGTACATTGCAATTCTAATGTATATGTTATTAATGCATACGTTCCTCCCAAGAGCAGTGTAGAGGTCTATGCAAGCCTTGCGGATTGCATAGAATTTATCTTAAATTTACTTGACGTTAATGACGATATTTTATTGTTGGGCGATTTTCTTGTAATTTGCCTGACTTAAAATGACATTCTTCGATGAAACACATTTTTGTGCATCTAATTCGAAGACACGCCAAGAACATATATTTGTTGACAACATATGTTCTGACTTACAACAAGTTAGTTGTATTTATAATAGTCTGGAATGGCTGCTTGACCTAGTCTTAACTACAGACAGTAACAATGTCATTGTTCAGAAGGCACAACTATTGATAATTACCATCCACCTTTGAATATTTGGTATAAATCCGATAGGGAGAATATGGTAAATTCAAGCTCTGTTGACACAGTTTATGAATTCAATTTCAAAAAAGCTGACTTTTTGGGGTTGAATTATTTACTTTATAGTAAATTAAATATAATTACAGAGTACATAAATAATAATAGTCTTAATAGTTCAATAAATTTTTTTCTATACAGAGCTCTTTGCCATGTTTTCTCAGTCTGTACCATATAGTCTCAAATTTGCGAAAAATTCTGCGTACCCTTGGTACACAAAGGATTTAAAGACTCTTCGCAACAATAGGAATTGGGCATGGAAGAAATATGTTTGTAGTTTTGACTCAAATGACCTAGAAACATACAAACGTTTGTTTCTGAAATTTGAGAATTGCTCAGCTGCATTATATAATGAGTATTTGGATAATATGAAGCTGAGTATTTTGTCTGATCCAAGAAAATTTTGGGGATTTATTAATGTTAAGAAGATGACTGATGGATTTCCTTCTTCTTTCAAACTTCAGGATAGATTTACTGACGATTCCACCATTATTTGTGGCTTATTTGCCAATCTTTTTAAAGAATCATTTTGTTCAGATTCTTTTAATCCTGATTTAGCGTATTTTGATTATATGAACAACGCATCCAGAGTTTCTTTGGGCCATATATCTTTTACCTCAGAGGATATATTTAAGTATATTGAATCAATCGATGAGGATTTCTCGTTACTTTTTAATAAATCAATTAATGAAAGTAATTTTCCTCTTTTTTTGGAAAAAATCTTATATCAGTCCTATTTACAAAAAAGGTTGCAGGAATGACGTCACTAATTATAGGCCTATGGCTAAATTGTCTTCGATTCCTAAACTTTTTGAGCGAACAGTGTACGATCGAGTGCAAATTCATTGTGGGCAAGTCATGACAACTCGTCAGCATGGTTTTGTTACTGGCAGATCCACTGTGTCTAATCTCCTTGATTTCACTACATTCTGCTTAAATTCTATTGATTCTGGTAGCCAGGTCGATTGTATTTACACTGACTTTAGCAAAGCTTTTGATAAATTACCACATAATCTTATTTTATTTAAACTTAAATTAATGGGATTTCCACAATATTTTGTAAACTGGATCAAATCGTATTTGATGGAGCGATCTTATCAAATACGGTTCCGAGGCGTATTGTCTTCTGAATTTGTTGCAGAATCGGGTGTTCCTCAAGGAAGCCACCTGGGTCCACTTCTGTTTATTTTGGCAATTAATGATGTTACCCACGTCATCAAACACTCTCATTTGCTTATTTATGCAGATGATATGAAAATATACAGAACAATTGATTCTAATGACAATTCAGACCTGCTCCAGTCAGACTTGAACTGAATTGAGGTTTAATGTTCTAAAAATAACATGTTTTTAAATCCAGATAAATGCCAAACTATGACCTTTTCGCGTAAAAGGAACAATTTTATTTTTGATTACAAAATTAAAGATACTTCTTTAAGTCGTGTAACTACAGTCAAAGACCTTGGTATATGCATGGATTCTAAATTGTCGTTTAACATGCATATTGATACAATTTGTAAAAAAGCGTCTTCTATGCTTGGTTTTATAAAACGGTGGGCCAAAGAGTTTGATAGCTTAATAACAACTACAACTCTGTATTATTCAATCGTGCGTCCTCACTTGGAGTACGCAAGTCAAGTATGGTCCCCACATTACAATGTGCATGTTGATCGTATGGAAAGAATTCAAAAACGTTTTGTTCGGTTTGCTCTGAGAGGCTTGAGTGGAACTGACAAATTTAAACTTCCTCCATATGAGGATCGTTTAAAATTATTAAAAATGCCATCTTTAAGTGAGAGAAGGAAATCTGCTGATATCGTATACTTACACCAACTTATAACTGGTGTATTCGATTCTCCAGAACTTCTTTCTCTTATCAATTTTAACACTAACCGTAGAAGCAGTAGAAACTCTAACAACTTGATTTATTAACCATTTACAAATCGATTCTGTCGCGGTAACGCTAATCTTATTACCGAAGAAATTCACCTAATGGTTACTTTTACACCCTTTTGGTATTCTGCAACCAAGCGTTACCGATGAATATTATTACCATCTCTTTAAGTGGTAACAAGCAAAACAGCTGGCATTTGTGTTGCTTGCAGCTGCTCTGAGTGGCTGCGAACAAAATTAACATAAAACTGCAGCTGTACTGGCGAAGTTCGTTCTTATTTCCTGCTAAGAAAAGCAAATATTATTTTAAAGTTAGCAAAATTCAATTAATTCTTTGCACTTACTTATCTTTTTTACTTTTTTTTTTGTTTCACCACACTCTCACACAGAACTGCGAGTGCTTTATTTCAATGAGGTGAGTTTACGACGTTTGGCAGCGTTACCGAGTGCACAGAATACCAATTGCAAAGACCGGTAACGAATTTCGGTAACAAGATTACTATTACCGGTAACGCACAGAATCGATCTGCTTGTAGAACAAATTATATGTTAACTGCTCCATTAAATCGCATGAGTACCTTTGTTAATAACTGTAGCGTGTTCGATGTTAACTTGTCGAAAGGTCAACTCAAAAGTAGATTGAAAACTAATGTATGATTAGACGCATGGTTATTTGTTATCTCTTGTGTTGTCCCTGAGCCCAACCCATATTATGGTGGGTAAATTTTTCTCCCTTTTGGTTTTTTATTGGACCACTTTTATCGATATCTTTGAGTTATTTCAATGATATTGGGTTGGTTCTTAAAATGATCTATTGCGGAGAAAGTGTGAAAAAGCTGTAGTAGCTGAACTCTATTGTTATTGCATGTCAGAGTGACAAAATTCAGAAATAAATAATTTTTTATTACCTTTTGCTCACTAAGAGCTCTAAATCCCGTATTTAGTAAAAAATTTTTGAGTATATAAAATGTACCGAAAACCCTTTGGTAGTGGGAAAGTAGAAAAAATGTAAAATTGTACCAAAAAAGTACAATAGTACTGAAAATATCAACCCTGCGCACAACACAATTGATCAATAGAAGCTCGGTCAAAGTTCTTTCAAGGGCTGGAATGGCCAATTTATTATTAAATCGATATTGTGGCTAATCCGTTTCATCGTTCTTGATTAATCGTATTTTGCAGACAATTTCTAGCTATCTTTAATTTCGAAAAACTTCTTTCAGCTGATGCCACCGATACAGGACTAGTTAATGCAGTTCTAACTATATGCAATAATAGCATTTTGAAACAAATTCTCCATACTTTTGGCTTTAATGTCATTAAAAACATCGATGAATCGAACGATATTACGATTTTTCACCAAATCACCTTAAAGGAAATTTTCTTAGAAGAACAAACCATGCAACTGTGCAATACATGCCACTGAAATTAGTTTTCTTTTAAATATTGAAATTTATTGGTGAAATTAATCAAATATATGAGGTTAGTCAATTTATTATCATGATGTATTCGCGCCTTAAGAATTATAATCACCAATAACTTGTGAATAGTTCTAACCAGTGGCGTAGATACCTTTTAGTAATGGGGGTGGTCTGCAAAAATATAAAAACTAAGGCTAATAAAAAAAAATATAAAATAAATAAAAATATAATATTATAAATGTAATAATAATATAAAATATAATAACCAAATTTGAGATTAACTGATTAAAGAATTATCAGTTTCTCTGATTAATCAAATCGCTGATTAATGAAATAATCAGAATTCCGATTAATCATTTTTGAGGTTTATGATTAATCGAAATTTGATTATTTGAAATCTGCATTATTTAATATTTGTATTTTACCACACATTTTGCAGCCGGCTGCGAAATTTCCTGCAAAGAAAGTATAATTTTCTATTGGTGCAAAATTTGAAAAATTGTATTATTGTTTTTGACGTGTTTATTTTATTTATTCAAACAATCATTTCAAATAAGTTTGATCAAAATTATTAATTTTCTGAATAAACAAATTCTGACTAATTAGAAAACTGATTGATCAAAAAATGAAATACTTGATTAATCGGATGGCCATAATAATAAACTTAAAAAAGTATACTTTTGAATACCTTATTACATGACTGTTTTTTAAAGCCGATGATTATGTTTCACAGCCTTACTTTGTTGAAACGTCGAAAAACGGTAGGTAAGCAAAAACATTATAGGAAACACCGAATTTCTGGAAGCTACACGTGTCACTATATCTTTAATTATCGTTGACCAAATGAAACATTGAACTAAATCAAATTTTGATAACTTTATTGAGAAAAAGGATAATAGAATCAATAAACAATAACGTGAGATATTTGGTAATTTCCATGGCTCTGCCAGGGGTCCAGACCCGCAGACGCTCCCATATCTACGCCATTGGTTATTTTTTCAACTTTTTTGTATCAAAAAGAACAATTTTACATTTCTTGAGCACTTTTTCAATTGAATACAAAATTTCTTTAATTACAGTTTGCGGTTAATGAAAAATGCTTATAACATTTTATTCATAAATTCCAAATATATATTCTTACACATTCTCAATATTTTGTTCTTATTTATAAGATGCCAGCAAATAACTCTAGAATTTTTAAATAAAATTTCCTATAGCGCCCCTTCCGAGCTCGCGCCCCCGTGCCTAACACGGTCTGCACATGCGGTAGGACAGGCTCTGAATGGGAATAAACAGTTTTTATGCTTGAAATGTAATTGAAGAGCGATATTTTTGGGCCAACAGCGATAATTGGGCCAAAATAAAGCGATAATTGGAAACATAAATCTGAACGAAGAACTTCTTTATAGAAGATAAAGAAGTTTTGTATTCAATTTGATATGAAAGGTTGCATTTTTGAGAATATTTCCATGAATATTTTAATCCTGGAACTCCGCAAGGAAAACAATTTTCGTTTGAAATTTGTTTTGATCGTCATGCTATGTTCAAAAATCCTAAGGTTTATAATAAAATAATCAAAGGCAATTGAACGCGTACCTTTAGATGGCAATATTACCACTTTATTTTATGAGCACTTAAATAATATAACGTACATTTTGAAAAAAATTTATGACTGTGACTGACAACAATGATAAGAGCGTCCTTTAAATTTTACATGACGAAGAAATTGTTTGAGGAACGTAACTTCACAAACACTATTTAAACATCTGGCGTACAAAAATAATAAATATCTAAAAACCAACCATCGGACCGGCTAAACCTTTGAGCCTCTCTTCTATGTAGAAATATTCTTATCCTTTAAGTTCATGACAAGCTCAGTTTAGTTGCATTCTTCAGTTTATTCTCAGTTTGTGAGTAGCTAAAAGTTTTACCTTTGAATAGCATTTTATAGTTCTGCGTACAGCTCTTAAGAAACTTATGTTAAATGACATCATTTTAGCCAAAAACTTTGCGTTTGACAGGTGTTTAAAGACAAAATTTTATCTCTTCGCAAACTTTTAATGACAACCACAATTCTAACTTTAATCCGTTTTTGTACCTTTGAACCCTTGATGAAGCCACATTTGGTGTTGACACAAAACGAGAATCGCGAAAAAAAAATCAAATTTAACTTCTGACTATTGTTCAAAAAGATTAAAATATTCATTTTACACTGAAACAAAAATTGTTCTTAAAATCAATGAAAACAATAAAAGAGCCGTTATATTTGAAAGTGGAATAAGACCCTTTTAAAAAAATATGAGGTAATGCTTTTTTTAGTTAGATATAAGCATCCTCTTTTATATTTTTAATCACACATTTAATGGATCCCGATTTCACCATATATTAGCCAAATTAACTTTTAACCCTTTTAGTGGGTTTGCCAAATATATTGGACACGTTAGAAAATCATTTTTATATGTATTTTGCAACGCGGTTTTTAAATCAAATCGTTTGGTTCTATGAAAAAAAGATGAACCAACATGATATAAACAAATTTGGATAGATTTTTGACATTCAAGTCAGTTGGATTTTCGAATTTGTGCCTAAGAAAAGCAGAAAAATTTTTTGTTGGCCTATTTTATAAGAAAATATCAACCGGACAAAAATCAAATTTATTTTTTTTTTATCTTTTAATGTCTTTAATGATGAGAATATGACATTGAAAACGCCAGTAGCGCTTGTCAAAGGTATGCTTTTTCATCTTTTTAGGACCTAAATGATAGGAATATTACCTCAAAAAATTATTTTGTTCTTAGTTTAGCCTAGCCATTGAAAGGGTTGAAGGGTTATGTCAAAGGCACCACTTATTGAAAAGCAAACCTGTGCGGATAAATTTAGACATTTGAAGAAGAAATCCGTAGGTTTCATTGGTATTTTTGGTGTAATGGTGGATGCGGGTCCTGGTATAATAAATAATAGCTTCAATAATGTTTTGAAGCAAGCGTTTTTTTTAATCATGTCTTATATATTTTGTGATATAAAGTACCTTTTGTCACGACCAGAGACGTAAGTACCTACATGTCAAGTTTGGTGGTACTTTTTTCTTAATAAACTAAGAAAACATGTCTTCATTTTGATTATAATTTTAAATTTTTATTATTATTAAAAAAGTAAAATTCTATAAATTCAAAGATTCCAAAGATTTGGTCTAAGTTAAACCAAAACAAATAGACTTATTCCACTATCAAAAATAAATAGTCAATAAATTATATTTGAAACTGGTATAATTCCATTTGTGGCTTCAAAAATCGTGTATATTTTTAAATTCTTTTAAAAATTTTTACTGTGTGAAAAACTTTGACCCATAAGTAACATATATAAGTAACATATCCTGAATCAGTTATAATTTGCCAATACTTTCAAATTTCATCCAACACAAGCCTTTAACTATCTCAATATACGTTAAAAAAATGGGTTTGTTCGGCGAAGCGTTTCAACGCCGTGCAGCCACTCATTAAAAAATTTTTTTTGCAAGTTAGGCTTACAAAAATATGTTGAAAAGACACAAAAAACTATGTCAAAACGACAGAAAAAATTACTAAAATGAAATAAAGGAGCACAGTGCCAAAGCTAATCCAGGCGGCTAGAGACGGGATATAATTAATGGTCTTGTCTTGGCTACTATGTCTCTGTCACGTCTGTATGTTAGAATATATATTTACTTAAATTGAGAAAATAAGTTATCCTCAAATTTAAGTATTACCTAAACAATTTGTAAACTGTCTTCTACTTATAACTCCTATTATAATTTTAAGAAAATAATTTTTTCTTTAAATGTCAACCTAAATATGACCATGCAACGCAATGTCACGTCTATATTCTGACATAACACTATACGAAATGCTATACAATATCATGTCTTTAGTTCGACACAACACTATTTAACATTAATCATAGCATAAACTAAAATCCTAACTAAATCGGAAAAATAATATTAAACTTGAAAAAATTATTATATAAAAAGATAATCATTCCATCTTTTTTAAGTGAAACAACAAACCTTAAACCTAACATTATTGCCGTGTAGGCACAAAGGCTACCTTTAAACTTTTTCGACCACAGCCAAGTGGTCTCATCAGAAGGCTTTAAAAGAACTAAAAAACTAACCAACCTCTAATTCTGAATGCTACGCAATCGAATTAAGCTAATTAATGACAATTTAAATAAAATTAGATACAACACATGCATGCAGCACATTCAAAAATACATAAATAACACATTCACGTAATATATATATGAAGCACATTCATGCAGCAGATTCAAAGAAAAAACCTACAAAGTACATAACCTAACAAAATGTTAGTAAAAAACCTAATAAAAAACGTGACAAAAATAAATAAAAACATAACAAATAATAATAAAATTAGTAAAACCTGAAAATTATATTTAAAAATGCATTGCTACAACAAATCCCACCGAAAACGCTACAAAATACGGAACCGTCTGTAGTGAAACCGGCTAGAACAATACAGCCTTAGAAAGGTTAGTAATCTACATGCGAAAGGCAATAATTTTTAGTGGTAAGGAGCATCGCACTGATTCTCCTTAGTCGCCTTCTAAGTCCCCAAAAAAACGTACAAGAACATGAACAATTAAAAAACGGATAAACCCCCACTTTCCCTATATGATTAATTTTCCTTTGAAAAGAAATAATCATTAAATTTAATTTTAGCATCCATAGTCACTCACAAGCATGAGGTGACTAATGTACCAGAGGTGGGTATGTAGTGACCCACGTTAACGTAAGCCTACTACGGATATATTAGTATTTGGGTAAATTGAGAAAGAGATTTGATGGAACAGTAACACAGAACTTAGGGTTCCCATGCAACAAAGTGTTGGTATTTGTATTAATTACTAATAATGCTTTTTTTATTATAACTTCATTTAACTTACAATTATTCTAATTCCACCAATGTGGAATTCGGGGCTCGAGGCCCGAACGTCGAAAGAATGCTTAAGGAGTAACTTTCGATCAGACACCGCCGCTCTACCACAGGAGATGAACTAGTAACCCAAAACTTTGATTTTTGTTCGGAAAAGCGTTTCAGAACTCTACAACTGTTTAAAAAAATTTTGCAAGTGTAGCTTACAAAATATGTCAAAAAAACAGAAAAAATAAGGAGAAGCAGAACTCCAAAGCGCAAAGCCAGGGGGCTAGAGACGGGGTAAAAAATTATAGTTTTGTAATTGGCCACTAAGTACCTGTCATGTCCGTATGTTTAATTTTACTATCACTTAAATTGAAGACAATAACTTATCCTCAAATTTAAGCATTACAGCTACTTTTCAAACTGTACTCTACTTAAAAACTCCTATTATAATTCTTAATTTTAAGAAAAAATGTTTCCTTAAATACCTACCTAAATACGACCATGCTATGCCATACAATGTTACATCAATAGCTGACATGACACTATATATGTCACGTCAATGTCACGTCAATAATTCGACACAACATAAATCATAATATAAAATAAAAACCTAACAAAACATAAATAAAAACTTGAAAAAATCTATTATATTAAAAGATATTCACCCTGTCTATATAAGAGGAAAAAAATCAACCGAAAACCTAATCTATTGCCGTGTAGGCATAAAGGCTACCTTGTAACGTTTTTCGACCACAGCCAAGTGGTCTCATCAGAAGTCTTTAAAAAACTAAAAAACCTTACCAACCTCTATTCGAAATAAGCTAATCTAATGACAATTAAAATAAAATTACCCAGTAAAAAAACATGCGATCGCTCCTCTGAGGAGCAACAAGAGAGCGTTCTTTTGCTGTTTTATTCGATCAAAAAGTGAGCACTAGTGCCCTTGTGCTCCTTACTGTTTTATAAAATCAAAAGGTGAGCAATCAATGAAAAAAAGAACATAAAGTGAGGCATGTGCTTTGTAAGAAACTCGATCATTATTTTCTGTGAAAAATCGACCATTGCAGTCCAGTGGAGAGTGCGCTAGACTAACAACCCAGAGGTCCCTGGTTCGACTCCGGGTTCGGGCATGGTTCTTTTCACTTTCTTTGTTCTTTTCTACATTTAAGAATTATGGAGAACTTAAAATCCACAACTAAATTGTGGAAAATGTGGAATTAAAGGACAGGAACAACTAAGGGCTGAAAATGCTTGCCGAGGTTAAGGCATAACACAAACCAGCAATTGTCTTTCACGTCTGTTTCGTTTAATCAATTATTCACATATGGTTCCAATCAATTCCTCTAGCTAATCTATGCCTTTCCTTTCACGTCAAAGACCAAACCTTGTTTGTATAAGGCGCATGTTGGTTCTTTGATCTTTTTAAAAAAAATATTTTAAATGTTCCTTCGCTGATCCATTTGGATCAGTTAATGATCGCTCCTTTTGAGCTCCTCTGGAATGTTAAAGGGAGCGCTACCCTTCCTAGGACATGCAATGATAAAAGAGAACTAAAAATACACCTAGCTTGGATCAATAATGAGCACTCCACTGCTCCTCAGAGAGCACTCCCAGATCGCTCATAGGATGATCCACTTTTTTCCTGGGTACATACAACACATTCATGCAGCTCATTCAAAAATACATATATAGCACGGCACATACATACAACAAATTCATGCAGCACATTCAAAAATACATATATAGCACGGCACATTCACGTAATATATATGGAACACATTCATTCAAAGAGAAAAACCTACAAAATAAAAATCCTAACAAAAATTAGTAAAAAACCTAGTAAAAACCTAACAAAATAAATTAAATCTAAAAAATAATAAAGTTAAAAATTAGTAAAAACCTAAAACCTGAAAAACCTTTATATATATATTAGGGCGGGTCAATTTGTATGGACGAATTTTTTGGAGGTCTGGCTCAGCGAAATTCGTAAAATACATGTAATTTCAAGACTTTTTCTCCACTACAGCATAAACAAATTCTGAAAAAAAGCTGTGCGGACTTCCGTAAATAGATTTTGTTCTCAATTATAAAATATGAATATATGAATGTATGTGTATGAATCTATTTACGAAAGTCCGCACAGCTTTTTTTCAGAATTTGTATATGCTGTAGTGGAGAAAAAGTCTTGAAATTACATGTATTTTACGAATTTCGCTGCGCCAGAATTTGACCCGCCATAATATATATATATATATATATATATTTATTAGTCATCTATTTTTTTAGTCATCATTAATTATTAGTCATCTTATTAGTCATATATATATATATATATTAAGGCGCCTCAAAAAAAAAAGTGGTCCGGGTCACCTCCTGAAAACAAACTTTGGTTTATTTTATGATGATTCCCAAAATATTGCAACTCTACCTTTAGCCGTTCGTGAGCTGGATTGGTTTGAAATAACCTCTAAAAATCGCGTTTTTGATTAATACTATTTATACCACACTACCTTCGGTCAAAAAAATTGTCACAAATAGCGTAAATCGATGAAATACATAGTTTTTTTTTTTTTAAATCTGCCCACACATTTAGTTATTGAGTTATTTGCTGTGATTTTTTCAATTTTTTTTAATGCAGTTTTTATAAAAATATATATAACTTCCCCATTTATAGCCTGATTTACCATTCCGTGGTATCATTGGAAAGGTACTGAATGCTGCTTTTCATTTCTGTCGTTAATTAACCCTTATAAGCACTTTTATAAAAATGCATTTTATTTTATTTTTATTTTTTTGTGATGGCCTTTGCCTCAATTCCTGAATTTGTTCAAATATAAGAGAAATAAAATTAAATCATGTAGATAAAGAATGCATTTTTTAAATGGACTTTGGAATAAAGTATAGGAAAATACTTTATTGTACTTAGACAAAACAGCTAAGAGTAAATTTTACCACAGTTCTTATAAGTAGTCACTCATGACTTTTACATGACTTTTAGGTTTGACAATGAGTTATATTATATTATATAAATGTGAGTTTTTGAATTGTGATCGCTTAATTGTTCAAGTTATTCATAAAAAAAATGCTTTTCGTTTCTCGCGAGTTAAATAAAAATCAATTGCCAACAAAAAGTGATGTAATAAAACATTTATTATTTTTGCGCGAAAAAAATAATAATCGGTCTTACCGGCTATCTAATTATCATCAAAACATGCTAAATGATTTAAGCAAAATTTGGAAAAGAGCAGAAATTCCGGTTATATCGAAGACTGCGATCCGCAAAAAACTTCAAAATTTAACGCTTTTATATCGGGATATCACAAAAAATCCATCGCATTACAATGCAAGCGAGTGGGCCGAACTATTTTCAATTTCTGTTTGCAAATGTGCTCTAAAAATTAGAGTGTCTTGTAGTTGCCCAGGTGAAAAACAAATGCCATTGCATGTTTGGAATTTTTACCTTGATCAGTCGAGCCGAAGGTTGCTCACGCTAGATGACGTTGAAAACCACATCCCATGTGATTCTATTACGGACTTCGAAAGCGAAAGTGAAAACGAAAGTATTGCAACAGCCACTTTTGTACCACAACTAAGAGAAATGGATGTGGATGATCCATATTCATCATCGTCTGAGGAAGATCTTAAAGATCTTGGACCAAGCGTACAAAGTTTTTCCTTACCAACATTCAGTGCTGCGTTGGACCGTGCCAGTGTATCCAATCGCTTTGGGGCTCTGCTCGCAACAACATTGCTAAAAGACTTGGACATTCCAGGCATAATTATTGATCAGCACAAAATCCAAAGGGAGCGAACTAAAGCTAGGGCGAAATCACTAAGAGACATAAAAAACAATGAAATACTAAAATGCATTTCTTTTGATGGAAAAAGGGAACGCACTTTGAAACAAGTAACTGTGAATGGCAAACCACGCAACGTTAAAATGATGGAGGAGCATATAACTCTGGTAAGCGAACCCAGCTCAAACTACATTGGTTACTTAACTCCCGTAGACGGAAGCGGTGCTGGTATCGCAAACGATATTGTCAATTACTTGAAAGCTGAAAAGTTTTCACTAGAGCACGTGGTCGCTGTAAATTGCGACGGAACCAGCACCAACACAGGCAAATTTAATGGAGCGATTTGTAACGTAGAACGACAATTGCAGCGCCCTTTGCAGTGGCTAATATGCCTCTTTCATTTTAACGAGTTGCCATTCACTGCGTTACTCAAAGAAATGTTAGGAAAAGCTAATGGGCCGCAAAACTGGCCAGGAATAATTGGGCATACATTACAGGGCTGCGAAGATGTGCCGGTAAATTGTATTCAATTATTTTGTTGTTTTTTTTTAACTGTTAATTTCAATAAAATATTAACTTTAGATTGCGCATAACTTTGATCCAATTGCGATGGGCTGTATGCCCACAAATATTGATGACTGGGTTTTGCGAGCTGATCAAAAATATCTTTATGATATGGTACGAGCAGTTGATGCTGGGGCGTGCGATGAACATTTGGCCAGCATTAAACCTGGCCCGCTCAATCTTTCACGCTGGTTGACAACAGCATCAAGAATTTTGCGGCTATATGTTACGAAGCCTGTGGCTTGCGAAAAGTTAAAGCAGCTAGCATTTTTTGTTATGAGGGTCTACGCACCATTTTGGTTTTTAATAAAAAGCCAACCAAAAGCCATTCATGGCAGCCGCCACTTGTTTAAATACATTGAGTGGACGCGCGAATTACCGGCAGATATGCAATTTATTGTACAACGCTCTGTTCAAATTAATGGATTTTTTGCTCACCCAGAAAATATTTTACTGGCAATGGTTACAGATGAGAGCAAGGCGACACGAAAGGAAGCCTACGATATTATTTTACAATCGCGTGCTCATGACACACAAGGAATTCGCCAATTTAATGTCCCCAAGATACAATTGTGATTCCTATAAGAATATGATAGATTGGAATGAATTAAGAGCTAATACAGAACTGCCATGCATCCAGTTCTGTACTCAACAATACTTATTAGAACTACACGACTCCAATGAAATTGTAAAAATTCCTGGTAATGAAAAGTTTTTAAAATAATTGTTATGCTTTTCTTAACAAACAATTTTCAGAATTTCCATGTCATTCACAAAATACGGAACATTTTGTACATGTGGTAAGCCAATCCTGCGTTTCGGTAATTGATAAGAACAGACCTGCACATATTGCAAACAAGATTCAATCGCGCAAGCGTTGCTGTAAAATTGAATCACGAAAAGATTTGGAATAAAAAAAAACTATTTCTTTGATAAAACTCTAAATTGTTTTTTTTTTATCTTTTAATTAGCGACTTAATAAATAACCACAAATTTTTTATCATGTTGATAAAAAATGCATTTTTATAAAAGTGCTTATAAGGGTTAATTAACGACAGAAATGAAAAGCAGCATTCAGTACCTTTCCAATGATACCACGGAATGGTAAATCAGGCTATAAATGGGGAAGTTATATATATTTTTATAAAAACTGCATTAAAAAAAATTGAAAAAATCACAGCAAATAACTCAATAACTAAATGTGTGGGCAGATTTAAAAAAAAAAAAAAACTATGTATTTCATCGATTTACGCTATTTGTGACAATTTTTTTGACCGAAGGTAGTGTGGTATAAATAGTATTAATCAAAAACGCGATTTTTAGAGGTTATTTCAAACCATTCCAGCTTACGAACGGCTAAAGCTAGAGTTGCAATATTTTGGGAATCATCATAAAATAAACCAAAGTTTGTTTTCAGGAGGTGACCCGGACAACTTTTTTTTCCTCCATACAAGTTGAGGCGCCTTAATATACATATGTCCTCAAAACTTGCAAGCCATTTTTCTACAACTTGTTGGTATCCGATTAAGCTGAAACTTAGCGTACATATGTAAGTCCGGTGACAATGCAATATTATAATAAAATTTTTGCCACACCCCCTTTTACCGCCCACAAATCAATAAAAACTCTATATCTCTAAAACTACTGGGTGGATTCAGCTAAAATTTTGGCAGTCAATTTCCTTTGAGTAGAGGATAATTAAGGAAAATTGTTTGCCACTCCCCTTTTACCGCCCACAAAACCATAAAAATGCTATATCTCTTAAACTACCGGGCCGATTCAGCTGAAATTTTGGCAGTAAATTATCTTCGAGTTGAGGATAATTAAGGAAAAATTTTTGTCACTCCCCCTTTTACTGCCCACAAATCAATAAAAATGCTTTATCTCTAAAACTACGGGTCTGATTCAGCTGAAATTTAAACAGTAAAGTTTCATCAAATAAAGCATGGGGTTTATGAAAAACATTTGGCCACACCCCTTTTTACTGCCCACAAATCAATAAAAATGCTATATCTCCAAAAGTACGGGGCCGATTCAGCTAAAATTTCGGCAGTTAGTTTCTTTCAAGTAGAGGATGGTTTAGAAAAAAATGGTGCCACACCCCCTTTTACCACCCACAAATAAATAAAAATCCTATATCTTCAAAACTATGGGGCTGATTATAAGCTGATTATAACTTGCTTCGTTCGTATATATGTATGTTTGTATGTATGTCCGTCAAAATTTGCAAACCATTTTTCGCAATTTTGCAAACTTGTTGGTACCAATTAAGATGAAATTTAACATACATATGTAAGTCCGTTGACAATTCAATATATTAATATTAAATTTTTTGCCAAACCCCCTCTTACCGCCCTCAAATCAATAAAAATGCTATATCTCCATAAGTTTTGAAAATAAAAGATGTTAGTAATAAACCGTTAAGCCTAAAAAGGAAAAAATAAATAAAAAGTAAAAAATTTTTTTAAAAAATAAGCTTTTATTTAAAAAAGACGTAAACTAAAAAGAAAAAACTAAATTTGAGTGACATTTGTCATATATGTATATTAGGGCGGGTCGATTTATTTTTCGACAATTTCCCTATGATTTCCGTATTCTATGGGTTATTCCATGAAAATTTGCCAAAGGAACCATACCTCTATCGTTAAAATCGAGTCCCCTACTTTTTGTTGGTAGATTTTTTCCCAAATTGACGTTCGTATGAAATATTACCTACACATTCACATCCATAACTCAAAAACTATCGATCGGGTTTAATCGCCAGTAGAAAATTGGAAATGTGAGCTCATTTTGATCAATTTACAAAAAAAAATCTCCAACATTGGTCCAACGGTTCAAAAGTTACGGGCATTTTTGTCCAAATTTTGGAGCATTTTGGAGCATTTTTCCATTTTTTCATGATTTTGTCCAAGAATATTACTTTCATGGCCATTTTTTGGCTCAATTTTTTTGACTTACGAAGCTTACGAACCTTACGTTACGACTGGACTGATTTGCGCTTTACATTATTGGCATATTTTTTCACAGGGTGCACACCTTGTGTTATGTTTGTTTATTTCTTTTTGTTTTTAGTTTCTTTATAGACTTCTTTATTTTTGTTTGTTTATAATATTCCAGTGTATGCTAGTTTTGTTTGAGCGTCATTTCAGTGAAGGGTTACTTGAAATAACTAACAAATAATAAAACTATTTTGAAATGTAGAAAAGATTTAAAGGTAAGTGTAAAAACATTGCTAACTATTATAGTTAATAGTTATATTATTATTCTATGAAAAACATATTTAATTCTTTTAGTGACGGTTTAAAAAATGAATTCATATTCAAATGATGATAGAATGGAAAAACGAAACATTGCTATAAAGTAGATTTTACATTACCGAAGAGATATTGTCGACCCAACGGAACTTAGAGTTTATAAAAAATCTCTTATAAACTTTAATTGTACGGAATATACAAATATGATTGATTTAAATGACGATACCATTTTATTCGAACCACCGTTTACGCAAAGTTATTCGTATGAACATTTGGAGGGATATTTAAATTACGAAGTGCCACCGTTCGATGATCCACAAATTCCTTTACACATTCAAGGAACGGAAAGACATGTCCAATTGCTGGCTGCCACTGCTAAACGAGTTGCAGGAAAGAATGTAGAAGGCGCTATGGCGACGACATTAGAGAGCCGTACGAAAACACCAAGACTTGAAAGCAAACAAGACTTTCAGAAAAAATAATGTTTTTTTTTCACATTTTGTCTTTTACTATACTCAAATTGAATATTTTTTTTTTGATAATAGGTTGGTAGATACTTTATTATCTCTTAATTTGAATTTTTGTAGAAAAAAAAATAAAAAGGCAAAAAAAAAATCAAAAAGTTGGTTTTATGTGTTATTTTGTTTTATCAATATCGCATGTATTAATCAACTGAATTCGATAAATTTGGGCTTAAACTCTTCGTTTTGAATTGAAAATTGAATTAAATAATGGATTGAGCCAAAAAAATGGCCATGAAAGTAATATTCTTGGACAAAATCATGAAAAAAAATGGAAAAATGGTCCAAAATTTGGACAAAAATGCCCGTTACGGGTACAGTAGGTATATTCTAGGTGCAGAAGAACCCCTCTCTTGGTTACTTATCATCAAAGTATAAGCGAACGTAAATTGGTAAGTTCTAAGGACTTATATAAATTTAGAATTTTTCACATACATTTATGTCTAAGAGCTTGAGGCACCGATGTCCGGGATCTGTGATACAGGCTTACTACACATTATCAGTGGCATTGAATCTTTTAATAAGCTTACTTGTATATAAACTGCGATCCATTATACAGGTTTACTACACAATATCAGTGCCTTAAGCTTTTAAATATAAATGTATTTGAAAAATTTCTAAATTTAGATAAGTCCTTAGAACTTACCAATTTACGTACGCTTACACTATGATGATGAGTAGCCAAGAGAGGGGTTTCTGCATCTAGAATATACCTACTATATACATATATGACAAATGTCACTCAAATTGATTTTTTTCTTTTTAGTTCACGCCTTTTTTAAATAAAAGCTTATTTTTTAAAAAAAAAATTTTACTTTTTATTTATTTAGGAATTAGCGTTCTCTTTTACAACACTTCGGATACCAAATATGACTTTTGATTCATCGGTTATGAGCTCTTTCGCTCGAAAAAAATCATAAAATACATTAAAAGAACAGAAAAAAAAGAAGTGTCATACGGGCATAACTGTAAATTTTTTGTTGATTTTTATTAAAATATTATCTTTTTTTGTTACTGGTCTTCAGTTTGTCCAATTCATCTTCTTGCCCCATGTAAGAAATGTGCTAAAACTTAGGGCAGTTTTTTTACTTATTTTTAACGTTTTATGAATTGAAAGTCTTATTGCAATAACGTGATAAGCCACATGATCTAAAAAATCTATTATTTAGGGTCGATACATTACTCAGTGCTTTGGCAACAACCAATGAAGAGATTTTTGCTATTTCTTATTAATTTTCGAACCTATTTGTAAAAATTTCCGTGTTCATTTGCAATTCTACACAAAAAAAATACATTTTTTAAAACTTTAGAGTCGATAATTAAAATTTTTTTTTGTGTGGCTTATCATGTTCTTGCAATAAGCCCTTCAATTATTTTAATTTTATAGTTCAAATGTTGCAAACAAATCTGGGACATTCCTTTTAAATTTTTTAAAATAAATATTTTAATTTAACGTGCATATAAGCAGAAAATTTGGTTTTCCGTGGTATTAAACTCAAATCTTTGGTTGTAATGCATAGTGTCGATTTGACACTAAAAGTCTTTTACGTTGCATAAAACCAAATGCGTTTCAAAATTGCAAATCAATATACATAGCGGAATATAAGCTTATATGCTTTTAATACATTTCAATGAACTCGTATATATCAGAGCTGTAAAAGAATGCTTTCATTTGTGATTTAAAATCATTTAATTCCCAATCAATGATTTAAAACATTGATTGCACTCATTTTTTCAAATCATTGATAGTGATTAAAAATTTAAAATCTCAATCAATGATTTGAAAAAATGATTGCATTCTTTTTTTCAAATCATTGATTGTGATTTGAAATTTCAAGTCCCAATCAATGATTTGAAAAAAAGAATGCAATCACTTTTTCAAATCATTGATTGGGAATTAAATGATTTTAAATCGCTAATGAATGCATTCATTCATATAAATCATTTTTTGTTTATTTTTTTTTTATTTAATATGAAATATTTTGTTAGAAGTAACAAAATTCAAATTTTTAAAGCGTGGAAATTTTCACAACATTTTCGTCAGAGCAGTACTCTGTTCCGCTGCGTGAAATTATCGCAACATGTTTCTGAGCAACATTTTTTCACAATTTTATTGAACTGCCTGTTTGTTACTACGTTAACCACTGGGCTATTGCGCTATACGAAACAAAAGAAATTACAATGCATATGAACCAAATAGCCTAATATTGAGTTTCAGCATTGCAATATTTCTTTGGTTTAAATTTTAGTACAGAAAAATTTTAGTTATGGGTTAGTATTTGTGAAAGTTTAAATTTTAAACCGCAAGATTAAAAAATATTGTAGTATACCTATACATATTATTTAAATATTTAATTTACAATTAATGTATTTCATTATAAAACAAGCTTTTCTTAAAATAAGTAATAATATAAAAACCTCTACTGTAAGAATTTTCGAGAGCATGCACAATAATATTCAAACTAAGTTAAAGTAATACACCTCTACGGTATACTAAGATATTATTCAAACAATAAGAACATATGCTCATACTAAGCACTACTATCTATCTCATTCGCACACATGTACCCATATGGCTGAATACAAAACATATGATATTATATTTTACTTTTTACTTCTACACAAATATGTAAACATATGATTATGTTTACGTTTTCTATTCTACTCACTCACACATATTAAACTATTAATACTAAACTACAAATATGTATTACGATATTCTACTATTACTTTTACACTAATTAAAGCACATATGATTCTATTTACATTCTAAACTACACAAACAATTGTCAACTAGTTTTAAGACAAAATACCGTTATGTTTACTATAAAAGGATGAACATATTTGAAAATAAATCAATTAGTTTTGAGCTTCTAACAAGCTGCCTACTAATTCATTTTTAAATAAGTCTTGAGCTTTAATAGCTGCCGACTTAAACTCTTTAGCCTCTGCACTTTTTATGGTGAACGGCTGTAAATGTAATAAAACCAAAAATAGCGCCAGTGGCGAACTTCGCCGGCAACCAATTAGGCAGGACCTTAAAATATTAATAGTAAATCCGCGAGTCCTTTTTTAAATAATTGCGAACCTTACATGGTGATGCTATGTCGCGAATAAAATTATGTGGCGATCCTGTCGCCAAAATATTATTACATGGCGATACAAAAACATATTTACTACAATATGCAATATACTTTTAGCTGTACGAAAATTTATTTCAAGATTTTTAACCGTGTATAAGGAATTGAAATATTAAAAGAGTAAGCTAAACGTGTAAAGGAGCGCGAGAGCGAACCAAATAATAAATAACAAAATAATATTAAAAAGCTCTTCAAAAATTAATTTTGCTTGCAAGTAACAAAGACAAACTGTTAAACAAATAATATTTGTCTATGAATTTCCAGTACTTGTTCAACAGAGATATCAATACTTTTGATAATAATTATTATATCTTATGAGATATGCTACAGAAAAAAATAGACTCCCGCTATAAAATGTGTTTTCTCAAACACACTGTTTAATAAAAAATATCGTACTTATTTCACACTGATATTTTAAAACATTATATTATTGATGTTACAGTGACTGTTTTCAATGATTTAAATAAATGAATGCAATATCGTGAATGCAGTCAATAATTTCCAACCAAAGATTTGAAAGAATGATTGCATTAATTTTTTTCAAATCATTGATTGGGACTTGAAATTTTAAATCACAATCAATGATTTGAAAAAATGAATGCAATCACTTTTTCAAATCATTGATTGGGACTTGAAATTTCAAATCACAATCAATGATTTGGAAAAATGATTGCATTCATTTTGAATATAAATCACATGATTTAAAATCACAAATGATTGCATTCTTTTACAGCTCTGGTATATATACTGTTCTTTATGTATGCTGTCCTGAATATATACTGTATCCAATACTTATATATACTTACAGTAGTGGTCACGAACTTAGCACACTTAAAAAAGTAAAGTGAATACTTATATTTTCCATTTATTCCTTGTTAATTTTTATTTAATTTTTTTTTAGTGTGTATATTATGTCCTCTTTATTTCTTATATATATTTTTTTATTTCAAAACTTTTTTTTATAGGTCTTAAAATCAAATAAATATTAAAAATAAGCATTTCGACTTGGTCATGAATTTAGCACACGAGCGAAAAAATGACTAGGATGAAAAATATAATCAAAATTGATTGCATAAACTCAATATTTCGTAGGATATCCCTTATTCTTAATTTTTGCATCTCATTTCCTTGATAAACTTTCGACCAAAGCCTCACAACGGTACTCTGGAATACTATACCGAATCCTTTTGATTTCCCTCCACAAATCTGGGAAATTTTTGGATTTTGCTGTTAGTATTTGCTGCTCGACATCCCTCCACAGATTCTCAATCGGGTTTAAGTCCGGTGATGGTGATGGCCACTTCAAAATATCAACATGTTTGTCTTCCCAGCAACTCTTAACTATGTGAGCACTGTGCTTTGGATCATTATCCTGCATAAAACGCCATTAAAGCGGCAAATTATCCTCTTGCAACGGTGTCATGGTATTGACAAGTACGTTTTTGTAAGCGTGCTGATCCACTTTTTGGTAAATTTTAACAATCGGACAAACTCCGTGCCAAGAAAACGCCGCCCATTCCATAACATTTCAGCCACCCTGTTTAATAGTCTTGAGCGTGTACTTTGGATTGTGTTGCATGTTTTGAGGACGCCACACATATTGTTTGCTATCAGATGCGAACCGGCAAAACTTTGATTTATCCCTCCAAAGCACATTTTTCCAAAAATTCGTTGACGTTTTAAATATTCTTCTGCAAACGCAAGACTGTATTTAATATTTTTTTGCGACACATGTGGTGTATGTTGGGCTACAAAGCTACGGAAATAGTTTTCATTCAAGCGTTTTCTTATGCCTTTTGAGGACACATTTATGCCATATTTTGATGAAAATTCATTATTAATTTTATTTGAGGTCTTAAAAGGATCACTAAGTGAAGCTCTATAAATCAAGTGGCCCTCTCTTGCTATTGTTTTCACGCTCCAGGTCGTTTTTTACATTTTTAATGCTCTAATACTGCTCTACATGTTGTAATGCGTTATATAACAACTTTCACGGACATCTAAGAAGCAGAACAATCTTTGAAACTGTGCTACCACCATTTTTCATTTGCTGAATCAAATGCCGCTAAGCCTCTGAACATCAGTAGCCATTCGCCATATCTTTCTGCAATTTTTTATTAGAACTCAAATAGAAACTTAATAAATTTAGTATATCTTACTAGTAAAGTTTAATTAACGAAAATAAAATACGATATGGAACAGTAACTATAACCTGTGCTAAATTCGTGTCCAGCATTGAAACCACATTGATTCATACTACTTGAAATATGTCAGAAAATTTAAGAATAACTAAGAAACCAACTAACGGTACATAGAGTTAACTTCATAAACAAAACTCAACAAAAAATATTTGATTACAATTCTTAAGCTAAGATGTAAAAAATTTCAAATTAGAGTTACTAACCAAGTGTGTGCTAAATTCGTGACCACCACTGTATATCCAATAAACATGCTATATATTGAATATTTAATATTTTGGTTTGTCCAGTATTTTGCTCTAAAAAATATGGTCATAGTAGTTATACTATAATATCTATACATAACGATGGAAAGCTAGATTTGTATTAATTTTTTGATGAAAATTCAATTCTATGGAAATCTTTATGCTAACCTATTGCCAATATGTTTGACCCAGAAAATCATTTATGTAAGAAATCCACTCAATAAAAACGCATTATGCAGCTTAAATTAGGTAAAAAACTGTAGAAGAAATAAATATCAATTTAAATTTATTTCCAGAAATATAATCAATTGATATGAACTTACACTGGCGCCAATCATTCTATAAAGAAATTGCATCTAACAAATAACTTCACATAATGGAAGTGGTCGTTAAGATTTTTTTCATGCGTATATAAAAACTGAAATAAAAAAAGTTTAGTACAAATAATAACTCAATATAAATCGCTTTTTAATTCTAAAATTTAAATTCGAGTAATTCTCGTAATTGATGTGTTGAGTTTTTTGTTAGTTAGAACTGAAAAAGCATCTCAATTCTCCATTATTCTTCTCAAAAAGGTTCAAACTTAAACAAGAAATAAGCCAGAGCATTATGATTTATGGCGCCAGCCAATATTTTTTAGTTTGAATGTGTAACAAAATATTTATTGAGTCATTAAAAAAAAAATTAAAATTATGAAATTATTCATGTTCGGGAGTATTTAAAACTTTCCCTAAATTACTACTTCTTGTTATTACAAAGAAAACCATTCATTGCTAGTTTGTAAATCTTTAAAGGAAAAAGTAAAAAATTGTGATTGCACAATTAAATAGGGAATGATTTCTGACTATTGCGCTTGTTACAATTCGTACAGTTTTCTCAACAAACCAATATTCAATTATTATGTCTCCACTGAGCTGACCTATATTTTTTCATTTTCTGACAAATTCCGCATCAACAGATTTTCAGAGAAATTCTTGAGCAGTTCTTGTTTTATTGTCATTAGAAAACGATATAAAAAAACATGAAAACAGAACAAAGCGTTAAGGAAATCCTGAAACTTCTGTCAAAAGTTGCCATTGCCATCGCAATTATTAACGCCTTAATGATTTTGCCTATAGAATATTTTTTATAAGCGAAAGTGAGCAGATGTGTACAATAAAAGCACTTAATTTATTTTTATCCATTTGTGTAAAAGTTTGGTAGATTTTACGAATGTTTTTATTTTTGAGTAACAATCAACTAATTAATTTTTCTTGTCTAGAGAAGAGGAGCATTTAGGACTAAAGTCAAAGCTCTGCAGGATATACAAAACGATTCAGTTTCCTATAGAAGGAAGTACCAATTCTCAAATACTATAAAAACCAGTAAAAAATAATCCTCGACTGGGCCTCAGTTAAAACTGATGACGTAATTTTTATTCAAACTTTCCAAATTTACAACTCAGAGTGCGTTTTGAATGAATTTTTGTGAAATTTATGAAGATTTTGCTATTATGATGTCGTCTCTTTGTATGGGAGGTAGACGAAGTTTTTTTTCAACCCAATTTCAAACATGGAGTACATAGTAAGGTTTGGAACTCATTTGCAAAATTTGAAGGGATTGGATTGGGATTGGGAACTTAATGAGATTTTAACCGTTTTGAAAAGTCATTTGATTTGGCGTGGCTTCTATTCGATTCTGATAAATTTCAGTGTTTCCAGCATATTTAACCCTTTATATGTCTTATTGCTTAGAAAATTTCATTTGAAGTGATGAAGATAATGATTTAGATGCAGGAAAACAATTGAAACCTTATTTATTCGATTCATTAGAATTCTATTTGAAAAAAAGAGTGACATAAAAAAATTCCTAAATACGCCTTGGTCTAAAAATTCGCATTTTTTTCATAAAAGGTGAACATTTTTAGCTTATTCATACAACTCTCAAATTTTGGAAAACGTTACTCAGTGTTGATCTTATCACAATATTTTGTTTTTATTCCTTTTAATTTTCTGTTTTTTGCACAACTTCAACCATCATATGATTTTTAGTAAATACGAACTTTATATGATTAAGTCCAAAAGAACTCCAGAATGTTTTAGCTTTCTGTCTTACAATCATATCCTTTAATTTGTGGCTGTTACGCAAAAGTTATTTATTTGGTGTAAATGGACCATGAAGTGCATAACTAGGAATTTGCTGCACTTCTGATACACTGCCATATAAAGGGTAAAAAGTATATGTACAAAATTTAGAAATTTCAATATTAATTTACGTAGAACTTAAGTTATTTTTCCGTTTTGATAAAGTATCTTTTTATGGGAGATAGGCGTAAGAGAAGCTTATAGTTATATTGAATTTTGGAAGCTCTAACATTAAGGCTGTTGTCGTGATCATTAGGGCGTATCGTAAAATTTAGATCGTATTCTAAGAAGTCTCAAAAGTTCCAAAGGGTGGTCAAGATCTCCCAAAAAAAAATTATAGGAAAAACTAAGGATGTCTTCCTCTCCTGCATGGACAAAGTTGTTTTTTAAGAAAAACAGTAAAAAATCACGATCTCAAAATGCATTGATTTTTGTAAAAAAACTACATGTGTCTTGATGTAAAATTAAATAAAGACTTTGTAGCATGCAACGAAATCATTTTTAATTTTCACAAAGTATCTAGCATTTTTATTCAAGCATTAGATAGTGGTAGCACGTCTGGAGCTCCGGCTCTAGCTCTCGTATATGGGATGGGATTCGCTCTACCTTATACCTGATCATTATTCGTTGCCACAGAAACTATTTTAAATTACGTGCTTAATGATTATATTATTATGTAACTGAAAAATTAAAAAGAAGAAAGTACTGCCATACAAACATCCTAGTCGAAGGATATTTTAGCTGTGCAAAACTGAATTTGCTACAACATAGTATGTGCCCTCCCAACCTGATCATTGCTAATGATCCAAATTAAATTTGTTAATCAATGATCCCAAAAATACATCACAACAAAACTTCTACATGAAAATGAGCGAAATCAAAACAGTAGCCAGTTTAGTTATCCATTTAAATTAAATTTATTAATGAAAATAAATATAAATTCAACCCATAGGATGCGTATTCATTGGTTTTATAATAAAAATATCTTAGCATAAGTTACAAAAATAATCGAATAACATAACCAAAACGTGTGTTTAATGTAGAATCTAAAAGAGCGTAGTAATGGTGAGATGCTGTATAAAATTATTATTGTTTTTATTTATTTTATGACATCTCAACGTTTTTATTATTAGCAAGTGTTTTAAGTAAACAAAGGTTTAAATTATTATTCTATTATTTTGTATTATTAATTATAAGTATGAAATAAAAGCATGAAATTAATTAATAACCAAAAGAAAGAAAATCATTTTACTATTTTACATTACTTTCAGCTAAGTTAATTAAAATTTACAGAACCAGAAAAAAAACTCTCCCACTATTACTTTAAATGTTGCCAGCATAAAATTAATATACAAAAGTAAACAAAAAAACTTACGAGAATTTGAAGAGTCGCTCCATCGATGAAAGATCTTTCAAGGTGTGAGTTGATTTGCGTTGATTTAAAGAGTTTGTGGTGTTTAGCTACAACAACATTAACAGCAATTGCTTTTACAAATTAGAATTAAACTTAAAGCAAGAATTTTATCAAGTCACTCTCTTTTTTTTTCTTTTTTCTTTTGTTTACGCACTTAAATTGAACTAAATTAATTTTGCGAAGAGAGAAAAAAATGTTAGAAGCACTAACAGAAACTTATCGCATGCGATATATTTTATTGGAGTTTGGCAGACATATTAGAATTTGTTGTTTTAGCAAGTTTTCTTACCAATTTTTATTTAAGCTAAAATAATGTTGCTCCACTAAAATATATTGCTGCAACGTTCTTGTTAATTTTAAGAACAAATTTTCACAAGAAAATTTCAGAAGAATATTGTTAGTTTTTTTTTTTCTTATTTAGTGTGTACATATAACTATGATTTTTTTTCTATCTCTTTAGAACATGATCACTTTTTTTTGTATGTATATCAATATTTCAACTTAAATGCTAATTTTTTTTTCTCACTTTAATAGCTTTAATTAGATTTAAGATCAATATTAAGCGTTTTTAATTCTATTTTTTTTTCTTTTTATCAATGTATTTTAGGAAATTTTTAAATGCATTTTAAAATTAATCTTTCTTTCAAATAGTTTTTTTTTTAACTAATTAGTCTGTAGGTCTTTAAATTAACGCGAATTTTTCATACTACGCTAGCTACGAAAGTGCCGGTGAACTGGTGATTTTTTCTTTTCGTCGATGCGACTGCTTGCTCTGAATTTTTGTGGTCAAGCTTAGAGAAGTTGGAAGTTGTCCGTTAGCAAACGAAACTTGGTGGCCTGAGAGGAGCTCAACATTCGTAGACAATATTTCTGATACACAGAAAATAAAAATAGAACCTGGTGCCAATCTAGAGAGCGATTTGAATTAAAGTAATTTAATTTTAATCAAAGAGAATTTTTTTTTTTTTATTACCCGTTTTAGGATTTGGCACCAACTATTAAGTTTGTAAAACGAAAGTTTTATGGATCCGGTAGCCAATTTTTATGACTTTATGAATTTCTGCTATCTTGCCTTACATATAAAAACATTTTTTTTTATAACAAACTTTCTGTTTAAAAATCGAAGTAAATAATTAACTTACGTTTGCTTTTATTTAGCACGGCTTTTTCTTAAGTGCCTGTATTGCCCTTAAAAATTTTAAATTTTATAGACGTCACAAAAACTTATAATTAAGTGATTTTTATATATGTATAATATATATATACATTTTTTTTTTATTGAAAAATTTTAGCGTATTCACTGTGATGTTTCTTCTTCGAAGACAAGATCAGGAAAGGCAGTTTAAGTTTTAGTTTTTGGCTAGCAAAGCGACAAATTCTATGCTGATTTAGCAAAATTTGAGAGATTAGCGTTTCTATTCCATTATTAGGGGAAATTTTGCTAAGAATTTGGAAATAAAGAATTGAAAGTATAGTTTATTATAGTAAACAGTGTTGTAACTTTTGGGTTTCTTACACCTGAAGGAGCAGAATTCAGTCACTAGATGACGCTCGAATTTTAATGTCAGCACAAAATAAAAAAAAAACAAGGAAGATTTATACAATTAATTAGGACTTTTGATGATTTAGCAAGGGTAAAATTTTGAGCTTAAGACCAAGTAATTTATGGAAAGAAAGCAAAACCAAAAAAAAAAGGCTGGCTACAAGCGCCATTACAACTTCAACTAATAATATTTTGGCAAACACGATGCCACTCTTCGTTTTTACCCACAGTGTCCTGTGTGAAAGATACTTGAAATCTAAATGTACACTCGAGATAAAACAAAACGTTTAATAGTTATCTGATTATCCAAATTTTGGTGATATTGATTACAGTGTTAAAGTTTTCCTTAAAATTGGCGATTTGTTATTATCATTATTATTATTATTATTATTATCATTATTATTATTATTATTATTATTATTATTATTATTATTATTATTATTATTATTATTATTATTATTATTATTATTATTATTATTATTATTATTATTATTATTATTATTATTATTATTATTATTATTATTATTATTATTATTATTATTATTATACTTATTATTATTATTATAATTATTATTATTATTATTATTATTATTATCATTATTATTATTATTATTATTATTATTATTATTATTATTATTATTATTATTATTATTATTATTATTATTATTATTATTATTATTATTATTATTATTATTATTATTATTATTATTATTATTATTATTATTATTATTATTATTATTATTATTATTATTATTATTATTATTATTATTATTATTATTATTATTATTATTATTATTATTATTATTATTATTATTATTATTATTATTATTATTATTATTATTATTATTATTATTATTATTATTATTATTATTATTATTATTATTATTATTATTATTATTATTATTATTATTATTATTATTATTATTATTATTATTATTATTATTATTATTATTATTATTATTATTATTATTATTATTATTATTATTATTATTATTATTATTATTATTATTATTATTATTATTATTATTATTATTATTATTATTATTATTATTATTATTATTATTATTATTATTATTATTATTATTATTATTATTATTATTATTATTATTATTATTATTATTATTATTATTATTATTATTATTATTATTATTATTATTATTATTATTATTATTATTATTATTATTATTATTATTATTATTGTTATTATCATTTTTATTATTAACTGTAGCCTGCTCGAGAAATATATTTCAATTATATATTTTTGTACGTCTAGTAAAATATGCTCTTAGGTGCATTGACAATTTACAACTTTTGAAAAGTTCTTTAAAAATCGTAGTCTGTGAATAGCAGCACGTTATGCAAACTCACACCGCTACAAAGAGTCTATTTGAAAGGTCTTCATCAAATAATAAAGAAACCATTCTTTACTCGATAGCTTTTTGTGTTTAACATCTCCCCGAGTAAGCTATTTTTTTAACCTTTTCCGATATCAAAATGATTTATAGACCTAAATTGATATACATTAACCCTTAAATCACGTAAATACGCAACAACTTGTCTATGTGTCGGCAAAGAATTTTCCATTAATACGTAAATAAGTCCTGTTTCTTAACATTTGACACGATGTCATGAAGCCACGTTGCTGACGCAGACCTCAATGACTGGCAATCAACTTACCCAGCACACAGATTGATTCAATTAGAAGCATGTTCTTTGATTTTCATACTCACACACACAC
This sequence comes from Dichetophora obliterata, assembly GCA_963920525.1. Classification (NCBI taxonomy): domain Eukaryota; kingdom Metazoa; phylum Arthropoda; class Insecta; order Diptera; family Sciomyzidae; genus Dichetophora; species Dichetophora obliterata. Next base: position 85,327,628 of record OY986435.1, read on the forward strand.
ACGCACACACACACCCACTAGCACACATAGAAACATATATACAAATCGACATTAACGATATGCTAACTCAAAGAAACTACTAAGTAAGGAAGAAACAGCTTAATGCGGACATTTCAAATGTTCAACTGCTTGTACACTTTGGCTAGCTTGACTGCTTTTGCGCAAGTGTTGATCAATCAAATCCATCCATCAATCATTGCAGCATTGCAAACAGGAAGTCGACAGCAGCAGGACATGAGATGATAAAGCAAAATCAGGATAGTCAATGAAAGTAAAAAACAACAAAACAGCAAATAAAAAACCGAAAAATTATATTATGGAGTTTTTACGCAGTTATGCAACGTTACAATTTTACCAAGTCCAAAGTTACGGACGAAGAGATAAGAAAAGTAAATCACATCGAATGACAGCGAATAAAGTTGATGCGGGCTATAAATAAATTTAATGTTGGATATGCGTCCGGTAGACAGACACATCGAAAAGAAAGTGGGAGACAATAAACAGCAAAAAATATCCTTTGACAACAGGAATGACTGTTTTAATCTCTACTATTCTAAGGCTCACTAGAAAAGTACTGCTCACAGTTAGTTCGAATTTGGAGTTTTATTAAAAATTTCTGATTTGTTATTTTGGTAGTTTATGGGGTCACGATTAAATGCTTACTGTGTTGGTTGCAAAGTAAAATTGTGAACAGATTTTAAAGTGCAAGGAATTTTTTATAGTGAAAAAATTTAATTTTTACATATTTTTTTAGATTTTTAACCACATATTTCGATTTAAATTGTGTTAATGAAAATTGCAGTGTCAAATAACATGTTGTCAAGAAAGTACTTTGAGAGTTGATAACTTAAAAAGCTTGTTTAAAGAGATTGTGAAAAATTATTTTTGTCGCTAAGTTGGCACAACTGTCCTCTAAACTGATGTTGAGTGAGATTGAGCTCGATCCGTAGTTTAATTTGTTTTTAAACACATTTTCTGGAATTTTTATGTTTTGAATCTTTTGAGTCTTTTATCGACTGAAAACGGGTGCCTTAAAGTGGTTATTTAAGTCATACTAGAGCCGGAGACATATCAAGTGAATACGGAGGTTGTTCAAGGGTAAATGTTGAGTTTTTGTTTAGAAATTCGTTCATAATTATTGCCTTGGAAAATGGAGCGTTAAAGTGGAACAAAATCCAATTTGATATCACAAATGCTGCATAACGTTAATATAATATTCTTTATTCACCTTATGACAAGAATTGTGACTACCTTTTTAGGCGAGCATTTTAAAGTTCCTATTCCCGATACTTTCTTGATGGAATGTGCCTATGTATTTTAGATGTGTCCATATTAGCATATGCGTCTCCGATTTTCGCTCCCCTCAAAAAATTTTAATTGTTGGACTGAAAACATAAGACTTAAAAAATTATATCATTAAAAAGTTGAAAATTGGGACCTCTCTCTTCAAACATTAAAGTTTTCAGCCAAATTTTAAATTGTAAGGACAGCACCAGTTATAAATTGTCTAAAATTGAATTTGATCATGAAATTTGTTTATTAAAAATAATCTAAGGACTTAAGGACAAATCAATTGGCTTTTTAAATGTTTTTTTATCAAAAACACAAAAATAAAAACACATTAACTTTTTCTAAAACTTTGATTTTTACATAATTTTTTTTGCATTTTCATATAGCCAAGAGTTAAATATTTATAACTTGGATTGTAGAAAATGTTGTTACCTTTCAGAAAATTAACGAAATTCAGTCCGTAGCACTTACCATGCTCTCTTACTAGGGTTTTTGTGAACCTCTTTTTTTTAAACTATTAAATATAATAAAAGTTCGAATTTCATATAAAATAATGTTAATATATATTTTTAAATGTATAATTATTTATTTTAAAAACAAAAGAAAATAAATGTTTTAACTCAGAATATTTTATTAAAATCATATGTTAATTTTAATTTGATAGCGCATTAGTATAACTCAGACCTAATTAGAAACGTCAAATTGAATATGGCAATACCTATTTTACATGTGACATTGAAATTATCTTGTGTGTGTGTGCATAAGACCAGCTTTTTGAAACAAAATTCAGATTTTAATCCAACGTGTAAGCTAAAAATTTTCTATTTGCCCTAAAAATATAATTCGCGAAGTATTTTGGAATTTGAAAAATGATAAACGCTGGCGCACGGCGATTAAAAATGGCGAATTAAAATCCCCTGGTAGGGTTCAGAAATAATGGCGTAAAACTTAAAGTGCTACTGAATTTTCAATACAAATTCAACACTTTTGAATTTGTTCTAATTTCAATTTGTTCAATTTTAAATTCAATGCTAGTCGAATTTGTATTGAAAATTCACGAACACTTCACGTTTTACAACTTCTCAACCCTTCAAGAGCACACCTTCAATGTATATCGTTGGAAAGGTAATGGAACGTAAAAATAATTTTTGAAAGTAAAAGTGTGTTACCTTACTGCAATTTCTACAAAAGTTTTATATATACCGCTTAAAAAAAAAAACAAAGAAAACTTTCTAATGATACCCTATTTACGAAAATCGGATTTAAATTGACTGAGCTAAGTTGTTTGAAAATAGACCCTATTTTGGCCGTTTGATTCTAAATGATTCTGAAAATGTATAATGTAAAAATGATACTGAAAATGTATAATTTCGGATCTGAAATGGGCGATTTATTTCTCTTATAAAATGTCTTCAATAATTCTAAAAAAATATTTGTGGATTTCAATGTTAATTTCGTGAAAAACTTGATCATGCCATTTTGTATTATTCTTTGTAATATTCATTATATTTAATTTTTCTTTTTGAAGATAAATAATATTGATCTGACAAAATAATCATATGTGCAATTAAGTCCGCATTTGTATTTCCCTCAAATTTGTTCAAGGGTATAAATGGATCAAACGAGCTTTTGTGTTTGAATATTTTTGTGAGTGACTTTTTGCGCATCCTCAGATAATAAGCCTGCAAAAAAGCGAACTCGTACTGCATCTTCTTAGTTTGAAAGTGTATAGACGAAGTAATAAAAACGTTGCTGTTGCAAACGTTAGTAAAATAAATGCAATGAATAAGTTTCTGAAATTTGAAAACTTTAAAAGAGCATATCGTCGGCCTTTGTAGTCTAGTGGAGATTGCGCTAGACTATCAACCCTGGTTCGAATCCGGGCTCGGGCATGGTTCTTTTCACTTTCTTTGTTCTTTCCTTTATTTAAGAATTATTGACAACTAAAATCCACAAATAAAATGTGGAAAATGTGGAATTAAAATAAAATTAAAATAAAATTAAGATTGATATAAAATTTAAAAATATGCAACAATAACACAGTGCAACACGAAAAAAATAACCATATACGGACACCACTATGTGATAAAAGACCAAAAAAAAGACCCCTGTCTCCCAGTTTTCTCAAAGGTTTTTTTTTATTGGCCCCCAAAGATGTGGGGCCTCAGTGTCATTTTTGCAAAAAAATGATAATTTTCTCAAGCTCATATCTTGCAAACCGTTCGAAATTTTGATTTACTCTCTGAAGAAAAGTTGTAGCTCTTGTCATAAAGATCAAAAATTGTGAACAAATAAAATAAAAAAAAAACTTCATCTTCAAGGTCAAAATCGCAAAGAACTTTAAAAAATGAGCGAAAAATGGCCCAAAAAGCGTTTTTTATTTTCCGCTTTTACATACAAATTTACTTTATGAAAAATGCGCCAATTTTCTTTGGCCTGGTAGGGCTTACAGCGCTGATTAAAACCCCAAATTTTTTTTAAGGAGGCTGATCCAACTTCTTGAGATATAGGCCTTTATAGCTTGAGTATATAATCGCTTATATCTCACCCATTTCTTATCCGATCTGGTTGAGATGGGTATCGTTGAGAAGACCTTTGAAAACGCTTTAATTCTGTATATAAATATGTTAATTTTTATCAACTCATTGGGCAAATTAAAAAAAAAAGATTTTTTGACCTCACTTTTTTAATAAAATCTGGTTTTCTCAAAAAGCAGCCCTAGTAAAAAAAACCCGATTGAAGTGTAAGAAAATAAGCGATTTCTTAAAAAAAAGTTGATTTCAAAACTTTGAACGTAAATAATTGTCAGTCAGGAGGCCGAGTGTGTGAGTGCACTGTACCTTCACTGATAGTAAGTGCATTCTAATAAAAATTCTCAAGCTGGTGGGTGAGTTCCCGTGCCCAAACTGCCAAACAACTACCTGGAAGCAAACATCTGCATTGAATTCACATAAAAACAACCCAAAATATAAAAAAATACCTGGAAACACATTTTAGCTCTTGTCATAAAGATGAAATTGTGAACATATAAAATCAAAAAAACTTCTATCAAAAAACTACCTGGAAGCAAACATCTGCATTGAATTCACATTAACGCTCAAAACTGAAATATGCCTGGCCGGAACCATGTGTTTGTCCAAGGGTTAACACCGTTTAGGTAGGGCTTAGGTATCACGCGATCACGCACCGACCGCAGCAGCACAGGCAATGCAGTAAGCTCAGCACACGCAACAAGGGACGCAGCACAACAATATAAAAGCGACACGACGCTCACATCGAGGCATTACACAGCGCGACGTCAACGAGAGCTCAGCGGTGAAAGTTATAAAGTCAAAGTGCTACAGCATAATTCGCACACAACATTGGCAACTGACAATTTCAATGCTACGTTTGCGGTCATCAAATCAGAAAAAAAGTTCTACAACATTGCAAAAGGAAAAGAATATTTTAACTAGTCAATTCAAGAAAGCATATAAGTCATTTTTCGACGAATTAGACTTGACCGGTGAAAATTACACACCTAATACAGTGTGTCGCCAATGTTATATCAATCTTATGGCATGGTTGAGTGGAGGCAAACATAGTATGAAGTATTGTAAGCCGGTAAACTGGATTAATCTCCCAGGTGATCATGATTAAACCAGTTGCTATGCATGCGTAGATTACACATGTGGTCTAAATCGATATGCTGAGAGCAACAAAAGTTGTAAAGTAACTGTAACAGCCACACTACCAATGCTTGAAAATTTTGTATCACCAAGGCCACCAACTCCAGATCGTAGTACAGAATATACAGAAATGACTAGAGCAAGTGGTGTTACTTATGAAGATCCATTTGATAGCGATTATGAGCCCCAACAGGGAAGAGATGGCCCACAACTAATAACACAAATGGAAATGGATTTCATTGTGGCCATATTGGGACTATCGCAGCGACTTGCCATATTTTTGACAGCGTTTTTAAAGCAAAGAAAACTCTTACATGGTAATGTGAACTCTACGGCGTACCGCAAACGGCAAGCTGAATTTCAGAGCCTCTACACTCTAAATGATGACAATTCGTTTGCTTACTGCAACGATGTAAAAGCTTTGTTGGTAAAAATGGGAATGAACTACATCGCTAGTGAGTGGAGATTATTTATTGATGGTTCTGTTTCAAGCTTGAAAGCAGTGTTGTTGCATGTGCCGAACCGAAAACCTTCCATTCCGCTAGCAATGGGTATTAACATGAAAGAAAGCTATGAAACATTGAATGATATAAATCAAATACTACGAAAATAAATGGAAGATTTGCTGTGATTTGAAGGTCATCAACATTTTGCAAGGGATCATCGATAAGGGCGGCTTTCCAAAATTATTTTGTTTTCTTTGTAATTGGGATTCGCGCTCACCTCTGAATCAATACCAATGTAATTCGTGGAGACCAAGAGGAAGTGTGGAGGAACAAATGAAACAACATAAACTGAGGAATGCACCTTTAATAGACAATACTCAAGACATCTTGTTGCCACCGCTCCACATAAAATTGGGAATTTTTAAAAAATTCATCGAAGTGGCCGTTGTAAGTTGTCCGGACGCATTCGACTATTTGAAAAGCGTTTTCTCAAAGCGTAGCGATGACAAAATTAAAAAAGGTATTGTAGTAAATTTAAAACGAATTTTTGTTCACCTCATTGTTCTATTTTCACTTTGTTAATGTTTTCTTTTCTGTCTTTATTTTTTGTCTTCATTTTACAGGCGTACTTAATGGCCCTGACATTAGAAAACTATTCAAGAGCAACTTTGAATCATCGCTTCATGATTACAATCATTCAATGGCATGGATTTACCTTCAGCGTGTATGCACCAGAGTCTTGGGAGGGGATTGAGATGCGGAACCGGTAGCAAGAGAATGGGTGAAAGAAATGCTGTATTATTTTGAGAAAATCGGCACATCGATGACATTAAAGCTGCATTTTCTTCATTTTTATTTTGACGATTTTATCAAACAACTCCGTACCGAATCCGATGAGCAAGGAGAATGGTTTCACCAAACCACAATGCCCATGGAAAAACGGTACAAAGGCAAAAAACTCGACGCATTGCTTGCAGAGGTAATATCAATTTTATTGATGCATTGTTTTGCATTCCTTTTTTGATTTCTTTTCTAATACATTTCAGGTATGTTGGTGGAGTCACAAGATCACCCTGTATGATGTAAATGAAGTGTCTGAAGAAGAAAAAGCTGGTGATGGAGGGCAGTCTGGAAGTAACGTGCCTGTGGACACCATAAGTTCTGAATCAGAGTCAGATTCGGACGATTCGGACGACGATTTGGATCCAAAACTTAAGAGAGTGCGATTTGCAAGTCCAGGGCCATTAACATTGTAAACATAATACGAATATTTTTTTTTATATTTTTTGTAATAGATAGCATAGTATTGTAGTGCCATCCCTGCTGAGACTACTAATCCCTACAACACTGAATCATTATTACTAAATATCTATGCTACTACTCTTTGTTACATCCCTAACTCTAAATGTCAATCCATACCACCTAAGAACTAAGATTAATAAAATCAGTAATAGTATAACAATGAAACCTGCAACATGCCTTTTCACTTACGGTAGAAGGCTTTATAGTATCTCAATGTTGAAGTAAAGAAAAAACAAATGAAATTAAAAAATTTTCGGGAAATTTTTCACTTTTGCGGCTAACTAAACGGTGTTAAGAATCATTTCTAGGCAGTTCATATGTTCTAGAAACTTCCATTGTTTATTGAGATCTTAGGTTCATTTTTGTAGTTAATTATTTCCTTGAATTTTGAACGGTTGGACCTGAACAGGACCTGAACAGGAGAAAAAAGGTAAAGAAAAATTGAATTTTTTAAAGTTTTTTTGCGATTTTGACCTTGAAGAAGAATTTTTTTTGATTTTATGTGTTCACAATTTGTGTTCTTTATGACTTTGCCTCAGAGAGTAAATCAAAATTTCGAACGTTTTGCAAGATATGAGCTTGAAAAAATGACACTGAGGCCCCACATCTTTGGGGGCCCATAAAAAAACCTGGAGGACTTTGGGCAAAACTGGGAGACAGGGGTCTTTTTTTTGTCTTTTATCACGTAGTGATGTCCGTATATGGTTATTTTGCCATGACTTAAAAAATTACTCACTGTGTAACTAAAGATAACAAGAAAAAAACCCAAAATATAATTCAAAGTATCTTACATTTGATTTTTTAAAGACTTTTCGCAACTGCAACGTTATCAATCCATCAGACCTTTTATAAAGGCTGGAGATCCTGTGGTAACCGAAATAAGACAGTTAACTTATTTACCAACAGGCAACATACGGTACAAACTATCATTTTCAGAAGACCTTCAAGACTTATTCAAAATTGTGAAGTAAAACAAATGTATACGTATACATAAGAAATTCCACTAAAACAAAGAAAATGGAAGGATTTGCAGGATCTTTAAGCTATATTACCAAAAGACTGTCATTCTTATTATGATACCTTTCCAAACATTGAATAACTATATTTTAATATTTTTATATTGCATTGAATGCATTTGTTTTTTCAGTAAATTATTTAGAAATTGTAAGATTTGTTAGCATGTTGTAAAATAACACATAAACGTTGTACTGTTATTGGTTTTGTAATTTTTATTATTGTAACCAACTCGAATAAAGATTTTTTTTTGAGTACTATTATGTTTTGAAGTAGAATTACGTTTTACAGCACGGTTTGTATGTGGGTCATTTTCACAAATTTTTTCAAACACATTTAGGAAGTTTAGTTGACACTTAGGGGTATACCTAGTCTTTAATATTCATCGTACAAAGAACAAATATATGCCAAAATATCGGTTAGAGTACGAATTAAAACGAAAACTAACTTTCGATTTTGCCACTTATTTAATAAAGTCACAAAACAGCAAAATCTAAAAAAAAGCATATATTCGTATAAGAAAAAACAAGCTTCTTGAGTAGCTGCTAATGCTGTTGTTGTTGTTCGTTTGGTTCGAAATCGTGTCGTTTGTTGTTTTGCTGCTTTTGTTATGGTTGTTGTTATTAACTCGAATCACCCTTAGCAAATTTTTTTCAAATTTCAAAAAGATTTTTTAGGAGTCATCGATCATCGATTTTTAAATACTGCACACAGGATTCTCGGAATGTCCTGTTGCCATATAGCAACACTAGACAAGCTAGGTTACTGGTTTACATAAATCGTTATTTAGGCTCTTAAAAAGCAAAAGAAACTTGTTTTTGTGGATGCTTATTCAAAAAAATAAAATTAGGAATACATTTTATTACATTTGTGTTACAAAAAAATAAACTACTTCTTTGTAATTCTTTGAAAAAAAAAACTAAGTCAAGGTTTTGAATGATAAGGCTTGAAACATGATAAGCAGAGCCCAAGATCACATTTTACACAAGCTGTTCTTATTGCTCTCTTGCATCTATCTCCTGCACATCGGAGATAGATGCATTATCTACCTATTTAGTCAAGTGAATTCCTTTTTCCTTGATTTCCGTACTATAATAATAGCCCCGAGGTTTTTTTTCGTAATTCATTTCTATGAGCAATCGGACAATTTTTTGGGATTCGATTTTCTCGAATTGTTCCTGTAGCGTGAAAGCCTCCGTTTCACAAATAAACTAACAAATGTATACTGGTAAAGAGGTTGTAAAAAAGTTTTTACATCTTCTACAAAATCGTCTATCATGCACATAAGGGGTGCAGCGCAAGTTCCGAATCTTTCCTCATATTTCGGATCCGACCTTGGGTTCTTACCTTGGTATATTTCAAAGTTTATCATGTATCCTCTAGGTCAGCGTTTCTTAACCTTTTTCACTCCGCGGACCCCTAGAAAATCACGCACAAGTTCAAGGACCCCTTAATAAAAACACAGGAATAAATTTTGGACAAATTATCTTAGTACTGAAAAAATGAAATTTTTATAAAAATTAAAAATTCTGTATTAATGTGAAGGTTGGTGCTGCTTTTTTGAAACTAAATTAGTAATATTTGGGTTGATGTTTTTACTTAGTTGTAATCTCAAATCTGATTCCAATTGTAATCTGTTTCTGTATTTGTTTTTGGTGTATACAAGAGCAGAGAATGCCTCTTCACATATGTGGACGAGAAAAGCAGTAAATATTTTAGTGCTTCTGATATTTCTTTATAAACATTTTTTAAATTTACTCAAAAACTTAATAAAGACAATTCTTTCAAATTACGTTTTAAAGCTGAATAATATGATATTTCTATTAATTGATTTTCCTGTACCATTGTCAAGCCGATTTTATCTAAAACCTCTGCGTTGAAACGGTCTGCTATCCAGTTTTTATTTCTGTCGGGTTGTGGAAAATAATCTCGAAAAGAAGACGTCAAACCGCGGAGGTGTTTAATCATTTACTCTTCTACTTGCGTTGGCAACATTTCTCCACCAGAGGATTCCAAAAACGCTACCAGTGTAGGAAATTGATTATAGTTTTTTTTTTTAATTGTACGATTAGTCCAAAGGTTATGTTTTTTTATCATAGTTTCTATTTTATCTTCAACATTTTAGATGTTGTTATCTCTTCCTTGTAGACTTAAGTTCAACTCGTTCAGGGCACTAAAGATATCAGCCAAGCCACCATTGTAAGCCATTCAAAGTTATTGAAATGATTTGCATGTTTATTGGCGCTGCCAACAGAATTATTAAAAAAAAACCATTCTGATCTCATCTCTAAGCTCAAAAACACGCGACACGACTTTGCCACTAGACAACCAACGCACCTCAGCATGCAATAACAACTGCATGTGAATGCTGCCCATTTCTTCACATATCATACCGAAAATACGGGAATTTAGAGGCCTGGCTTTAATAAAATTCACGACCTGCGCTATGTCATCCAAAACTGTTTTTAATTTTTCTGGCATATTCTTAGCAGTTAATGCCTCTCTATGAATGCAACAGTGATGCCAGGTAATAGATGGATTCATCATCTTCACGCGCGCCTGAAGTTCTGTTCGTGTACCGGTCATAGCCCGAGCACCGTCGGTACTAACTGCCACACATTTATCCCACGTTATTTCATGAGTGGACATAAAGTTGTATGGTGTAGTGGACATAAATACTTAAAAAAATTATTAATTCAAATGTCCATAGATTAGACGGCGGACCCCCATATACATACTCTCGGACCCCCAGGGGTCCGCGGACCCCAGGTTAAGAAACGCTGCTCTAGGTGAACATAGTGACTAAGCTTTTTAACCAAAACGAATCGGTTTCCCTTTTACAAACTGTTTGCAGCCATGGCGTCCGAAATATGCAATCATACTCTCGTCGTATGGTCTGCTAGCGGACGCACTTTCCATAATGTGTCAGATCTTCCGAAACTACCTCTAGACTTACATAAGGATGGCTCGAAGTGGAGCATGAAATGTATCTCTTCGAAACGGTTTTTGCGCATAGCATTAAACACCATTCCGTTTCGTAGATCATCTTCGCTGTTCCACATGTTTCTAAATGACCCTGTTTGATTGTAGCCGGTCGCAATCAAAATTCCAATGAACACACGCAATTCTAAAACATTACATATACATTCAGCGTCAAAAAAAAGTGTACAGTAAATAGTTCAATGCTTACGAACTTATAACTCTGTAAAGAAAGAAGGAACAATAAAAACGCTTTCGTTTTTTAAAAGTGTATTTAAAATAAGTTTATTTAAACAGAAACAAAATTCATTAAATTCTTCTTAACCTTGAAATTGTTGTAAAATCGCAAAACGGCCTGATTTTACGCATAAAAAAAAGTGTACACTCTTATTGGTTTTAATGTTCTCTGGTTATAACGGTCATTTTACGACTAATTTGGTTTTGTTTAGTTGCATTTGCAATGCAGTTGTCTTTATGCAAGTGATCGGTGAGGTTGTTATTCTTCTATTAAGAATCATTAAATAAATATACACCATGGGCAAACAAACTGCAATAGAAACACGTAATTTAGTCGTAAAGTTATCAGCACAAGGCAAATCTTTAAGAGAAATTGCTAGTATTATCGACAGAGGTCGTAATACTGTTAAAAAATTACTAGACAAATTAAAAAATTCGGGAAGTGTTGAAGATCTTCCGCGTTCCGGCAGGCCGAACATTTTGTCAGGTGTGGACAAAAGAGCGATAGTACGAAGGGTTAGGACTAATCCTTCTGAAAGTGCAGTAAAAATAGCGGATGAACTCACAACAACAATGTGAGCAGGAATTAGTGCCAGTACCGTTCGCCGTGCACTGCATGAAAATGGTTTACATGGTAGAGTTCCGAGAAGAAAACCACTTATTTCTAAGAAGAACCAAAAAAAGCGTCTGGAATATGCAAAAAGGCATAAAAATGAAGACTTAACCGTTTGGAATAACTGCTTATTTACACTTTTTTTTTGATGCGTAATATAAAGCATTTTTTCAATTTAATTAATAATTTTAAGTTGAAGCAGATTTTAATGAATTTTTGTTTCTGTTTAAATAAACTTATATGAAATACACTTTAAAAAACGAAAGTGTTTTATTGTTCCATCTTTCTGTACGGAGTTATTAGTTTGTAAGCATTGAACAATTTGCTGTAAACTTTTTTTGACGCTGACTGTACATTAGGAAAATAAAAAACGCTGAGAAAGTCCTTACCCCTACTAGTGAGTTTTTCCTAGGGTTTAAGGCGATCTCCCTCCATATGAGGTGGTTCAATATACAGTGCTCGCACATTAGTTGGAGCTAAACTCGTCATCAACACACAGTTCTTCTAAAATTTTCAATGCATCTTGCAAGGAGAGTGGTCTTTGAAAAATTAAAAACAGAAGAGAAAAACTGTATTCAACCAAAATATTTATACCTAATTAAAAAAAAAACCGGTTAAGCAAAACAAAAATATCACACCGAAAAACAGTTGCCTAGCCAGCCTAGAGTGTCCATATGGACACACGCAAAAGAAACTAAGAAAAGTCCACAACAAATATTTTATAAATAACACTCTTATAAAATATTATAATCTGCATCAAATACTTCTAGAAAAATCACATTTAAATACGCTATTAAAATAATTTGTTTATATTTGAGACATACTTTCTTTTCTGTGTCAATTTTTTTGGCACTCATAATTTTTCACTCATTTGACGTTGCTCTCGCTCCTACTAAAAAACACGCACTAATGCTCAAATAATTTTTTGTAATAAAAGAAACAATTTTGCGTTAAAAATAAGCTTAAAAGTAACGGTACCTGCAATGGTTTCAATGTCATGGTCATTTAAAAATTGTTCTATCGTGCGTTGCCATACGGCAACGACAGGGCGATTCGGGTTAATGTAAGTTAACGTGATAAACATTTATTTCTTCACATTATGAATAATATGCTGACTCCAATAGTTAACGTAATAAATATATATCTCTACAAATAATGAATTATTTGCTGACACCGTGGTTTCCAAAACACGCGCATCCGCTGCAGATCAACATACCGTGGGACTAAACGTCAGCAACATCGTGTCCCTAAAATAAATCAACAAAACAATACCGGCGGCAGAGCAGCTTAAGGTGTAGTATTTAAGTTACGAAAAAAGGTTAGTTAGTTTAAGTTTAGAATTGAAATAATAAAGATCGCTTTCAAGCGAAAATATTTTTTAAGCGAATTTAATAAACAAAAGTTTAATTTATAAATGTAAGATTTATATATATAAATACACATAAGATACTTTAGTTTTTGTACTTTGTTATTGGTTTTGTTTATTTTGATAAAGATAAATACAATAGAGAAAACAGATGCGTCTAGCTACAGAGCCAGTATGTATTTTTATTAATGGCCGCTTTACATTGTCCTACTGTGTGTTACGACATGTGAGATAGAAAGTGTAATTGAATTTCATCATGCTGTCATTTTTAATTTTTGTATGAAGAAATTAATTTTTTGCTTTTAGACTATCTCACAGAGTCGCACCACATTCTTATACTTTATACTATACTAAAACGTGAAAATTTGAGTAATGAATCAGTTTTTAATGCATTTAAAGCCTCTACAAAGTTCAATAAGCTGTAAAACTGCTTCCTTCTGTTATTCCATTTGAAAATACATTACAAGTTTTAAAGTTTCTCACTTAAATAATAAATTTCAAGTAATTTTATGGTAAAATGCATCTCTGGTGGGATAGAATGTGTGATGAAATAAGAAACAAACCAAAAAAATAATATGTTGTACGACATGCAAAAAAAATCAAAACAGACTCAAACACACATTGCTTTCCGTTGTTTACACCATCTCACATTCTATCACACATGAAAACTTTGACATGTGTTAACACACAGTAGGATGATGTAAAGCGGCCTTAAGCAGGCTTGCGCATACGTTATTAAGAATGCGTTGTTCTTTGAAAATCTATTTATTTTTGAAATACCATAATAAATTCGAATTATTTTTGTTATCAATATATATAAAAACGGATGTATGTATGTGGGTGTGTGGCTATATCGCATATAGACTCCAAAACCTCTTAACCGATCTTTATGACATTTTCAGGGAAATTGAAGCCACATCCTGAGAGTGTTCCTGTGAGGTTTGGTAAGAATTGAACAAGGGGGCGTGGTACCTCCCATACAAGCCAAATTGGCGCTATCGACTACAAACAAAAAAAAGTTTATGTATCAGACGGTTGTGATCGTAAAAAACTAAAATTTAGTAATTTTGTTCAGATGGTTACTGTCGGTAACTGCAAAAAAATGGGCGTGGTCTCAATATATATATGCCCACTTTTTCGAAATCATGGCAACTCCGGAGTTCTACATATTTTTATAATCAAACTTGCTGTGTAGTCACCATATATAAATATTTTCACGCCCACTTTTGCAGCCCACAAACCAATATCTTTATATATAAAAAGCAAAACGATGTATGTCTGTGTGTGTGATGCCTATAGACAACAAAACTACTAGACCTGAAGTTTTGGCAGTCGATTTGTTTGAGATACGAGATGGTTGAGCAAAAAATTGCCACGCCCCCTTTTACCGCCCCAAAATCAACAAAAATTTTATATTACAGTCGTTTTGGGTCGTATAAGGATAATTTAGTGATTCAGTTTGTATGGTTACTGTCGACAACTATACTAAAAATGGGTTTCCACGCCCCCTTTTACCGCCCACAAATCAATGAAAATGCTTTATATCTGACGGTTTTGGTCGTATAAGACTTAAATTTGATAATTAAGTTTTTATGGATATTGTCGGCAACTGTACTAAAAATTGGTTTCCACGCCCCCTTTTACCGCCCACAAATCAATAACAATACTATATTTCGTACGTTTTTATCGTATTAGGCTTTAATTTAGTAATTGAGTATGTACCGTTACTGTCGAAAACTGTACTAAATATGTGTGTGTCCACGCCCCCTTTTGCCGCCCACAAAACAACGAAAATGCTTTATTTAATACGATTCGGTCGTACAAGACTTAAATTTGGTAATTTAGTTTGTATGGTTACTGTCACCCACTGTACGAAAAATTGGTTTCCACCCCCTTTTTTCCGCCCACAAATAAGTGAAAATGCTATATTTCAAGCAGTTTTGGTCGTATAAGACTCACATTTGGTACTTAAGTTTGTATGGTTACTTTCGGCAACTGTACTAAAAAGGGGCGTTATTGCTATATAGCCACACCAACTTTTTGAGAAATCATTAAAATTGACTACTGGGTCGATTGATCTAAAATTTTGGCTTAGTTTGTATGGTTACTGTCAGAAACTGTACTAAAAATTAGTTTTCACGCCCCCCTTTTACCACCCACAAACCCAAGATAATTTTTTGCTTCAACGGTTTGGGCTACTCTCGGTAAGTGCACTAAAAATGGGCCTGTCCCACTTTAGTTGAACTTACTTTTTGGGGGGTCAGCAAAGTGCACCAGGCTTAAGCTAAAATGAGCTGAAATTTTGGCAGTCGATTTGTTTCGAGAACGAGATGGTTTAAGAGAAATAATTTTGCTGCATCCCTTTTACCGCTTACAAAACAACAATAATGCTATATTTCGCACGGTTCTGATCGTATTAGACTAAAATTTAGTAATTTAGTTCATATGGCTATTTTCAGCAGCTATACTGAAAATGGTGAATATATGGAATGGTGAAATGGTGGTATATCTTGACATTTTCTTATATGGTAGTAAGGCGGTCTGTGGCAAAACAACGTCTGCCGGGGAATACTAGTATAATATAAATGTTGATTAATTATTTCAAAATCACGTATTTTATTTGATGCTTACATTCAACCAGCAGCACAATACAACAGCAAATAAAGCTTTCCTCTCGTTGTCGCGAGAGTTTCTCACAATATGACACGGCAGCCATGTTTCAGTGAATTCTTGCTGTCATACAGTGTTGATTAATTTTCTTTGCAATTATTTTGAGGAGAGTTGCCAGAATTGAGTTATAAGCATAAATTATGTTTTGCATCCTTGCCAGCCATCTTTTTGTGACACTGCACGGATGTTTGACAATCACACAAGAACCACAGAACCGATTAAGAAGATTTAGGTATCAAACGATTTTTTATTTAAACTAAATCGCTATATACTGTTAGATTTGACACACCTACTTTTTACGCCCACTTAATACAAAAAATGCTGTATTTTTGATCGTATAAGACTACAATTTGGTAATTTACTTTGTATGGATGCTTCCGCTAACTTTACTAAAAAAGGGCATGGCCCACTTTAATAACGTCCACTTTTTGGCGGATAAGCGTGGAGTAAACCACAGTGCACTAGGTTTAAGCTGAATTGGTCTGAAATTCTAACAGTCGATTTGTTTCGAGTACTAGATGGTTTAAGTGAAAAAATTATGCCACACCCCCATTACCGCCAACAATTAAACAAAAATGGTATATTTCGAACGGTTTTGGTCGTATTAGACTAAAATTTGATAATTTAGTTCATACGGTTACTTTCGGCAACTTTACTAAAAATGCATGACAATTCGTATATAGCAGTAAAGAGTATAAATCAATCAGAATGCTGTATATATCGAAGGTTCTGATCGTCATGCATTGATGTTTCAGAAGGAATTGTATGGCATGTGTTGTTCGAAGGTCAATTTACACATTTTCACAAATTTACAAAAGGATAGATAAGGAAATATATTAAAACAGAAATTTATGCATATAGCTTTGGAATGCTTTGAAATATTTAAAAATAAATTTCACAGAATTTATTTCTTAAGCATAGTACTCTGTTCAGTTTCACGTAAAATTCCACTCAAATCTCTACACAAAATATGACAGCTGCGAAACAAGGGTGGAAATTTTCACAACATTTTCGTCAGAGCAGTACTCTGTTCCGCAGCGTGAAATTATCGCAACATGTTTGTGAGCAACATATTTTTACGACAATTTAATTGTTCTGCCTATTTATTTGAAGTGAAAAGAGAGAGATCATATTAAATCTCCCAACATATTCTCTGAATCTCTCTGAGAAACGTTGCCATAGAAATTCCTCGCAACAAACTTTAAGTCAGAAATTTCACGCAACAAATAAATAGATGTTGACAGCGAAATTTCACGCAAACAAACAGAGTACTAGGCTTTAACTTATATTTGAAAAAATTTTTCACAGAAATTTGTTTTTAAAGCCTAGTACTCTGTTCGTTTGCGTAAAATTTGGCTGGCAACATCTATTTATTTGTTGCGTGAAATTTCTGACTGAAAGTTTGTTGCGAGGAATTCCTATGGCAAAGTTTCTCAGAGAGACTCAGAATAAGTTGGGAGATTTCATATAATATCTCTCTTTTCACTTCAAAATAAATAAGCAGCACAATTAAATTGTCGGGAAAAAAATTTTGCTTAGAAACATGTTGCGATAATTTCACGCAGCGGAACAGAGTACTGCTCTGACGAACATGTTGTGAAAATTTACACGCTTGTTTCGCAGCTGTCACTTTTTATATGGAGATTTGAGTGGAATTTCACATGAAACTGCACAGAGTACTAAGCTGTAAAATGTAACAAATGAACAATGTAAAAAACATAACAACAACATTTTAATAATAAATGATGTTATATTAAAAAGTAGAGAAAAAAAAAATAAAAAATAAATGTACAACACAAACAACTTTTGGCCTATTTCTGCGTACAAATTGGATATTTTAGAGGTTTTGTGAAAACAATATAAAACATTGCATTGGCGAGGTGACAGTAAACCTTTTCTCTTTTTCCCAATTTACTTAATTGAACATTCAGACAAAGAAAATTTGATGAAAATCGATTTAAAAATAGCGGAGATGTTTGCTTGCTAATTTAAAACTTGAAATTTCAATAATTTGTTTCTCATTGTGAGGCTTAAGAAAATGCGTTATACTGAAAAAATCTATAGTTTTTGAGAAATCGCAAAAATTTTTATGTCAGAAAAAGATGCCATTTATAGTTTTTTAGAGCAATTCTATAGTTTTCCAGATATCGCCAAAAGTTTGATGTCACTATAATGAATTTTTTTTTTAAATTTAAGAAGAATTTATTTATGTTCAGAATCCATGTTAAAAAATTACATGTTTGATTAAAAAAAAAATATCTGGCCATTTCAGCACTTGGAAGGACTTTTACCTAGCTTCTATTGATCAATTGTGTTGTGCGTGTTATTAAACGTACGATCACAAATGACCGAGAACTGGACCTACCTATTCAATTGAAAAAACTTTCTGTCAGAGCTGGAATTGAACCCGGGCTACTGCGGTTCTTTAGCTTAGGGGCCACGCACTCTACCCACTAGGCTACGGTCACCATTTTTGATTACAAATGTTCAGAATTTAATGCAGGACTTTTTCAAAATTCCAAAAACAATAAAGTCAGGCAAATTTATATCATCATAACAATTACCGTTTAAATAAGGTATTCAAATGAAATAAAGTAATTTTTTTATATTTATACTAATTTTTTCATAATTAAACAAAACAAACACAATAATTATTACATATGGTATTTGATTTACTTCAACTAAATACATTTAATTTAAGATTTGAAAAGTTTATATGGTATTTAGCATTCTTTATGCTTTATGCTAGTACTATACATAAAGCCAGTATAAAGAATGTTAGCATGTAAGTGCCTTTTATTCTTACTTTTCATTTTCCTTTTATTTTTGACGTGTTCTTGAAATCATGTCTTTCAGGTGGGGGGATCACGCCCACTTCGATTTGCATATGTTTGAACACAAAAACAAGGAAAGGGGAAAGGAGAAAAAATTTGTTAAAATAAGTAAATTGCCTTTCTTGGCTAATAAATAAATAAATGTTTGTTATTCATTATTTATCTGTTGTTATCAATTTGAATTTGGCAGAAAAGATTCTCTAGCCAATGTTTTTGCCAATTAATATTATCCAAAAATTTAAAGTCTAAAGCTTTTGCTATTTTCATTATTCTTAGTTTACACTAAAACTCGATTGAGTGAAATTGATTGCATTATACTATGGCTTGACGTGCCGTTCAAATATCGAATGCTGCACAAAAATATTTTTTTACATTAGAAAATCTTGGCAAGACTACCCAAATACAAACACACACAAGCAAAATATAAATTTAAAATCGAAAAAATGGCGGAACTTGATGGATACAACTAAAAGTTTTTTGGATTGCTTTCAATTGTTCGAATAGGTTCAAAGTTGTTGCTATCGAAAAGGTTTAAATTTATTGTTGTTTGAGAGAGGAGAATAAGATTTATTTTATGTTTATAACAATCTGACACATGTTCGATGACATTGTTTGGCAATATTAGCAATCATTATTTTGTTAATGGAGGCAAATAAATAACTCGTAAATATTATACTCGCAATGCTGCATAACTTTGATATACATTCGTGCCAAAAGAATTTCGAAATATTCACGTTGTAAAGAGAGTAGCTTATAGTCTTAGAGCTAGCGAACATTTTGTAAACCCTTTTGGCCCTAGAGGTGGCAATTGCCACCATCAAATTCAGAGGTTTGCATTACAGGCGCAAAGGGATATTTATGGTACTTGCTGCTAGGAAGAGCTTCAAACGGCCTCATCGTGTCGCAAGTGCAACAATGAAAAAAACAAAAATTTCAAATTTTGTTTTAGTGTTATTTACGTAAGTAATAAACAATAGGAGAAAAGTAATTTTTTACGGAAAATAATTCATGGCTGAAAAAGGTAACCTACGGTAGGGTTGTTTTTGCATTACGCAATTTTATAAAATAAAAAAAAACACTTGAGAATTTTTCAACGAAACATACTACAGAATATAGGCGGTTAGAATGTAGTGTATTTGCATACTTTGATTTATAAACATACTCTTAAAATCGCGAATTGTGGCAAACAAGGGCCCATTGACACCTGTTGGACAATATGTTGAGCTATTTGCTGAATCGAACCAACTGATTCAACTAGTGAAGGAACCCACTTTTTTCCCCCAAAGTGATTTGCAAAGCCATAATATCCTTGACCTTTTTCTGACTTCACTTCATGAAAAATATGATGTGAGTGTCAACGCACCTCTTGGTAACTCGGACCATTGTACCATCTCCGCTGTTTTTCCATATTCTAACTCCTGCACCTCTACGCCTAAGGCCCCGAAGAGGACTGCATGGTTTTATGGAAGCGCAAATTGGACTGCGTTAAATCGCAACTTCAATTGGAAATTATGTTTCGCTGATAGAAATGTGAATGCCGCGGCTGTCATGGTACAAGAAATTATTTTATTGGGTATGCGGGTGGGTATTTCATTCCCAATAAGATGAGAAGCATTAAACCAAAATACCACTCATGGCTTAATGAGACTTGCAGGATTGCAGTCAAGTCCAAAGAGGAAGCTTTTCAGAATTGGCGTTCTAAAAAGAATACTGATACTAAAAGACTTCGCATCGAGGCAAGGAATCGCTGTAATGCAATTTTAAAACGCGAAAAGTTTCTGCACGAAGCTCGCATTCGAGAACAGGTTATTCTCTGCCCCAAAGGGAGCAAAAATTTTTGGTCATTTTTTAAAAGAGTTAAGAACCAGACATCGTCATCGATTCCAGCTCTTTTAAAAGATGACCAAATCTTCACTGACTCGGCTGATAAAGCGAACCTATTGGCTAGATTGTTTGCACAAAATTCCTCTTTCTCGGATAGCAATCAGCCACTGCCCTTTGTTGAGGGTGGATCTTCTGCAATGCAGGAGATATACTTTCGAACGAGAGCAGTTAAAAGGGTCCTTAAAAATCTCAACGTTAACAAAGCCTCTGGTCCTGATGGCATACCGCCAATTGTGCTTAAAATGTGTGTTTTTTCGCTGGCTCGGCCTTTGCGCAACCTTTTCAACATCTCCTACAGAACAGGAATATTTCCATTTTGTTGGAAGGTGGCAAATATCCAGCCGGTACCTAAAAAGGGTGATGCCACGAACCCTGCAAACTACCGACCCATTGCGATATGCTCTACGCTTTCCAAAGTTATGGAGAGCGTAATAAACTTCAACGTTGTGAACTATCTGGAGCATTACCAACTGCTCAGTGACCGTCAATATGGCTCAGTAGGGCTCGCTCTACTGGTGATCTTATGGCGTTCTTAACCGAAGAATGGAATAAATGCGCTAAATTTTTCGGCGAGAGCAGGGTTGTTGCTCTGGATATTTCAAAAGCGTTCGACCGAGTGTGGCATAAAGCGCTCGTGTCAAAACTTGCTGCATATGGTTTTGGTAGTAATTTTGCTCGATGGATCACGTGTTTTCTCAAGGACAGAACGATTCGAGTCGTAGTTGACGGTATTTCGTCCGAGAAGCACGCCATCAACGCAGGAGTACCGCAGGGTTCAGTTCTATCGCCAACCTTGTTTCTGGTTTATATCAACGACCTTCTGTCGTTGACGCATAACCCAATTCATTCGTTTGCGGACGACAGCAGCATTTGTCATTCATATTCATTCAAAAAACGCCCAAGCTCTATAGAGATTGAGAGAAAAAGGCAAAATATGAATGACACACTCCTTAATGATCTACAAAAAATCTCCGAGTGGGGTCTTGCTAATAGAGTAGAGTTCAATGCAAGCAAGACCCAGTGTTGTCTGTTAACCCACAAGCGGATGGATTGCCCCTTAGCTCCCCTCAATATGAATGGTGTGGATCTTGTGGAATCAGCCGCTCTTGACGTTCTGGGCGTATCGATCCAATGTGATCTTCGTTGGAATGATCATATTTTCGATGTGTCGAAAGAAGCGGGCAAGTGCCTAGGTTTTCTAAAACGGTGCAAAAAATATTTCACTTCAGCTGATCTTCGCATGATCTACACCTCATATATTAGGCCGAAAATGGAGTACAATTCGCACATTTGGGCAGGGGCTTCAAGATCTTATTTGGAGCTTCTGGACCGAATTCAACGTCGTGCGATATATTTGATAGGAGATGAAAGTATTTCATCCTCTCTCAACTCTCTTGAGCATCGACGTAATGTAGGTTGCCTAAGCCTTCTGTATAGGTATTACCATGGGAAGTGTTCAAGGGAGATACATGGCCTGACGCCACCAGCTCGTGTGTTTCCCAGGTCCACTCGGGCAGCTGTCCAAGCCCACCCCTTTACCATTGCATCGATGCCTAATAGAACCTCGCATTACCGCAATAATTCGTTCTTTAGTCGCGCGGTTAAGTTGTGGAATAGTCTCCCTGCGAGCGTGTTTCCCGGCAGTTTTGAGCTGTGCAAATTCAAAACAAATCTTCACCGACACTACTCCATCTATCCACCCTCCAACTAACTATCACCCATCTTCCGAATCAACACAATGCTTACGCATTTATAGGGGGCATCCCCTGAGCGTTGGTTCAGTCTAAAAAAAAAAAAAAAACAAGGTAGGTTCAACTGAAAACTATAGTGTAAAACACTGAAAGCTCAAAATTTACCTTAACAATTGTTTTCAATCCGTATATCCATTTTAAAAAGTTTAGTTTAATTAATTAAAAAAATGTACAAATATGGATATAATTTCTAGATTTTCAAAAATAGTTTCTATACAAATTTTGTAGACAAATATATCTTATCCTATTTAATTAGTGAACCTGAATTAATTCGAAATAAGATACAGAATAGTTTCAAAAATCGTCTATGAAGATATCCTGTTATTGTGCTTGAAGAAATGAAATTTCTATAAATAATTCGAAGTCATCGGTTTTAGAAGTTAGTGACTCTTTGAATTTATCGTTTATAACTTTAAATGCTACACTGGTTCTGTAAACTACCTTCTTTTAATAGACAGTGAACTTCAAAGGAATTGGAAAAAATTGGAAATTTACGTGTATTTATCAAGCAGAAATTTTTGGGTATAAAAAGCATCACCGAAACCAAGGAAGGAGTCTTTGGCGATGTTCAACCATATTCCGAAGGAGTTTCGTAACCAAAGACGAAGCATGGATACATAAAACACACTAAGGAACAGTCAAAGCAGTGAAATGCTCCGAGTACACGTGCAACATAAAAGTCTAAGGTTAGTCTGTCGACCAACAAGTTCATGGCAACAGTTTCTTAGGATGCATACGGAGTCAGACCCATCGATTGTCTTGAAATGACAAAACTATCAGCGGTAAATATTACTCACAGCTATTTCACAGAATTGTCATTGATTTAATGCAAAAAAGACCGCATGTGGCAAAAAAAAGTGCTCTTCCACCATGACAACGCATCGGGACATACGTCTGTAGTCACCATGGCAAAATCAATAACTACGAAATGCTACCCCATCCACAATACTCTCCATATTTAGTCCTCTGCGACTATTTTCTATTTCAAAACCTTAAAAAAGACACAGTTTCGATAGTATCGTAAGTATAGACGTAGAATTTATTTTTATACAGTAATAGAGAAAAAGTCTGGTTTTTTCATTTATATTCTTCAAAACTTTTTTAAAGTATTTCATCTTCTAAATAAAAATTATTCAAAAAGAAATTTGTTGTTGTTATCCTTCTCTAAACTTACCTGATCTTAAAAGCTCACAATTAAATTCATGTAAAATTTGTTTTGTTTTATAAAAAGTTTTCATTTGATATTTATGGTGATGAATTTGTTGTTCTTTTTCATTTGTTTTGTTGGTTAAAACTAAATGTAATTCAAAGTTATGTTTAATTATTGGAAATTAATATGGGTAAATTAGAATTATTTAATTTTCCTGTAGTAAAGAGCATATACTTATATGTATCTTTTAAAAGTAATTTAAAATTAAAATTTTAGTTAACAAAATAAATTTTTAATATGGAAAGAATATATTGCATAATAAAAATAATTCGAATTTATTATGGTATTTAAAAAATAAACGTAGTTTTTAAAGCACAACGCATGCTTAGTAACGCATGCGCAAATTTGCGTAGTAGTATACATTCAAGCTTAAAATAAACATTCGTTTTATTCGTACTCCAAATCATGGTAGAATAACCAGGTAGAGCCGACTCGGAAAGGAATGAAGTAGAAAGCAGAGAAAAGCGAGCTAGTTGTCAAAATCAGCAGTTCATGTCGAGTAAAAATTAAAGGCTTGATTACCCAAGCGTAACGTGAGGTGGCGCAGCAGGATGTAGCGTAGTGTGACGTTGCCTCGAGGATAAGCGATTACCGAAATCGTAATCCAACGAAGTGCAGGCGGAGTAGTGCAGGGCAGTCATTTTATTCTAGTAGGCTTATTTACTTCTCCTCGTCAATAAAAGATTGCATTCTTTCTTATATAGCATTAAAATTTACAATAATGTGAAGTTAAACAAATTGTTCGCTTGTAACACAGTTGTCAAACTGTCAAAAATCGTAACGTTGCGTAGAAATTTATTTTCTACAGACTTCTACGCTGCGTCACGGCACGTTACGATTTCGGTAACGACTTGTACACATTTATCATTAAACAGATTTTAGCTTGACAATTGGCAACGTCGCGCTACGTTACCTTACGCTTGGGTAATCCAGCCTTAAGAACATTTAAAAAATTTCAGCTAACTGAACCAACAACAATTACCAAGCAAATCTAAAACAACGACGCACAGAAAAGAGCAAGATCACATCGGTTGAGCAGCGTTAGAGGGGATGAACCGAATCGTCCATAGAAAATAAACAGAACTTTGCTTACTATGTCCCGCTTTTCACTCGTTACACACGACAATTCTCGAGCTTGCGGCGAAAGCAATTATTGCTCTGGTAGCAAGATCTCTTTGTCCCGCTTTTCACTCGGCAATAATTGCCTTTGCCGCAAGCAGTTTGTGGATTATTCGCCCGTTTGGGGGGGCTTACGAAAGTCCCCTCTAAACCCGAGTAGTCAACAAACTACATGTGGCGAAAGCAATTATTGATCATAGCTAGTAGCAACATTGCCAGTTATGTTGAAAAAATTTTATGTTGGAAACTATATGTTTTTTATTGTTTGTGCATAAGTTACTTATTGTGGTATTTTTTAATGCGAATGAGATTTTTGTGGCAATTTTAAATGCATATGGAATTTGTGGTGGTATTTTTAAAACGCGGTATTTTTGTGGTAATTTTTAATGATCGTGGGATTTTGATACTGTTTTATTGCGGTAGAAACTTGTTTGTTTTATCTTTACCATGGTAATTTTTGTTGTATTTAATTTATGTTACTGTCAAAAATAAATTTTTTGTCGGAATTGTTTTAAATTTTAACTGCCACCTTATCTAGTAGTATTACATTTTTTTGTAGCCACATACTGGCTCTCTAGCTACATGCATCTGTATTCTCCATTGTATTACAACCCATCAAGCCATGAATGTCACTGTTCCAGCTAAACGGTACTTAAAACGGCAGCGTCTGATTTGCTGGTATGAAAACGACATGTTTTTGTACCTTTAAACCGTTCTCTATATAATCGTAAAATTCTTTTTTATATTTATCAAGAATCGAATTGTCATATTCGCTTGATGCGTCGTTTGTTCTTGCTTTGTTCCCTCTATTTTTCACCCGATCGCCAAAAAACTCTAAAATATGCATTGAATCTTGTATTGAAATCATGGTAGCGCAGTTCAGTTGCCGTTTACTGTTTAGTTAATTGTTGCAACTTAATAAAAACCATTTTAAGAAAAGGTTTAAATTGTTTAACAACAAATAAAATTAATATGCAACATAAAGTTTTCTGTATGATCTTGTTATTTTTGATGTTGATTTTCTATGATTTAAATAAAAATTCTAATTGTTTGAGAGTTTAAATCATTCTTCATTTTAAATTCAAATTATAGTTGTTTGATAGTTTAAAATCGTTTATTGAGCTTTAGGTCAGGTTAGAACAATTAATTGCTCTAACTAGTTAATTAATTAGCTAACTAATTAATCAACTACTGATGTTTTTCTTTTAATATTGAAAATGTTGTTTTTGTTTCTTTGAAAAAAATTCGTTGGAGCAATTTATTGTTCTAACCTGACCTCAAGCTCAATAAACGATTTTAAAGTATCAAACAACTAGAATTTGTATTTAAAATCAAGAATGATTTAAACTATCAAACATTTAGAATTTGTATTTAAATCATAGAAAATCAACATTAATATACAACTTAATAAATGGTACGCTTATATGAAACACACAATGCATAGTTTGTTGACAACGAAACGGTCCGCTTCAGTGCTTTTAAAAGTGCACACCGTTTTCAACGGAGCCGATTGGCTATCTGGGAAACGAAAAAAATAAAAGCAACGGATGTGTATGTATGTTTTACATACATATTAATAAACAACAACAACAAAATCAGCACAACAACGAACGACGTGATTACGAACCAAACAAGCAAACACAACAACAACAACAACAACCTTAAAAACACCATAAGCAGCTACTGCAGCTAAGGGCCCACCCAAAATAGAAGTTTTGCTCCGTAACGAGTAAAAACGTAAGTGTTCGGTTAAATACATATTAATGTTGTAACCCAAAATGAGCAAACGTAACTGAACGAAACTAAACGAAACAGTTTGACAAGACGTATTATTTCGCAAGAACCGAACTGCTAGAGTAGCAAATCGTCAACAACAGCTGTGCAGAGTGCGTTTTTATATTATTTTCACCGATGCAAAATCATCTGCTACAAAATTCTCTTTACAGTCTGATGATGACTCTTTTGCACGTTGATTTTTCTTCTGAAAAGTAAATTTGTAGAAAGCCTTTTTGAAACCTAACTACAAATATATCTAATTCATATCTACCCTATTTTCCTAAATTGTTTTTCCCTACTCCTTTTCCGCCCGCGTTGAAAATTACCCTGAATTTTTTGTCATACTTTTTTTTATAGATTTCTTTAGATTCTTTTTATGCGGTGATGATCATATCAATTGTGCTACACCTAGTGTTCACCCTCGATTTGAATTTTTTTAACTCGGACCGGAGTAGGAATAATTTCTTGAGGCATTATGTAAGAAGTTGACCGAATGCCAGTGAAAGTGGAAGGTGTTTCATCGGAAATCGGGTATAACTGCATTATTTCAGGTGAAGCGGTAGGCGGTTGTAAAGGATCCACATTTTGCACATTCTCAACTGTAGCATCAATTTCGTCTGCTGCCACAAAATCGTGATCGCTAAAGATTTGCCTATTAAAAGAGCATATTCCAGTTGACGAAAATCCTTTGACAGAAATTTCACCAGTTTGAGCTTTTACATAAGCTCGACCGAACAGTTGCATTATATCAAAATGTATTAATGCTTTTCTATTATTTATGACCCAACATCTTATTTCCTAAGTCAAATATTTTTTTAAAGGTCCCATGAAAGTTTTGTCAAGAGCAAGCGCGTCGGAAGCTAATTTCATCTGGGGGGGCAGTACAAATGGTGGTGCAAAAAAAGTTCACCAAAATTTCTTCAAAGAAACATTAATGTGAATAAACAAATTTTTTATTTTAGTTTAAATAAAAAATATATAAAAATATATAAATAATATTAAAATTTCATTATTTTTAAAAGTTCTTCCAATTTCAATATTAGAGGTCATTCTTTAAAGGATCTTTCATATGGTAATATGAAAATATAAGAAATAATAGTTGCTTTTATAAAGCAAGACTAGGTATATCTTTACATGGTTTAAATGCAATAAGGTACAAAAAGTTATATCAATTTAAATTATTCCAAAATGTTTCTTTCTGTCCTTGCGAGAAACAAACTCTTTCACCACCTCCATCGAATTCAATTCTTCGGTTTTATCTTTATGAATGTGTATAAGTGCCGCATGAGTGAGTCGTTTCTGTGTCATAGTTGCTCGAAGATACGTTTTAAGTCGTCTTAGTGCACTAAAAGAACGCTCAGATGAAGCTGCTGATGCAGGCAGAGTCAAAAGCAAAGCAATAAGTTTTTCAACTTCATTTAATAGTTTTTTTACAGTATCCGAATTTTTTGCAAATTGGGATACAATGCCACTACAATTTCAAGGTGTTTGGCCAGGCAATTGCTTCAGCAATTTAAGTTGCGCGTGGAGGTCGCTCACATCAAGGTCATCTGCATTAAGATCTAGTTTTGTTTTTAGATTTTGTTCAGAAGGCACTTTTCCGTTGAAGGCTTCGATTACGATATTTTCCAACGATTCCAGAGTGTCAAGATCTGTTTAAATGTACAATAAGATTTACAAAGTGCCAGTTTGCACTAGCTTCGCTCAACCGACTCACCGAATGTTAAATTAAAGTGAGTCGGTTGAGTGAAGCTGGTGTAAACTTGCAAAAATAAAAAAAAAGTAAAATATCAATCTGTTTGATCGAATCTAGCCGTTATCTCATTTGAGAGAAGATCTAAAATTTCGAAATAATCTTTTCGTAGCCGATCATATAATTTCAACTGTACTGTAGGAACCGAATTTGAAGTTTGTTCAAAGCGTCGAGGTGGATTTTCATCAACTAATTCACAGTAGGGGCTTTCGCATGGTCCAAAACATTGGACCAACATGGCAGATTGTACAACATGTAGTACCATGCGTAAGCTAAAACGATAGTCGAAATTTTTGATTTTTTTTCTTCCGATTGTACAATATTGTACAACTATGTAAAATTACTGCTCAATTGTTAGTGCATCTAAAAGTTGCTTAGCTATTAGCCGGATGTGTTCTGCTTGAGAGCTTGCAATTAATGATGTTGCTTTACAAGTTGGATCGTTCGAACGCTCAATCAAATAGTCCCATTAATTTTCCATCAACTTATCGTACAACATGTCGTCCAATATGGAAAGCCCCTAAGAACATGTAAAATTTTTTCTTACCAGAGTTGCAAAATTAACACGCATTAAGCTTCATACTTAAGGGTACTTTTAAACTGAAGTGGTGGGTTTGCAGTAGAAACTCTACATTTTGTTCTATCTTTTTGCAAACACAGAGAAAGAAAATGGTTATCCGCAAGCATGCTTATGAAGAAGGGAGAAAGAAGAGGAAAATATATAATACAAAAATATTATCGTTGTAAAAAAAAACTGATATTTTGAATAACTTTTGAAGTTTTCCTTTTTAATTGTTTACCTAGCTAAAACAATTATGTTTTATTAATTCCCCCCGCTTCCAACGCCAATGGTCAAGAGGTTGAATTTTATGGCTAAAATGTGGAGGAATCGAAAGGATGCGAACATGGTTACTAGCCAGGCCAATGATTTCAATGTTTATCGTACGGCTCGCATGCACGTCCAATATGAGCAATACAGGAGACGATGCAGAAGGTTTTACTGTTGCAAGAAAGTGCCCGAACAATTAAGTAAACAAATGTGTACGCATCACATTAGTTGCAAATGTGTAAGCATCAAATAAAATGCGTGATTTTGTAATAACTAAAGAATAAATATTTCGAAAACAGTGATAAATTATGACAATCTAAATTATCATAGGAATCGAATAAAAAAAGAATTATCAAAATCGATTCATCGGTTACCGATCTTATTGTTGATCAAATTTCGTGAGTCTCCTTTTATATCAGTGGTCGGCAAAATTAAAAATGAGACTATAAGTGGAAGTGGGACAAAACACTCAATTTTTTTTTCGATAAATATATTTTTTTTAATTTGTGTTAATTAATTCGCATTAAGTTTAGATATGTATTCAGTAAATAGAGTATCTTGAAATGTCGTGTTGTTACTTGTTGTGTCTTACCTTGACTTTTTTATGAATATTATTATTAAATGCATTTCGTTTTCATTTGAATCGATATAAAACCTTGCCATTTGCATTTCAATTTTGTCTGCTGCATTATGAAAATTTCTAATTATACTTAAGTATCTCTGTTCGTGAAGCATTAAATAGAATTGCATATTCTTTGGAAGAATGCATTTTAATTGCAAGCATTTTGTGAAAAAGTGAACATTTGTAAGAACGTCGCAAATAGTTGAGCAAGAACTAAATATCTTGAATGGCAGCTGTTGTGTGTATATTCCGATATCTTAGCATAGTGTATATAATTTAAGACAAATAAAATGCCACAATTCTTATAATTAAACATGAGGAATAAAGTTCAATTTCGTAAAAGGAATATCGGATTTCAAGCTCGCATGTACAATAAAGAGTGTGTATACTTACACTCTAGCAAAACTTCACGAGAATTAGCCACAATAATTGCTGGCAACTGATTGCCTACATTTATTGTCATTAAATTCCATAGGACAAATTTATAAATATTTCAGGCTAGAAGTGCGTGAGTCCTTTTACCTAAAATTTTCACTTTCGTGCTCTTGTAAATACTCTCTTCTAAAATTATCTCTTTCAATCTTGTTTTCGCTTATAAAAAAACTCTAAAAATGCGTGAAGTCTCTCAAGTAAATTGTGAACATGACAACAACAACAACAACAACAACAACAACTCTGTATAGAGTCAATCATATAGCAGAAGAGCCCGAACAGAACCAAAGCGGATGTCGGTTGTCGGATTCGCCGTGCTAGAAAACACATGAAAATATATGCAGCCGCCAAAAATGAAATCGCCGTAGAAACGCGTGACGGGAAAACGCCAGAATAGAATCTATTCTAATTTCTCTCTGACGGGTGGCGGATCTCTCTCTGAGTGACTTAAATGTTGCCATATTTTTGCTAAAGATTGGGTACGTTCAGTCTTATTTTCTTAGTTTTTACTATGATCTGGCATTCTGTTTTTGTGCCTGTGTTGCATTCATGTGAATTCAAAGCATAATATAAAATAATTTGTATCATTCCCAATATGAAATGCAACCGTGATCCGACAACCGACAACCGCTCCTATTCTGGACGTGTTCTCAGCGGATTTCTCCGAGAGAGGCCCGCCATCCGACATCCGCTTTGGTTCTGTTCGGGCTCGAAGGATGGCAGAGGCGCTACACTTTCCAACTTCAGTAGGCTTGAGTACTTACACTGTGGCCAGTGTTGACGTTTCAAAGTTTTTGATCGAAGTGAAACATTAAAAAAAGTGAAGCGAAGTGAAATGAAATTTTTTTCAAAAAATTAGTGTAGTGAAGCGACGAACATTTAGATGACAAACACAAAATTGGTTTCAACGGTCTTTATATTGAAAAAAAAACGAAGTCAAACGAAACAATACACAAAACAATTTAAAACAAACACATTAACAAATGCTGCCAACTTTAACAGTCTGTCATTTTTAATTTTCGTTTTTGAAATGAGCGAATAATTAACAACACAACTTTGAAAACAAGTGTTGCCAACCATAAAACTGCTATTGCTTCTTTTTCTAATTTTCGTTTTAGAGATGTGCGAACAACTAGTAATCATAATTGCCATTTTCAAAAAGAAATTGCACTTCGTACCAAATGGAAGTGTTCATGACAAAGAGGAAGTGTTGAAGTGTGAACCTTGAAAAAGAAGTGAAACACTTCAATTGAAGTGAAAACGGACACTGGATGTGACCATTCTACACTCAAAAATATTTGTGTGTACATATTACTAATAACTGCGTCCATTCTACGAATTTTATTGTAGTTTTTAGCCACGAATAGTTTTCGTAAAATTGAAGTATATTAGTACATATTACGAATATTTTATTTGTATCCAGAAAAAACAAATGTATATTGGACGAATACATTTGTTACATTTACGAATGATCATAAATCTTGAACATTGGCTCTTTAACTTACGGGCTACGTACTACACCAGTAGGCTATAGCCACTTTATAATGATACAGTTCCTTATATTCTTTAGTTGTTCGACAAACCAAGGGAAAAAACATTCTGTCTGAGCTGGAGTTTGAACCTCGACTCTTTAGTTACGGGCCACGCACTTGACAAATAGGCTACAGCCAAACCATACAGTTCCTTATATTCTGTTGTTGTTCGACAAAACAGTAAAAAAAATTTGTCTGAGCTAGGGTTTGAATCTCGGCTCTGTAGCTTACGGGTCACGCACTCTACCAATAGGCTATAGTCACTTTACAATTATACAGTTCGTTATGTTCTGTAGATGCTCGACAAACAAGACTGAACGATTTCGGTTTTCAATTTTTTAAACTTAATTATAATTCGTACATTCTACTAATTATTCGTACGGTCAACCAACGAATGAATTAATTCTACTAATATTATTTTTTATTCGTAAATAGTACGAAAGCATTAGTAAAAACTACGAATGCAATGAAAGAAATTACGAAGTTATTCGTACGAGAAATTTACGAATATTATTATTTATATGTACACAAGCATTCGTACAATTCACCAATACGAATTATTGTAATTTTGGTTACGAATATCATTAGTATATAAAACAAATATATTCGTAGATACTACATTAGGTATAAGAAAAATTTTATAAATGAATTCGTAAAGATATCACAATTCAAATACTTTATATATATTGAACGAATACTGTTTAAGTTTTATATAATTTGCGACTTGTTCGAATAAACTTAAAAATCATATAACGTATTATATAACATAACATATAACGTAATCATATAAACCTCAGACGTAGGTTTTTATTTAAAGTCAAGCGTAACACTCGCTCCAATAGAGTAAAATATTGCTGCTGGAGCGTTTTTAGGACTCTGAGCGTGAAAAGTAGGGAAAATATAATAATTTTGGAACTATCTAATAGCGTGCAAAGTAGAGAGAATATATATATATTTTAGGACTCTCTCGTGGCAGAATTAAAGGAGAGACAGACTCCCGAAGCTGTCAAGACGAAGTTGACAGCTCATAGAAAATCTTAAAATTATGAGAAAGCGGAGTTAACTTTGGAGTTAACTGTTAACAGTTAACTGTTGTGAACTGTTAGAGTAGCGATACCATGATGATAATGGGAGATGTTTTTTTCGGAATGTGTTGTTACTCTAAACGTTAAAAAGTTGAAAATTATTTAATTTGATTATTACTAGTTTTAGTAGTTGCTTAGCAAACGCGGTAAGCTGGTTACATAAATCGGTACGTTTTAGATGCATTTAAGTTGGGTTCTCCAATAAACTTTTCCTAAACAATAAAAGTAAAGATATTATGTTGTTTTGTCTCAAAAAAGTGGATATATTTCCTTTTGTCATTGTTAGGGAGATGTGTGTAATGAATAAACTTACCCGATCTCATAAACCTTTTTTTATTACAAGGAAATGTGAATTTATTTAAATTAATTGCAAATTCATTAATTATTGTAATTCTTAGCGTTTCTTCGCTTTTTTTCATTTATTTTTTAAGCTGATCATAAGAAAAAGCTGGTTCGATAAAAAGTCCACTAATATTACGAACCCTTGAGTATGCTACATATGCCATTCCTAATGAAAATTTTTTTCTCCAATATCGACAACTGCTTGATCGAGAGTTAATCCCTGCGATCCATGAATACTTATGGCATAAGCAAGTTGTAGTGGAAATTGCTTGCGAGTAAAATTGTTTGATCCTTTTTTAAATGACACTACAATAGGAGGAATAGGTAGTACATCAGAGGTGTTGTATTTTGGTCCAGAATAATTGGGAAACTTGACCAAAATGCACAAAGGAAATTCTACTATAAATCGGCCACTTTCGCAATGGTTATATACAATTTCAACAACCTCACCGATGGTGCCATTGAACAGACCTTCAAACAGGCCTCAAAATAACTTGTGCACCCTCACATAGATATAACTTTGGGCTTAAACCTCTTGCATCGTCGGATGAGGATAACAGCGCTCGTGGGTCAATGTAAAAAGCAATAATGATTGTTAATCGCCTCGCAATAAAATAAAATACATCACAATTTTTGAGCTAAAAACATTTATATTTTTAACGCGAAATTCTAAGAAAATTGCGCTCAAATTTGGAATTTTGTAGTTTCGACGGACTTTTTTTCATCTTCACACGTTCACAGATCAGTAATGAATAATTTGGGTATATGTGTTGATACACCGTTAGAAAGGTCAATTCATTGCCTTTGAAATGAACTCTTAAAATAAGTTTTCTAAGAGGTATTTTTCTGTTAGTGAATCAATGCGTTAATGAATCAAAGTCATAAAATAGCAGTTGACCCCGTAACTCGTAAAGGCGGATTCACTGACCACCTTCAGCAATTTTTTTTGTAACAGCTTACATGCCCTCTTTGTGAGAATATGCCGCAGGTCGATTCAGTGACATGTAACATGTTCAGCAAGTTTTCTGTTTGTCATATTCAATATTGCCAGACGCAATGCTTCTTTATTTTGAAGCTTAAAAAATAAAGTATGCCATCTTCAACACGCGAACTCCATCTCGGCAACACCGCGCTAAAAGATTCAGGAAGAAAACTGAAATTAATGGCGTTTTCTTTTCTCGAACAAAATGTCACCTCATTATATGGCAACATGACGAAAATATTGCCATACTCCCTACGAAAATGTTGCATTTTTCATATGAGAAGAGAATAACAAATGCAACCCTGTCACAAATCAGCTAAATAATAATATTATGCAAGAATGATAGAATACAAAGATTGCGCCGAAGACAAAAAAATGAGTACAACAAAATTGTCGTTCTGCGCATGTACGTCATAATATCAATGCTGTTTTGGAGAGCGTTCACTTTGCATACGATTTCTATACAGAAATGAAAATTGCATACATTTTAGTTTGGATAATTAAAATAAAAAAATTAAGAAGCAATTTATGGGAAGGAGAAGAAGGTAAATTTATTAAGAACTCCTTTGCAAAAATTATTTTTACTATTAATTTATTACAGCCAGAAAGCAGCTTAGTCAAAAAAAAATTTGTCCCAGAAACCAACTTCAGTGAACATTATTTTTCGACTTGGATTTTATAAAAATGTTTATTAAGATTTTAATTGATGTAGTTCAAACACTCCCAGATATTTTATTTCCATTAATTTACCTGTGAATTGAAAGGACAAATAAATGATAGTTCTAAGTTTTTAAATAATGAAACAAATTTTGTTAAGTTAATATATTTTTGTATTTTTGTTTTCGTTTTTGTGCGTTTTCTACAATATCTTGGTTTAATTTTTGTATTTATTGCAAACATCAGGTGTCTGAAAAATATTTGTTTGCTACTGTTACCACAATTAGCAGCTGCACACTTCATTTTTTAAATTTCAAGTTAAAAACTCGCAAATATACTTCGATTAGGGCGGGTCAATTTGTATGGACGAATTTTTTGGAGGTCTGGCTAAGCGAAATTCGTAAAATACATGTAATTTCAAGACTTTTTCTCCACTACAGCATATACAAATTCTGAAAAAAAGCTGTGCGGACTTTCGTAAATAGATTTTGTTCTCAATTATAAAATATGAATGTATGAATGTATGTGTATGAATCTATTTACGAAAGTCCGCACAGCTTTTTTTCAGAATTTGTATATGCTGTAGTAGAGAAAAAGTCTTGAAATTACATGTATTTTACGAATTTCGCTGAGCCAGAATTTGACCCGCCCTAACTTCGATATATACACAATTAAATGAAAC